>JARQOC010000010.1:20293896-20828896 GCA_033576535.1 Allobates femoralis
ATTAAACTGCACCTGCACTTGCTTTTGAACTAGCGTAGGGCAGGCAAACGCAGGTAATTCATCAACGCAGAGATGCGAAAGGGGCCTATGAGTCAACGCACCGCAACTAATAAATACAATGAAAAAATGCAAAGTTAACATTTTTTTTTAGCAAAAAGTGTAAAAGTCATCCAACCACACAAGGGGACCTCACTTTGGATGGTCCCTATTGTCAAGACTCTACCTCTCCAAGCCCCACATTTTTTACTGATGCATTGTGTTTATATATTTTGCATATTGGCCACACAGCCTAACCGTGCACCTGAACATTAATACTAAGGGTATGCTAGGCATATTTTGTTTGTAGATCATTTTTAAATACATAAAAGATTTAAAAGGATGTGTCCAGACCTCTTCTATAGACGGTGTCTCAGTGGTTAGCACTGTTCCTTAGTAGTACTGGTATATTTGGACGAAGTGCCACAGGATTCGCGCTGCTGGGTGAAAAGCCAGACACTGGAAACCTGGTTACACAGATGTTCTTTAATCCGACGCGTTTCGGAGCAAGCCTTCTCCTTCTTCAGGGACAAAACAGCGCGGATCCTGTGGCACTTCATCCAAATATACCTGCTTCTGCCACGTTAATCGTGGAAGTGTGGGTCCTGCAGCAGCTGGTTACAGGCGTGCATACTTGTTATGTGTCACACAACTTCTCCAGGTGAGCCGCTTTATTATACTACACCTTGAGCTTTTAAGGAGATAAGACCCTACTGCGCTTTGTCTCACCCCCCTTTTTCGACCTTGGTAGTACTGACATTCTAGGCTTCAATCCAACCAAATGCTACATCGACATTGCATTTGTATGTTCTTCCTGTGTTTGCTGTTCTGTCAGTTCCTTTTGATATTACAGAACTTGTGCGTTTCGGAAAGGAAATGTAGATTGATTAGAGACAACAAAAATGTATTTTGCTATCTCTATAGATATTTCACAATTTTCAGATAACACTGCAACCCTTTTGTATTCGTCTCTTATTTATACTTAAAGGGGTTGTCAACTCTTGACAATCCCTTTTTGTTAGATGATTCCTCCAGCATAGGTTGCAATGCTCACTAAGCATCCTGTGGTAGGAACCTTCAGATCTCAGCTATTATTTGTTGTAAGGGTTTATGTGACTACAGCATAACCACGGGATAATGAGACATTACATAGTGCCTAATTAAAGCTAGGGTCACACTTGTGAGGGTAATTGCGGTTACCGCATCCAGATATGGATGCGGTAACTGCAATTGCTTTCAGACACAGTTTTTTTTACAAAATGTGTCTTGCAATGCGGTAACCGGATTGCTCAGGATGTGTAATCCGGGGCAATCCGGTTACCGACTGCTTTGTTCATGCTGCTGCAGGGATGAACAAAGGGTTAAATGTTTATAATAGATGTGGGCAACATGTCTCTAGGGGGCGCCCACCCTCCCTAGAGACATGCTGTCCACACAGGTGGGCATGTGAGGGTTTAATCTGTGCCATCATAGTATCGCCCGCCTCCCCCCTCCGCCGAGCCCTCCACTGGCTCCCCATCCCCCAGCGATCTCACTTCAAAACCCTAACCCTGACCTACAAGGCCATACACAACCTGTCCCCTCCCTACATCTCCGACCTAGTCTCCCGCTACCTCCCCTCGCGCAATTTGCGCTCCTCTCAGGAACTCCTTCTCTCAACCCCCCGCATTTCCACCTCCCACAACCGCACACATGACTTCTCTCGTGCTTCCAGCCAACTCTGGAACTCCCTCCCCACCACATCAGACACTCCCCTACCCTGGGAACCTTCAAGAAAAACCTGAAGACCCACCTCTTCCTACAAGCCTATAACACACATTAAGACCCTATCCACTGCACCATCTCACCTTTCTCCCCCTCCTACTGTCTCCCTCCCCACCCCTCTAGACTGTGAGCCCTTGTGGACAGGATCCCTGGCCCCATTGTACCCGTACGATTGTTTTGTCGATTTGTCGTCGTTTTTCGACCACTTGTCTTTGTCTACCCCTAACTTGTACAGCGCTTTGTATCCTAATAGCGCTATATAAATACCTAATAATAATAATAATAATTGTCGGCATTTACAATTTTATGAATGAACCCGGCGGCTCCTCACTGTGGAAGAGATACAGTACGTAATGTACGTACTGTATCAGCTGCTAGGTACGGTCCTGAAAGCTTTAACATTAGGTCTATGGGCAGCGCACCGCCATAGACCTAATGTTACAGCTTTCAGGACCGTGCCTAGCGGCCGATACATTACGTACTGTATTCCCTCCACAGTGAGGAGCCGCCGGGTTCATTCATAAAATTGTAAATGCCGACAATAGGCAATACTATAATGGCACAGATTAACCCCTCACATGCCCACCTGTGTGGACAGCATGTCTCTAGGGAGGGTGGGCACCCCCTAGAGACATGTTGCCCACATCTATTATTAACATTTAACTCTTTGTTCATCCCTGCGGCAGCAGGGATGAACAAAGCTGCTGGCTGCCGCAGGCATTCACATGTGCCTTTCAGCAGCCGCATGGGCTCGCATAGGAGCCCATTATAGCAATTCTGCTGCGACAGAGTTACCACTCCAAAAAACGTTGCCTGCATGATTTTCAACGCAGGCAACGAAACCGGAGTCGGTAACCGGATTGCATGTAATGCAATCCAGTTACTATAATGTCCTCCTATGGGCTGCGGTTCCTCAAACCGGATCAGGATCTGCAGTGCCCTGCCGCAAGTGTGACCCTAGCCTTTGTCAATATACAATTCTTACTAGACTGACATGGTGCGCCCTCCATTTCCCATTGGAGTATAAATTTGCATGTGTACTGTGCTTTTAAAGTATGTTTGTCAATTGATTAAAAGGGAACCTGTCAGGACATTTTTATTTAATATTAATGTTTATGGTATTTACTAAGGGGATGTGGCTCACAAAATGTTCTGGAGGTGCATCTCAAGGCGGCTCTACATTGGTATTCTCTGAGTACAAAGATCCCTTGTTAAAGACACAGGGGAGAAAGCGGGAATAGCATAAAGGCAAAAACTGCTCCTCATACTTTATTTTCAACTTGTCGGATGTTCAAATCTCCTAGGATAAAAAGTTGTGGGATCTTATCCTTTAACGTAGCTCTGCAATTGATATTTTTTTTTCTACAAGAGACCTGTGTGTATGTGCATGTAGTGTAGTGTAAGTGTATTAATATACCCATCCACTGTCACTTCTCCAGGAAACAGCGCCATTCTGCTCCTAATCTCAGTGACATCAACAGTGGTGCAACTTGTGTCTGATGGGCTCTGATACGAAATTAGGACCCAGGAACCTCCCCCCCCAATTTTGGTCAGGGGTATGTGCCCTGGTAGCATTCCAAATCCAATAAGGACATACATGTTGCCCCACTCCCCCATTGTGTAGTAATATCCACGATGTTGCACTAATGTCCCCAATTATTCACAGACCTGCACTTGTGGCGCCCTAAGGGTCAGTGCGCCACACTAGGGGTACTGCACCCATAACTGCGTGTGCGGTATTCCTGTCATTGGGGAGTGTAACGTAAACCTGAGGTTCTTATCGCAGCATCCCTACACCTAACATAGGGGACCAATTGGCAACCCATTACCAGGATAATAGGTTCCGTTGGGAGGAGTGTTAGAATAGAAGGAGCGGGAACCACCGAGAGAGTTAGTTAGTGTGAGTTGGAGTAGTCTAGTTGGAGGAACAAGTCCTACAGGGACCCCCCTGTGAGGGCGCCCAGAAGGAGCAGCAACCCAGACAGAAGGAGGAGACCCAGTGCCGGACCTTCTCTAGACCGGGGGAATCCTAGTCCACAGCGAAGAACCCGCTCTGAGGCGCGGTGCAGTAGTTTATCCATGAGCCGTCAGCACCGGTAGTCGTGGGTCTATCTAATAGCCCCGACTACCCCATCTAGAATGTGCAGCCCCACCAGGAACACTAAACAGGGTTGAGCCCCTTAGAAGAGAAGAAGGGTACCTCATATCACCCAACAGGCCTGTTAGACAAGTGGGCTGTGCAGGGCAGCACAAGGAAGTAAGGAGGCGCAGGAAGAAAACAAATGGGACGGTGAAAGAAGGCTGAAGGTACTCTCTGGGAGCCTCAAAGAGACGCTATTCTCCTCAGTGACCACCCGGCCAGCTACCCACTAAAGAACTGTGTAACTGTGAACCTGATCCGTGCACTTTTACAAGTAAAACACCCGTACAAAGTCCATAAGGCTCCAGTGTCTTATTTCAGCAAGCTATCTCACAGAGCTGCTACCACGACAAACAGCACAGCAGCTACACTGCCCCGGGGACACAGCTCCACCTGCAGGGAGCTGAACCATCTACCTGCATTACCATCATCCCCAGCGGTTTGACAGCGGTGAGCATCAACAGAACTGCAGGTGGCATCATCACGAGACATTTATTCTTTTTATCCTCTTTTTAATTAATTTACAATTGACTACCAGGGCTATGGGTCCGGGCAGGCCACAAGTGACATCCCCCCAACTAAATGCCCGGATACCGAGTTCCCATAAGCCCCTGGGTGAATCACACTCCACGCATCGCCTGCCAACATCAGCTCCCATCCTCTAATTGGCCGGCAGCATGTATTGCAGTGTATGGGCCCAATGGGTCTCTGCACCACAATACATTTCAGCAGAATGTGCGTCCTCATTGCACATCTGATATAGGTGCTGGCATCAATGGGTCCACCTTCCACACAGGCCCAGTTGAACCCTCTGTGATTGTAACTGTTACAACCCTGGACGTCATTGTACTTCAGACTCTCTGGGTCACCATGCACTCTGTGTGAGAAGGATATCTCTTTTACAATGTAAGCCTATTGATCCATGTTCTGACCTTCCATAGACTTACATTTTAAAAGCCACTTCCAGCTCCCACCAAGCGCAGTATGACATGGGGGTCTGGAGAGTGGTACTGTCTCTAAGAAGAGGAAAGAGAGCAGCGGTAGGTGAGCATATTACTACACTACACATATACATACAATTAATGAAAATAAATACCCATGAAATAATGTTTATGGAATAGGCAATGATTGGCTAATTTGGTGTAAAGTTAAAGGTTCACTGTTATGAGATGACGAGTGTAGTCATGGCAGCATTAGGACACCATCCACATCGGATGGTTGGTTTATCCCGCTATAATCTGCAGAATTGGCAGCCTTTGTTTAATGTATATGGTGCAGAGATTCACATTCTAAGGTAGGCATTAGGTAGTAATTTTGCTAGCAATTTCACTGGCAATTTGCTGGTTGCAGTGAAATCATGGACACATTGTTCCATTTGTACACAGCAACAAAATAGAACAATGTGTCCATGATTTCACTGCCACCAGCAAATTGCCAGTGAAATTGCAAGCAATATTGCCGCGTGTGACGGTACCTTAACAGAGTCAGAGAACCCAGATGAACACATGACCTGGTCCTTAGTCAAAGCTAGCCAGGTGCATGTAATCAAGACCTGCAGTGCTAGGGTTTAACCCAATCCTACATGACTTTGCTACAGTGGTCACCTCATTGTACTGCAGGAATTCTAGGTAAGTTTCACTTGCATACACAAGTTATACACGAGATAGACATGGTCCTGTATACGTTTCTGCTGGTCTCAGGGAGACGGAGCTTTAATTCTTCACTTCTTGGAGAATGTATAAATGTGTGTAGTTTATCTGAAAATTTCCAACTATTTATTTCATCTGCTATAAACAGCACACACCCATCTGTACGAACTGTACAGCAATAAAATATGTGTCCCCAATGTACTTAACCCCAAGGAAAGTAAATGACACAACATTGACATAGGTCCAGGTAAGTTATTTATCATCTGTATCATCTGTATTTATCATCTCGATTACCTTACAAAGCTAAATGTCAGCACTTGATACATTCACTTTAGCGGATAGAATAAACTTGTATTGCATTCATATTTTTGAGCAGAAGTTTTCTTTTAGGCTGGGGTCACATTTAGACAGGTAATTGCGGTTACCGCATCCAAATCTGGATTTTTTGTCAAAAATGTGTTCTGCAAACCGGAATGCGGTAACCGGATTGCTACGGATGTGTAATCCGGAACAATCCGGTTACCGTATGCATTGTTCATCCCTGCTGCCGCAGGGATGAACAAAGGATGAAATGTTAATAATAGCTGCGGGCAACATGTCTCTAGGGGGTGCCCACCCTCCCTAGAGACATGCTGTCCACTCAAGTGGGCATGAGAGGGTTTAATGTTGTCAGAATAGTATTGCCGGCTATTGTCGGCTTCGTCAATTATGCACTGCCCATAGAACTAATGTTACAACTTTCAGGACCAAGGCTAGCGGCTCATACAGTACGTACATTACGTACAGTATCTCCTCTACTGTGAGGAACCGCCGCATTCATTCATAAAACTGACAAAGCCGACAATAGCCGGCAATACTATGCTGACAACATTAACCCCTCTCATGCCCACCCTCCCTAGAGACATGCTGTCCACTCAAGTGGGCATGAGAGGTTTAATGTTGTCAGTATAGTATTGCCGCCTATTGTCGGCTTCGTCAATTATGCGCTGCCCATAGAACTAATGTTACAAATTTCAGGACCAAGGCTAGCGGTTCATACAGTATGTACATTACGTACAGTATCTCCTCTACTGTGAGGAACCGCCGCATTCATTCATAAAACTGACAAAGCCGACAATAGCCGGCAATACTATACTGACAACATTAACCCCTCTCATGCCCATCCTCCCTAGAGACATGCTGTCCACTCAAGTGGGCATGAGAGGGTTTAATGTTGTCAGTATAGTATTGCCGGCTATTGTCGGCTTCGTCAATTATGCGCTGCCCATAGAACTAATGTTACAACTTTCAGGATCAAGGCTAGCGGCTCATACAGTACGTACATTACGTACAGTATCTCCTCTACTGTGAGGAACTGCCGCATTCATTCATAAAACTGACAAAGCCGACAATAGCCGGCAATACTATACTGACACCATTAACCCCTCTCATGCCCACTTGAGTGGACAGCATGTCTATAGGGAGGGTGGGCACCCCCTAGAGACATGTTGCCACAGCTATTATTAACATTTAACCCTTTGCGGCAGCAGGGATGAACAAAGTATACGGCTGCCGCAGGCCTTCACATGTGCCTTGCGGCAGTCGTATGGTCTCCCGTGGGAGCCCATTATAGCAATCCCCGCTGCGGTTTCCTAACCGCTGCAAAAACTGCAGCCTGCATGATTTTTACCGCAGGCTGCAGATCCACAAGCAGTAACCGGATTGCATGTAGTGCAATCCGGTTACTATAATGGGCTCCTATGGGGAGCGGTTCCTTATCCGGTTTTGAGCTTTTTAACAGCTCAAAACCAGATCAGGATCTCAAAAGTTTACCGCAAATGTGACCCTAGCTTAATATTATGTTTTGGTGATAAATTTAACTGAAGGACTACGAGTCCCTTCTGGCCTTGATGTCAAAATAAACCATTACTGGTTATAATTTTTGCTATTTAGTGAAGACAAGAAAATATACTATGTAGAATTTTATATGGGAAAATCCTTAAAGGAAGAAAAATATTACAAATAATCAAAACAATGTATGTTTCAAACGTTTTTTTCATAAGTCACTAAACGTTTTGAGTGCAACCTCTGTTCACATTACCTTTTGTCACAACATACACTTTACATATGCTTTGGGGCTGATTGGGCTGTTAATTGTTTGGCACGTCAAAACAGGAATTTTTTTTTTCAATTCCTTGAAATGCGACTATTATGAATAATAAAAAGTACTGTATTTCAGTCTACTTTACGTTGGCCTCCACTTGCTTGTATTAGGCCGGTGAATGACAGCCTCCCTGCTTGAAACACACTGAAACTGCAGCCTTCCTTATTCACTGACATGATGAGAGCCCTTTCACACGTTCCCCCCATAGCAGTGTTTGTCCCCAAACACTAGGACTGAGCACAATGGCATTCCAGATTCAACACCCCCACCAACAGCACCGATACATAACAGGAATGCTAATTAGAGGGAGCCCGCCCTATTATCGAATGTGTTAAACGCATTTACACTGCCTCTTGTTAAGTTATTTTCACTGCTACTACTGTACTGAAATATTACACTCACTTCATTGAGTTAACCAAACTTTTTACTACTTAGAAGTGGAGTTTTCCGAAGAGGGTAAGATAGAAGACAATATCATTATAATGGTACCTTTATACGCCGCTACCGAAGGTAGCAACAGGCAGGCACCGCATGTGCACGCGCGCGTTTTCAACAGTTCCTAACGGTACCTGATGCCGCAAATACACGCCGCTACAAGGTGCTCCACAGAAGGTATTTTCGTTCCCCGGGAGTGCCGACGGGTGCCGCAGATTACCTTCTGTGGAGCACCTTCCCTGAATTACAAGCCGCCACTTCGCGGTGTTTTGAAGGTAAAAGGTACAATTGTCTCCGACACCTGCCGGTTTCTACCTTTCGGTAGCGGCGTGTAAAGGTACCGTTAGAGATCATTTTAACACGAAACCACGATACCACGAAAAGTCCATCCAGATTTGACATTTGACTTTTAATAACCCTGCTTGGCCATTACGTGAATGCACAATCATAAGGTGTTATAGGGCCTTGTCTGGTCAGAATATATTAGATTGTTGGGGTCTGACATCCGGCACCCCCACTGATCAGCTGTCACTCACAAGCTCCGACAGAGGCTGGATGTAAACATATGGGTCAATTGCAATGTAGAGCTCCATTTAATATGTAGTGTGTAGGCATAGCTTCCATCCTTCTTGAATTCAATGGGACTGCCCCGATTTGAGGGCACTGCCCTGGCAGTCAGGGCTTTTATTCAGATTTCTTCTCACCTCTCCTAGCTGCTCCATCCATTCTTCCTCCTCAGAGGCATGGCCAGCATCTCTGCAGTGAAAAAAAAAAATTTAATTTATGCACCGCAAGAAATGCCGAACCAGCCCCTGAGGAGGAGCTTACAGAGTTGGCAAGTACAGGTGAAAGGAAGTTGGGTTAAAAGCCCTGACTGACGTTACGGAACCCTCAAATTAGGACAGTCTCCTCTCCTTATGTCTCCGCAGGACTTGTACTCATGAATTCCTTGTCCACAGGCAACAGTTTTACCATTGAGCCACTTCTTACGCTGAGGTAGATAGGAGGATTTGGTAATCCTGACCAGTAGTGCATGCAGTGAACCCAGAAAAAGATTATACAGGTACATAGAGATACATCTGTACAGAGCAAATGTATCTCTATGTACCTGTATAATTTCCTTCTGGGTTCACTGCATGCACTACTGGTCAGTGAATCTTTATGGCCTCTTTCACCTCTAAGGCAGGTTTGTGTTTTGCTTAATTTGCTAAAACGCTAAAAACGCATGAAAACGCTAGCGTTTTTTCCCCCATTGATTTTAATGGAAACACATGTAAAAACTCATGCAAAAACGCATGTGTGTTTTCAAAAACGCAAAACGCATGCGTTTTTGCAAACGTAGCACAAAACGTCGGGGAATGCGTCTAGCGCTGTGTTGGCAAAAACGCGTGTATTTTGCGTTTTTGCATGCGTTTCTACATGCCTTTCCATTAAAATCAATGGGGGCAAAAACGCTAGCGTTTTCATGCGTTTTTAGCAGTAAAAACGCATAGAAACGCAAATGTAGGCAAACGCAGACTATTGTTAGATGTGAAAAGGGCCCATGTCTATGTGTATCTTTATGTCTTTGCATTCTAACGGTGAAGAACAAGTCAGATTTGTTTTTCTTGTAAAACTAATATAAAATCATAAGAAATAATTTTTAAAAACTTACATTTTTTTTGCTATGTTTAACTGTCCAAGCAAAGTGGATGTGATTTATTGAAAATTTCACCCACTGTGCGTCTATAGATGCTGCTGAACTGTGTGGTTTTGGTGTTTTTCTCTCAAGAAGCTTCTATGGCTAGGGTCACACATTTTTTTTTTTTTAAATCCTGATCCAGTTTTGAGCTTTCAAAAAGCTCAAATCCGCATCAGGAAACCCTCCTCATAGGAGCCCATTATAAAAACCGGACTGCATTGCATTACACGCAATCCGATTACCACATCCGGCTCTGCAGCCTGCATGAAAAATCATGCAGGCTGCAGTTTTCGGAGGGGTTGTAGCCTCCACAATGCGGTAACTGCATTGTTCAGGATGTGTAATCCTGAGCAATGCGGTTACCGTATACTTTGCTTATCCCGGCTGCCGCCATTAAATCTGTTAAAAGAGCTTAAATATTAATAATAATTGTGGCTATCATGTCTCTAGGGGGTGCCCACCCCCCGTCGAGACATGCTGGCCACTCTGGATGGCATGTCATGTGTTAATTTTCCCTGTACAGTAAGCCGGCTCCTGTCAGCTCTGTACAATTTTGTGAATGAAGCCGCGGCTCCCCTGTCAGCTGCGCGCATACTGTACGTAATGTACGTATAGTATGTGCCGCTGTCCAGGGTCCTGTAGGCTTTTACAGTAGATCTATGGCGGTGCGCTGCCCATAGATCTATTGTAAATGAGTACAGGACCTCGGACAGCACATACTATACGTACATTACGTATAGTATCTGCGCAGCTGACAGGGGAGCCGCGGCTTCATTTAGAAAAATGTACAGAGCCGACAATAGCCGGCTAACTGTACAGGAAAATTAACACATGACATGCCATCCTGAGTGGCCAGACATGTTGCCCACAATTATTATTAATATTTAATCTTTTTTCACAGATTTTACAGTTTGCTCATCCCTGCAGCAGCAGGGATGAGCAAACTGTACGGTAACTGCATTGCTCAGGATTACACATCCAGAGCAATCCATTTACCGCATTGTGGAGGCTACAACCGCTCCGAAAACTGCAGCCTGCATGATTTTTCACGCAGGCTGCAGATCCGGAGGCGATAACCGGATTGCTTGTAAAGCAATCCGGTTACCATAATGGGCTCCTATGCTGCGGTCCGGGTAGCATAGTGGGCATGGGATTTCTACAAATCCCATCCACTATGCTGATACTGTACTACACAGTGTTTTGGACACAGTGGCAAGACGCTGCATCCAAAATGCTCCATATACTAATTGTGGATATGCAGCATAAGGATTAGAAAGTTCCAGCTGCTACGAGTATGACTGAATGAACTGTCCTGACCAACTTCTGAATGTCCCTTACTTCCAAATAGATGCGGTTTGGGGTGTGGTTAACGCTTACTGTGACACACTGAAGGCTCTGCATAGTTTGTCCCTGTTACTCTTCTTCAAAAGTTGAGAGGTATGGTGCATGTACTGAGTACTGAAGGGCCAATCCTATTCTTCACATATTTTGCTGCATATTGCCTGGATCCAGCAGACATGCTGCATCCAGTGCTGTAATTAGATCACCATGTGTGGTTTGGTGACAGGTCCTCTTTAAGTATTGCAGAATATATAGTACAGGCCAAGTTCAAGCCCCGGGGGGTATAAAAAAAGATGTGGCAAAAAATTATAAGATGTAAAATGAAGTCAAAGAATCCAGCACCTGACCACGTCTCCAATGTCTTGGAATGTATTAATTTGTGCATCAAAGTGTAAAACAAATTACATGGGACGGCAGTCCCACCGAACCACAGGACTAGTGGTGGGCGAGTCCTAAATTACTCGGAATTGCTTGACTCTAGCGATTCCGAGCCCGGGACTCGCTACTCGTTGCGAGTCTAGCGAGTCCAATGTTAATGAATGGGGAAGCGAGTAATAGCGAGTAATGTGCGATTTACAAATTGCAGATGTGTCTCGGAAAGCGCTCGCATTGCCGTTTTGGAAACCCCACTCGCAACAGTTTTTTGCTGCTGTGTCCGAGGCCAAACTCGCATGTGTTTGTCTCATTTGGCGCCGATGAGGCGAGGCAAGCGATTTGCTCCAGCATCTACCTCACCCTGCACTAGCTCAGATCGTCACAGGAATGTGGAGGAAATGGCGGTGGCAAGGCTTATATACAGCCTCGCCACTCATACATGACATAGGCATCACGATGGACAGAAGCCAATCATAGTCCTGCCACAACCAACATGGCTGTGGCATTACTGAATATGATTGGCTAACATGCTTGTCCATCTTCACAAGTTTTCTGACCTAACACTCTAGGCTGTCTCGGAAGCTTTGTCGGAACATAACAGATTCTGTATTCGCGAGTCCCGAATACAGTATACAGGACTCGGATTCGTAGACTCGCTCAGACTCGCTCAGACTCGCTGCTGACAGCGGGTATCCGTGAAGCGGTGCGATTGTTTAAACGATTTGGGGAGATTCAAGCTACATAGCGATGTGATATAGCGAGTCTAGCGAGTGAGAAAAAGTAAACTCTGACAAAACTAGGATTGCCATTGACTTGCATTGGACTCGTTACTGTGCGAGTAATCGCTGATCGCTGGGAAACTCGCCGAGTACCGAGTCCTAGCGAGTAGACTCGCCCATCCCTACGCAGGACGAATTTTGGACAAGAGTGCTTTAGCAACAGCATAAAAGTTTTGACATAAATCACACAAGGACTCTTGTCCAAAACGCGTCCAGCGGTTCGGTGGGACTGCCGTCCCATGTAATTTGTTTTACACTTTGATACACAAATAAATACATTCCATGACATTGGAGACGTGGTCAGGTGCTGGATTCTTTGACTTCATTCTCATGGATTATATTGGGAGTCCATCCGTGCATTATTGGGAGTCCATTCCGATGAAGCACTTTCCCTTCCCTTCCCCTCCCTAAAGAGATATAAAATGTAAAAGCTTGAATTGGCTATATTTTCCCAATTAAGAAACAAGATAGTGAGCCAAGCACACAGTGAACAAGTCTTGTAAGGCTGCCTTCAGATTTGCAGATGCCTCCGCAGCGTTTTGCGGAGGCATCTGCAAGCATCTGCATGCAGACGGCAGCCCCTATGTTTATAATGGAGCGCACGACGGTCTGCAGATGCTTGCAGACGGCCGTGCGCACCCACTCACTCCTATATGTGATCTGTGCGCAGGCGGATGCCTGCGCACAAATCACACACTCTCGCCCGCACCAGGGACGCAACATGTCGCATCCCTGGTGCGGACCAGAGTGTGTGATCTGTACGCAGGCATCCGCCTGCGCACAGATCACATATAGGAGTGAGTGGGTGCGCACGGCCGTCTGCAAGCATCTGCAGACCGCCGTGCGCTCCATTATAAACATAGGGGCCGCGGTCTGCATGCAGATGCTTGCAGATGCCTCCGCAAAACGCTGCGGAGGCATCTGCAGATCTGAAGGCAGCCTAAGACAGTGTTCACACCACCTAGAAACTGAAAGAAAGAAAAAGTAGTAAAACAAACATAAAAAATACTCTGCTGTATTAAATAAAGTAAGAAGCAAGTGCTGATAAAAAAATTTAAAAAAGCCGGGTGTTTGGGTGATACGTTTTTTGCAAAAAAAGTAACGAAAGCTGCTCTACCAATGCGTCAAGGTAACCCATGTCAGAGCAGTGCTTAACTGATGTATTTAAAAACCTGATCAAATGTATAGTACCTATAAGACAGGATTCATACAGGAACATGTCCGACATGGACACGTTGCAGAACACAGCTTTTTATGTGCTAGGCTTACAGGGAGTGGCAGGAGGCTCCCTATCTTGCAGACACAAGAAACAATTTAGAAACAAAATAGTGAGCCAAGCACACAGTGAACAAGTCTGTAGGACAGTGTTCACACCACCTAGAAACTGAAACACAGAAAAAGTTGTAAAACAAACATAAAAAATACTCTGCTGTGTTAAATAGAGTAAGAAGCAAGTGATGATAAAAAAAGGTAAAAAAGCCGGGTATTTGGTTGATATCTTTTTTGCAAAAAAAGTAACGTAAGCTGCTCTACCAAAGCGTCAAGGTAACCCATGTCAGAGAAGTTATCACTTACTGCCTGCTGCAGTTTTTATAAAATCTCTGCTGCAGATCTACCAGTTGTCTGAATGCCTCAGCTCTGTATAACCCCGCCCACACCACTGATTGGCTGATTTCTGTGTACAGTGTGCATAAGCAGAAAACTGCCAATCAGTGGTGTGGTAGGGGTTGTGCAGAGCTCATGAATATGGAGGACAACATGGCAGCAGGATTACCAGTTCTCCAGTGATAATCTCCCACTTATAAAACTGTGATTTTATTAAAACTACAACAGCAGAATAGAAAGTGATACATTGCTGGAATTAGGGTCTCTGTTGTTATGCTGCTGTGGCGCCCCGCAACGAGTGCGTCACAGGAGGGTATTGCAGCCATAAATGCAGCAGCAATATTCTCTGACCCAGCAGTCAAATGGTTTACTCAGAGATCCATACCCTACATGCATCACCTAGCATAGAGGGCCAATCAAGGTCCGGGTGGGCAGAGTGTAAGGGTAGTGTGTAGTGGAAAGTGTAACACAAGTCAGACAGTCAGTCTCCGTCAGGCAGTCAGTAGAGTCTGCCGAAGAGCAACGTAAGAGCGGGGGCTCCGCACAGTTCAGTGCGGCCCCCGGGCCGTCACCAGTCGGGTGTCTTCACCTGAGGCCTAAACAACCGGGACCAGGCTTTAACATACGGGTTCCCAAAAACCCCGTGCCCAACTTACAGCCGGTTTGCTGGTACCGAAGCTAGGAGTTGTCTATCACTTCTATGCAAACCAGAGGAGTGGAGGGACCGCTTTACAGGAGCACCCCACCACCCGCCAAATCCAGTCGTCTCACCAGCGGTGTACCCACCAAGGGACCCAAGGCTCCCCAAAGCATCCGGAACGTATACCCCGGATAGGGCATTCAAGCAGCCTCCCTGTACCCGACCTGGTAATCCTGGGCGACAATGGCAACACAAATAGTTAGAATGGAGGAACACCGCGGATCTCTGAGAGACACCTATCACTGCTGAGTCCACCCGGTCTACTACCTACAAACTGTATACCATGTAATGCTTGCTGGTTACAGTAAAGAACCCGTTACAGAGACTTACAGTGTCACGACAAATTAACCCCTTAATCTGTTCCCACAAGACGTCTTCAAGCTTTTGATCTGCACTCAACCGGGCCCCACTACCGGCAGGCGCGGTCCATCCGTGACAAGAAGGAGGAAGAAAACGCCTATCTAAACCGGAGTCCCGGCCGCCGTGAGTCACTGCTCTCAGCTTAGATATTAAAAACCTGGTGACAGATCCTCTCTAGGGGGGTGTAAGGACCTGATACATCCCTTGTTTGGAAGAGGAATACAAAATGAGATGTGGAGAAGCAAGCATAGACATAGCCTCTTCTTCCCGACGCTACTGAACACCATCAAAATAGAAGAGGGGTTGTTGTAATTTAGACACACCTTTTCAACAACCTACAAGAATTTTTTTTACGAATAAGATTCCTCAAAGAATGAGACCCGCATTACTAAGGGGCTACAAAGATTGTCTCTCCATGGACAACCCAAGGTACTACATGGGCAGGTTTCTTAAAGATGAGATCTAGGATATAGCATTTATTTAGGCACATTGGCTTATATACCAACCCATAACTTACTCCACCAAAAGTATTCACCCCAAAATTAACAACATATAAAACCAAGAAAAAATATTCTCAAATAGAAAAAATAAACAACAATGTCCCCGAAACAGAAAAATAATCATTTATAATCAGGTGTATAAGATTTATTAACCAATAAATACATAACATGACATAAGGGTGAAGTAGGACCAGTCTAAAAGATAAAGATACACATAAGGGAATAAGATTAAATAAGCATCCTTAATGTGAAGAAGCAACACCCCACCTCTCCCTAAATCATTCCTCCTCGATAGTATATAAAGAAAAATAATTATTATTTGAAAGAAAAAATGCATAGATGGAAATAATGCAAGTGACTGGCAAAGTATTAGATGTATTAGATGTAAAATGCCACTTTAGCTAAGCTGTCTGCTATTTCTCCCCTCACGGGTACCAACTTGCTGGGCAACTTGAGTCTTATTCTGTGTTCCTGACCCCGCTGTGTTGCTTCGCTGTGGTAAAGTGAAGATGTGGGACCTTCACTAATCAGGTGTTCACTGTGCTGTTTGTGTCAGGCACAGCATCGGATCCGGTATCCGTTCTATACGCTTATCTGGGGCGAGTCTCAGGGGACTCAGTGTCCCAGGGGTGTTCCTCTCTGCTCCTTCTCCTGTTCCTCAGACCCCGGCCGGCCTGGAATTGGACAGTGGACCGTGGGTTGGGCCTAACACAGCCCTTTTACACCCAGGTCCGTCTTCCTCAGTGCTGCCCTTCACTGAACTAACTGCCACTTCCTCTCCACACCAGAATATATAGGGAAGCAGCTTTAACTCCCCCTTCTGGCCTGGAGGCGCTAGGGTAGTGTTGTGGGTTGTGTGGTGAGTTAACCCTTTATGGTGGTACTGTGGCACATGAACTGATGCCAGTGGGGTACGGCGTGATCCCCTGCATGTCCCTTTAGATCGCCCTGTCAGTGCTTGACAGCGCGATCTAAAGGATTAACAGTTGTGGGTGGATCCCGGTCTGCTCGCATCTGTTACCTGCACATGTCAGCTGATCAGATCATCTGGCAAATGATGTGAGTTCAGCGTGTGAGCTCACATCAAAGGGAGGGAGGCGTCCAAGGACATACCTCTACGTGCTTGGTCGTGAAAGGGTTAATGTCAATAATAGATTAGTAGTAATACATTACTGTTTCTTCCAAAAACAGCGCCACTACTGTTCCCAGGTTGTGTCTGGCATTGCAGCTGAACTACGTTGGCTTCAGTATGACTGAGCTGCCAAAACAGATACAGACCATGAACAGAGGCGGCACTCTATTCAACAGCCACTTTTTTTTCGGAGAAATGCAAGAAAACATCATCTTAAAAGAGTTTTGTAATGAATATTTATGAAGAACTGGGATTTTATTCAGCCTATACAGCAATGATGAATATGTTGGCGCTATATACCAGATAGCAGCCATAATTATGTTCATTATTATTGTTGGTCATTAGCCAACGTTAGGCCATATGTGCATCATATTAGGCAGCTGGCTGATGGCATGGCCAACAACCTTTCCTTATTGACGTAAAAAAAAATATGACTACATTTATAGAGTAAATCATCATCATTGTCATCATCAGCAATGCATCATCATTATCATTCTCAGAACCCGGTGAATTAGAGACAATGGAGGATAAGCGTTCATGACCCTACACTTGTCGGTGATTTTTTGCTTTTGAACTGGGATCATGTACAATGTAATATGTATATACAGGCCATCATCTGTTGTTATTAACCCTTTTGTTTCCCAACAGTAAATGGAACCAGAAGTCTCTGACATACACTTTCACCCCCTCCCCCTACTGAAACAAGATGCCCATTTGGCCGAGCTGAACTGACATTATAATGGGTGGTCTTGGAAGATAGCTGTCATCCTAATGATAGTTTGGCTAGCTGAGCTTTTGGCTGGCTTTTGTTGGAAGCAGTGTGTGAATGTAATGTACTTATTGATATCAATGTACAAAAAAAAAACAACACAAAGCACATTGGAGATTTTTTAAAATTCTGCCGAAAAAATTTGCAATGTTTTTCTATCTTCCGCACATAACATTCACTGTGACGAAAATGATGACAAAGGCTCTTAAGAGAAGGGAAAAGCCTCAGGTTTTTGACCCCTTCTTATATTTTCCTGCTTTCCAAAATGTTTATCCTAGAAGATAATCAGAATATGAGGTCCATTATGTGGCGCCCCTGAGGTCCGGTTGCCACTAGAAGCGGACGGTGGATGGGAAGTTAGCACAGGAAACGGTCAGGAGAGAGGGCACAAATAAAAAAAAAACACAGGAAGTTAGGAGTTAGTTACGGAGAAGGGGTGAGACCATTAACCAATCAGACAGAGAGAGAACCATCATTACACGAGACTGAAAGGACACAGACCCGGCGACCTGTACCTTCATAAGGCCTGTTTCAGGTCCCAGGCTACAGATTGTAGAGAGATAGAAGGAGTCCTAAGGGTGCGGGTAGCGTGCAATCCACTCGTGCTCCCGAATCAGCTGGGAAGCTGAAGGACGGGGCAGGAACCAGGGAGCCAACCCTGAGGTGGCGAGGACACTCCAGGAAGCAGAAGCCTGCTTGAGAGTGTCTTTGATCCCTGCTGCACAGCCAGCTCGACGCCACTGGCATACCTACACCCCCAACAAACCTATCACCTCCATAGACTTACCATTGCCCTGGGGACCCGCTCTTCCCGAAGTGAGCCAAACCATCACAGCTGCTACCCCATCATCCCCAGAGGTCCCGACTGCAGCAGCGGCTATACCGGCCACATTCCACGGGTGGCGTCACAACACAAACTTTTTCATTTTATATTCATATTTTTCTTATCATCCCTTTTTTGAACTTCCCCCTTTTTACTGATCGCCCAACGAGGGGACTACGGACACAGCCCCGACGACGTTGAGAGGGCCCGCCAGGGCAAGTCAATTACATACCTAGGCAGTGCATCATTTTTTTAAGCATCACAGCCCTTACATATTTTAAGAGTTGGATGGTAATTTTTTTTAGAAATAAAGTAATTAATTAATTAATTAAGATTTTTACAGGCTCACATTGTGAGGTGGATTCTTAAAGCTCATAAATCTGGGTGAGCAGCACAGACTGAAGGTAATAGTGCAGCAGAGCGGGTCTAGACGTATAACATTAGGATCGGCAGGAACTAAGATAGTATAAGATGCAAACAGCAAAGAAGGTGGCACCAGATGAAACTGAGCCAAGTACGCACGAGAACAATACACACGAGACACACGAGAACAGGAACTGTATAGAAAACTTATATCCTTCCAGCAAGGTTGGATGGTTAGAGGAATGCATGAATGTATGTGCAATCTGAGATTTTCTAACAAGGAAGCAGTTAATTACAGGAATGGCAGAGGAATAATTGCAGTCTACCGTGTTTTCCCCGAAAGTAAGACCCTGTCTTACATTAAATTTACCTCCAAAAGTCCCACCCTGTCTTACTTTCGGGGGAGGTCTTACATTAGAAAAAAAAAAAAAAAAAATTTATAGGACACTTGCGGTTCACTTGCGGCAAGTGCGGGTGAAAAAACCGCACTTGCCGCACTTGCCGCACAGCACTTGCGGCGCAATTGCGGCACGGCCCATGCAATGTATAGGACACTTGCGGTTCACTTGCGGCAAGTGCGGGTGAAAAAAACGCAGTTGCCGCACAGCACTTGCGGCGCAATTGCGGCACGGCCCCATGCAATGTATAGGACACTTGCGGTTCACTTGCGGCAAGTGCGGGTGAAAAAACCGCACTTGCCGCACTTGCCGCACAGCACTTGCGGCCCCATTGTACCTGTATTACTATTTGTGAACTGTCATCGTTTGTCACCGTTTGTGGTCGTCGTCTTCGACCACTTGTCTATGTCAACCCTCTAAATTGTAAAGCGCTATGTATCCTTATAGCGCTATATAAATACTTATTAATAATAATAATAATAATTGCGGCACGGCCCCATGCAATGTATAGGACACTTGCGTTTCACTTGTGGCAAGTGCGGTTGCCGCACTTGCCGCAAGTGAACCGCAAGTGTACTATACATTGCATGGGGCCTTGCCGCAATTGCGCCACACACAGTGCACACACACACTGCACACACACACACACTGCACACACACACACACCCATGTTTACAGTACACACGTGTACTGTACCTCTTTTCGCCGGATCACTTCCTCTTTTCCTCTGCGGTGCTGGGTGACGATTCCTCAGGGCTGGGCGGCCAATCACAGGTCGCGCTGGGCGGAGATCAGTGGGGCACAGCATGTTAGGCTGTGATTAACCCCATGATCTCCGGACCAGCGGCTGCACCAGGGGGACAGAAGGAGCCTGGACGGCGGCATATACGGTAATCCTGCGGCAACCTAAAGAGAGGCCCGTGACCCCCCCCCCATAGGTGGCCTTACATTTCCCCGCGACCCCCCCGAAAGCGGCCTTACAATCGGGGGGGGCCTTACATTAGAAACCCCTGGGCACCCCCCTACCCGGCCTTACTTTTGGGGGGGTCTTACTTTCGGGGAAACACGGTAGTATCTTCCAGCAGGGTAATGGTTGATAGCAGTAATGCATGCAAACTGAAACTTGTAACAAGAATATGGTTAACAGCAGGATAGCAGATATATGAACACTTGAATAGCTGTGTTACCTTGACTGCAGAAGCCAGGTGTAAACAGGATGTAGAACAGTTCAAAGGAGTTGGTTACTTGCTTGCTGAGTAGTACATGTAAGCTGAACTGAGCTTGGAAATAATGCTGGTTGTAACATTAAAGTCAGCATTATCAGAGGATATGACTGATAGCGATGAGGGAGTAGTAAGATATTTGGGTTCGATAGCTCTAACCGAACACTTTGAAATGTTTCAATATTCAGATCCCAGTGAGTTCCCCATTGACTTGCATTGGACGAGTAACGAGTAATAAAACAGTTCAAAGTATTTGGTTAGAGTTATCCAAATCCAAATATTTCACCACTCGCTCGTCACTAATCATAGATACCTGGAGCTAAGCTCAGTAAAGTAGAAGAAGTCTCCTGACAAATTTGAAGATATCTTGGACAATGCTACTTAATACCCAAGCACCAGACCTATGCCAGGGCTAGACCAAGTGTGAGAATGCTAAGGAGTCTGCCATGTTAGCTGAGAATCTCTGCATGGAATTCTGCATAGGGAGATGGCCATAGAAGAAACCAGCAAAGTTACCGTAAGTACCAAAGCTGGGAAAGATGAGTGACAGCTGTACACTACTGAGTCTATTTGGACTTTCTCCTGGACATCTATACAAATCTGTGTCCAGTCTGTAATTGTGGACCTCTTCATTTATTGGGAGTTGGCAACTATTGACTATGGCATGTTTGTAATTTCATCATTTGTCAGCAAAAAAATTGACATTTACCTTATTTAAAGTCAAGAATATATGCAAGATAGGTGTTGTTAGACGGGCATTAAATCACGCAACCAGATGGAATAATGTGCTTTCAAGGAGTGACACTAATGCAGTGTTGCATATAGGAAAGACAGATAAATATGGTAATCTGGAAAAATTAAGCTGCTTGCACAGTGTTCTTCTGTGAACTGCAAATGTTCAGAGTATTTTCAGGCCAGATTTACAGTATGAACACTGCTTCACGTTCTGAGGATTGTATACGACATTTCCAAAAATGTTCTTTCTTTCTTAGATTTGCATATCAAGAAACCAACAGCACCATTTCTTCAGCTCAGTAGCGTAAGCAGGGCTGGTTTTAGGCAAAGTGGGGCCCTGGGCAAAAGGTTATAGTGGGCCCTAAATGCTCACATTTTGCACCGTCACACTCAGACATTTGGGTTACATGTACAAGCGCCGAATTCAGACTGGTGAATGAGCGCGATCTATAATATTCAAGTCATTCAGCGCTTGTTCCTCCATAAACATCCGATCACCCGATGATGAGCCGCATTTTGCTCGTTTGTTGGGCGATTGCCGACCTGTTTACACCTAGGAACTGTCATCTGTGCTGCTGGGATTTATAAATGTGGATCTTACATACACACAACACACGGTATGTGATACAAACACTATATATTACATGTATACACCAAGCACACACATATATGTATACACCGAGCACACACACAGACACACACATATATGTATACACCGAGCACACACACAGACACACACATATATGTATACACCGAGCACACACACATAGACACACACACATATACACCAAGCACACACACATATATGTATACACCGAGGACACACACATAGACACACATATATGTATACACCGAGGACACACACATATATGTATACACCGAGCACACACACAGACACACACATATATGTATACACCGAGCACACACACATAGACACACATATATGTATACACCGAGGACACACACATAGACACACACATATATGTATACATCGAGCACACACACATAGACACACACATATATGTATACACAGAGCGCACACACATAGACACACACATCCATTCCCATCATTGTCTGTGTCACACAGCCCGGCTCCTCCAGGGACGGTCGCTCTTTCTAACCTCTTATCCTCTGACCAGGAGATGGGGATTGTGCACACAGGACTCCTTATATTGATTATACATTACCTACAAGCTGGAGAGTCAGTAAGGAGAATGTTTCCATAGGATCATCTACTTAAATATCATCTTTAACAAAGATCTGCTATATTCTTCATATTATGAGAAAAATACATTTGAATTGCGCCCCATCCTGGTGTCTTGTCTTGTTCTGGGGTCACTAGTGGAAATATTGACCTTAAACGAGTTTTCCAGAATTCTATAAACATGACTGATCTCTTACAAAAACAGCGCCACCCCTGTCTACAGGTTGTGTGTGATACTGCAGCTCAGCTCAAATGAAGGGAATGGGCCTATGTTGTAATACCACATGTCACCTGCACACAGGGGTGGCGCTGTTTTTGAAAGAATATAGTAAAGTGTTATTAATCCTGGACATCCCCTTTAATGCCTTGTAAGTTCGGCTTGATAACTGTCTATAAATGTAAGAATAAGGAGGTCCCCTAACTCTAATTACTCCCATCATGAACATGTGAAGACTGAAGCCTGTGGGGGGCGCTCCTGCCTCATTATATGGCAATTACAAGGATTTTATAACTTTTACCACTGAATGATTTTTCGTTGTTTGTTTTTCCCTCCCCTTCTTCCAAGAGCCAGAACTTTTCATTTCCTTCCACATCGCCGTACGAGGGCTTGTCTTTTGCGGGATGAGTTGTACTATTGAATGACATCATTCATTCTACCACAAAATGTCCTGGAGAATGAGAAAAAACATTCCAACTGCTTTGAAATTGCAAAAAAAGTGCAAGTTCCACTATTTTTCGAGTTTTTTATTTATCATGTTAACTATATGGTAAAAGTGAATTCATAAGTTGATCACCTGGGTCAGAATAAGAAGATACTGAACATTTTTTTTTATTTCAATCATAAAATACCCAGAAATTTGTAAAAAAAAATATAATAAAAATAAAAATTTGCTTTATTCGCCATTTTCCAAGACCCATGATGTTTAATTTTTGAAGATACATAGATATGTGAGGACTTACTTTATGTGCCCTGAGCTGACATTTTTACTGATATAATTTTGAGTCAGATACAACATTTTGATCGCCTTTTATTGCATTTTACTGTAACAGCGTGGTGGCCCAAAAAACATAATTCTGGCGTTTTTATTTTTTCCCGTTACACCATTTACCAATTGCAAAGGGACATTACTACAAAACATGGAGACATTACTACAATATGGGGACATTACTACAACAAGGGTACTAAGATAGGGTCAATACTACAAGGGGGCCAATATGAGGGATATTACTACAAGATGACCAGGATCGGCAAATTACTATATTATGAAGACTAGAATGGGACAATAATACATAATGAGGATCAGGATGCGGATATTACTACATGATGAGGACCAGGATGCGGATATTACTACATGATGAGGACCAGGATGCGGATATTACTACATGATGAGGACCAGGATGGGGACATTCCTAAAATAAGGGGATCAGGATTTGGACATTATGACATTGAGCAAAAAATTCTGGTATTACTAATAATGTCACTTAGTCCTACACGGAATGCGGCCCCTCAATATCAATTTATGTCTATGTGCGGCCCATCTTCCCAGCCGAGTTTAAGACCCCTGATTTACAGGATTGGTAATGTGGGGGTCTCTTAGGGCCCTTTCACATCAGCGTTTATTTGAAATCGCGGCAGATGCGGTGAAAAAACCGCATGTGCCGCGATTGCCGCATAACCGCTGCACTTGCGGCGCGGTTGCGGTAATCCCCATAGAAAGTATAGGGGGACTTGCCGTGGTTTTTTTCGCTGCCGCACCTGCCGCAAGTGCAAAACCGCACTTGCCGCACCTGCCGCAAGTCCCCCTATACTTTCTATGGGGATTACCGCAACCGCGCCGCAAGTGCAGCGGTTATGCGGCAATCGCGGCACATGCGTTTTTTTCACCGCATCTGCTGCGATGTCAAATAAACGCTGATGTGAAAGGGCCCTTAGAGACCTGGACATAACCAATCCAGGGCTTACCATCAGCTGTCAACTCACAGCTAGCATTAACCCCGTATATAATTGTGATTGCCACTGCACCAAAAGAGCCAGAAAAATCTAATGGATGTGGTATATCAGGGGTGGCTGCGGGCTGCTATTTTTAGCCTGGGAGACAATATAACTACGGGCTTCCATTGTGAGAATACCAACCAACAGCTGTGTGCTTTATCTTGGTTGAGTATGAAAATTGGGTGGGACCCTATGTTGTTTTCTCAAAAATAATAGCAAAACACATAGGGTTCCACGTATTTTGATACCCATTCATCATACGTACATAGCTGGTGCTGCAGCTTGCAACTGTGTGCTTTATCTGCACTGTGTATCAATATATGGGGGACCCCATGCTATTTTTCAATTATTTATTCATTTTTACACTAATATGACAGCAACTTGGTTGCCATAGTACTCTAATGTGTATGGCAACAAATCACAAAAGGCACAGAGGGTAAGGGTGCAGTCTGACTGCAACAACCAATCACAGATGCTGTATACAAGAAAGTGAGGACAGATCTTCTTGGATCCACACTGCACATACGATGAAATAAGTTGTCAGGGCAATGATGGCTTTAATGCCTACGCGTTTCGAAGCCAAAACCCAGCTCCTTCCTCATGGAACCAACAAACTACCACAATCACAGATGCTGTCATAGAGGGTGGGCAGAAGAAGCAGAGAAATATGTATGAAGCTTAATGAGTAGACCCCACAGCACAAAGACTGGTGATTATAATGTAACTGCTTTTAATCCCCATTTTGCTTCTACTTGTAGCCCCTTAGCCCTTACTGAAACCATTTTATAGCACTAAAGTTCGGATCCCTATAGATTTATATGGGGTTCAGGATTTGGGCTTATGTTTGGGTCAATTCCTGTCCCAAATGTGTAATTTTTTAAAAAATGTTTGGCTGGATTCACCAAAACTGAACATCTGTGGGTTCATCCATCTCTAGTCATCAACATTAGAGCTGTGGGGGTCCAGTGACCAATGTATGGAGCCAAAACACCACATATATGTAAAATCAAGGGTTAAAAATAAAAAAAAACGATACTCACCTCTCTAATCCATCCAGCGACGTTTCCAGCACTGCCTACCTGTCGGAGATGTGATCCAAGCAGCGTTTCCCGGTGAAATGACGAGTTCTCGCGAGAACTCATCATGTGACCGGAAACCGCTGCGAGATTATGACGTCACCGCAGGTCCTGCAGGCCCTCATTAGTAGTGAATAGTAGTGAGGATCTATAGGACCTGCGGTGACGTCATAATCCCGACAGCGGTTTCCGTCACATGAGGAGTTACGCGAGAACTCGTCATTTCACCGGGAAACGCTGCCGGGATCACATCTCCGACAGGTAGGCAGTGCTGGAGGCGTCGCTGGATGATTTGAGAGGTGAGCATCGATATTTTTTTTTATTTTTAACCCTTGATTTTACTTCATTTAGTTCCGCAATGTATATACTGAAATTGACCACCACCCTAGTGTGTTAGTGTGTTCGAGGGTGTTCGATGAACATTCGAACGAATACACCTCCCATTCGACGAACCGAATCGAATTCGAACACTAGGGTGGTAGCTCATCTCTACTCCTTAACTAGAAACAGTACATTTGCAGAGATTGTATTTACGGTAAACATATTATTTTTGCTTTAAATCCAAGAGGTAACCCACAAAAATTTTGGGCAGAGTTTATTTCTCACAACTCTTCTTGGTTTTACATTAAGTTCTAGTTAATTCTACTTTATCATCGTTGGCTAGACAAAAGAGTAAAAGACTTGACAAGCTAAACCTTATGTATAACCCAACAAAGTTAAGCCATCTCCATAGTCTTAATTGTAAGTACCTTACACAAGGTGACTCCATCTGTCTGCTGAACCAGCCGGTGAACCATCCCTTGTAATTCCAATTCATAGGTTTCTACATTTTTTCTTTTAATGGAGTATAATAACATAAAAAAATTATCTTTCTTAGTACTAATTGCAAAAAATGTCCTAATAATGATCCTATTTTATAATAAAGCAAAGTGATTAAAAAAAAAGATAATATTTCACGCTCTACTGATCTAGTGCGAGAATTAACAAAAATTGTTTTTGCATTTATCATCCAGTCAAAAAGCAATAAGACTGATGCCCGGTATGTAGCAGGAGACATGCCATCCCACACAAGACACATACAATTAGCATTACGTCTACAGCATTGCCTTTACACTACAGGGGATGGCATAGCTGCATCCTTATGGGCAGCTGAGCACTGTGTCTGGATGTCACTCCTCTTCGTGACATTGTGCCAATCATTGCTACATACAAGACGTAAAAGAATAATATTAGAATTCCTCACCTTTTTGCAGAAACTCCTTGAAGATTTTGACTATATCTTACTGGCCGATAAAACTCCTTGAACATAAGCCATAACTCCGTTGGGCTAAGCCTCTGCCCTCGGGAGTCCTACAAGTCCTCGTAAGGATGCCGTTGTGTAGACACTTGCCAAGCGCAGGGACTGTAGACAAAAGAAAATACAATCAATGAGAAATAAAATTATTTTTTTTCAAGGTTAAAATCCGCATCTTAGCATGCATAGAGGAGCGATCTGTCATATCAATAATAGATGACCTGTGTGAAGTATCAGGAAAGCGGAGTGCTCGGTAATTGTGACCGTCATTGAGTGAAGCATTTCTATTGAGATACCCCCTATGTCAGGCTCTTGAGCTGTGTGAACACACCTGAATAGTTCAGAAGAGTCTCTAACTAACTGAACACAGTGTCATGTTGTGCACTGATTGCCTTATCTTCTCATTTATCACAGATGAGTTGGAACAAACCCTGCTGAAATTTACTTGCATTGTCCTCAAAAAAAGATTGTGCCGCATATACCGGTAGTCCCTGCTCCCTTTCCAAAGGCAGTTAGCAAAGAAATGAAATTGGAAGAAGACAGGAAATTGTGGTATCGCCCCAAATCCAGATAGCTTACAATGAGCCTGAGCAAAGCAACAGAAAGAGGCTATGTTCTATTCTACAAAGGTATTCGAGAAAATGAACCATGAAATATCAAAAAATCCTAAACTTGTCATCCATTTTTGGTGTCGTCACCGGCGTCTTCCAAAACTCTACAAATATTTGTACTATGAACATATACAATAAATTGTGATGAGCGAGCCATCAGGTTTTGTGTGTTCTGTGCCGGATTGTTTTTGTCTGGTTTTTCACCGTCCCCAAAATTGGAGCCTGCAGCATTTTTTGGCTCCGGTGAAAAAAGTCGGACAAAACTGGACAGAAACGGATCTGGGGCGATCCGGTCTGTGCACATAACACGGGAGTCTATGCACGCCAAATCTGTTAGAAAATCGGATCGTTTCCCGGATCCAATTTGAAGCACAGAGCATGCTCAGAAATCCTGCCATCAAAACGTCAGTACATGGACAGCACTATTTTAAGCACAAGGACAGCGGCAGAGCAGACACAGGCAGATTTTAGCACCATGGCCAGCGGCAGAAGACGAATCCTGCAAAAAACAGGATCTGGAACTATATTTGGCCACACGTTTGTACACATCCTGTCCTGTCAGGTTCTGTCAGGGAGATCCTACAAAAAACAGGATCTACCCGGACAGACAAAAACCGTGGTGTGAAGCCAGCCTTACATATGCTTAAACTTATTATAGTGAGGTACATGAAATAAGTGGCCAAAAACATATACATGTATGAAGATGTCTGGCCCTCAAGGGTCTGGGGTACTCAGATATCGAGCGTTTGGGTACGTGGATGTCACGGGTGGTCGGTACCCAAGCCTGTGCCCTTGGGGTGACAATAAAAAGGGGTATTTACAGGGATAAAAGTTTATAGGTGATTGTCGTGACGCCACCTGTAGATTCAGTGATGGCACTGGTGCTGCTGAGGCCTCCAGGGTGATGGGCGGCAGCAAGGTGTTGTACCTCTCTACAGGTGGAGCAGGGTCCCGGGGCTGTAAGGGTATGATGGTGGAGTAGGGCAGCGCAGTCTCTGCTGTGAGACGGAATGTCACAGCTCACCAGGAAGAAACACAGACACTTGCTTGCTCTGCATGGGTCTTTACTCCGGTAATCACTCCGGTAGTCACTTAAGATGGCCTTAAACCCAAGGTAGCAGTTGTCCAAACCTGGCATAAACTGTCTCAGAAACATGCATGCTTGGCTAATAATGTATGTTATTATTGGAAGCACACATCCATGTTAACACATTTTTGTGCCCGAAGGCACCAGGGTGGAGAATTCCCCAGGAAGCAAGGGCAGAGTGATCTTTAAAGTTACCCCAACACATGTTTCGCTGCAGCTGTGACACAACCACCCTCTGTTCCCTTGAGGGAGCAATCTCTGTATTCAGCGAAACACGTGTTGGGGTAACTATTAAGATCAATCTGACCTTGTTTCCTGGGGAATTCTCCATCCTGCTGCCTTTGGGCACAAAAATGTGTTAACATGGATGTTTGCTGGTATTAAAGTGAAGGGGTAGAAGCACCTTAACTTTATCATGTGGTGAGGCATATGAATTACTGTGGTTACAATACTCTGTGTGCTGGGATACAATCCGGGTTATGCTTATGACATTTGATATTGTGTCTCCCTGTTATATGTATGTGATCCCGACACTGGACTCTATTTATCTAAGTATATTTGATGTAACATACTGCATGTAAAGATTGTCACCATCCCTGCTAATGAAAAAAATGCAAATTGTAGTAATACAATGATGTAATAAGCACCATACTGTGGGTTTTAATCTTGATGTGTGTTGGGGGGTCCCCCTACCATTTTACTTGTACCGGCCTTGTCAGTATTTTGGATGTGCATGTAATTGTCACGCGCTTAGTTGGCGCTGACCTTGCTGAATGCTGCTGTGTTTGTCTTTAAGAGCTGCATGGTTGATAGTTGTGATGGTCCTGGGCCTCCTGTGTTGTGCTCCAGGACTGCATTCACTATGAGGTTCGGCTGCTAATTGAGGGGTTAATGTGTGACTCACCGGCTCCCCTGCCCCTGGTCTTTAAGTAGCCTCTCCTTCCACCAGGTGGTGCTGCTGATAGAGTCTTCACTCTATGCCTAGAAGCCGTGCTGTGCTGACCTGTGTGTTTGTGTTTCTGAAGTCCTTTCCTTTGGAGTTGCGTTTCCCAGTTCTGTAGAGGGAGGTGAGGGGGGAATAGCGCAGGGCTGGTGGAGGAGGTTAGGGAGAGACTGGAGGCCTGAACCTTCTCACCATCAGAGATACCTTCGGGATCAGGGCCATTCAGGGTTCCTAGACTAGGGTCAGACTAGTCTTCCCTGGTCACCCTGCCCATTACTGCCATTCCCTCATCAGCATTCTCACTACACCGTGACAGTAATAAACTTATATTTTAATTGCAAATTACTCCCTCTAGTTCTCCTTTCATCGATGTTGGTATGATTGTTCTGCCGTCATACACATTTCAGTTCATATGGACTGTAAGGCTGTGCGCCTACGATCAACTTTTAGTGAGTTTTTGGTGCTGTGTATTTTTGCTGTGCCAAAAACGCAGCAAAGTGGATGGGATTTATACAAATCTACTGCCCTCTCTTCTTCATTAAAAACACATGTAATCTGCACATAAGTATATTGATAAAGTTTTGTCAAAGCCAAAACCAGGAGGCATAAAAAACAAAGCAGCTTTATTTCTCAGACACTATGTATCACCTGGATGTGAGTGGCAGGGGCCTAATGGTGCCCATGTGTCTGTATTCACCACCTGCCCCTCCCTGTTAGCATGGCTGGTCGCCTGGTTGCCACAAACCGCCACAAACCGCCCCCATGTTATGGGTTGCAGGGGACTGTGCACCGGTGTCTGGACGCATGTGTTACCTCCTGGGAGATCAGCAGCCACCTGCTAGATGCAAGGGGTAGAAAAAGTGTCAAAACTTCGGTGAGTTTTTCTATATATTTCTTAGTACCAATTCGGTGATTTTCAGCTTCATTTAAAGCATAACACATCAATAAGAGACAAAAAAAATGCAGGCTAAAAAACAGGACAAAACGCATGTTTAACAAACATGCACAAAAAACAATAAAGATAAAAAACAAGTAATAATTTGTGCTGAAAATATGCATCAAAAACTCCCCAATAGCTCACCGTGGGAACATAGCCTGAAAGTTGTTGAAAGCCGCCGCACTGTTGTTAATGTGCAATGTTAGATTACACGTGGCTAGAATTAGACATTGTATTTCTAGAAGCGATTGCCATTATTTACAGAAGAGAAAGAAAAAAAAAGATCTTTCTCACGAAAGAAGAATCATTCCCGGAACATATCGACTGTACAGACTATTGAGCAAAAATGTAAAGGACAGCTTATGGCTTTCCAGATCGCGGCCATATGGGATAATTGGGACAAATCAATAATTAGCTGTGAAACGAACATTTCTTATTGTTGAAATTGTCCTTCTTTATCAACCCTAGTTTCATTATAAGGGGCACCTTAACATAAACTTACCGTATGTTGTTGGATATTATACTATATACCGTATTATACATACAGTCCCCGACAGAAGTTATGTTGCTTATCCATGTTATGTAAATAAAAGCTTATGACCTGACGTTAAATTCATCCATTGGTTGTATAAATTACTCTTTTGAAAGCTGAAACCCTCCCAAATGTGGTTTAGGTTAAGAAAATAAATTGGCATCAATGCTGAAATATTGATCATTTAATGAACACAGAATGGTCAGATTTTGGCAAGACAAAAGTTTTATCGCCCACAGAAAGTAATGTGATCTTCAAACAAATAATTAACTTAAAATGCAAATATATGTTGCATAACATTGGTGAATGAAGTTGTGGTGCTATTAGAGTCATATTTAATATTTTGTGTGACTTCCATGAGCTTGAAGGACTGCATCTATGCGGTTCAACAATGATTCATACAATTTATTAATGAAGTCATCAGGAATAGCAAAGAATGCAGTCTTACATGCCTCCCCGAGTTCATCTAGATTCTTTGATTTTGTCTTCCAAGCTTCCTCTTTCATCCTACCCCAAGCATGCTCAATGATGTTCATGTCTGGTGACTGGGCTGGCCAGTCCTTGAGCACCTTGATCTTTTTTGCCTGGAGGAACTTTGTTGTAGAGATGGATGTATGAGATGGAGCACCGTCCTGCTGCAGAATTTGACCCCTTTTATGATTTGGAATATAAGAGGTAGCTAATACTTCTTGATATTTTAGGCTATTGATATTGCCTACCACCTTGCAAATGTTTCACACACCCCCATACTGAATGTAACCCCAGACCATGATCTTTCCACCACCAAATTTGGATCCATACAGGTTCCAGTAGGTCTCCTGCAGTATTTACGGTGGCTGTGGTGTAATTCTACTGAAAATTCATCAGAGAAATCCACCTTCTGACACTTTTCCAACGTCCATCTGTTTAGCAGACTGTGGGACTTTGCAAATGCCACATGGTTTTTTATTTGCCTTTTGTTTAGTGCTGGCTTCTGGGCACTGATTTGACCATGGAGGCCATTTCGAGACAGGATCCTTCAAACTGTCCTAGTTGACACAGGGACTTGAAGTGACCAGGCCTGTTGGAGCTCTGTTGCAGTGGAAGATGGGCTTGCTGTGGATTTTCTAACCAACAAACATTCCTCCTGAGCAGTTGTCTTGCAGGGTCTGTCGGACCTGGGCTTGTCAAAGACATCTCCAGTCTCTTCAAATCTTTTTTTAATTCTTTGTACTTGACGCTGAGACACATTCAAGATTCCAGCCACCTCTGCAGTGGATCTGGTCTTCAGCCTCTTGATAATCAAGTCGTTGGTCGCAGGGTGGATTTTTGGCATGTTGTCAGAGCTCAAGTTGCAGTTCAAGTAAAGGTCTGGTGTGCTGGGTTTCTTTTTATACACACCCACTAATTAACCGATCATTTACTGAGCACAGGCGAGGATGTAAACTGGGATTGGGTGCATTATATGACCAGGCGACAAAATATTTGTCTTGCCAAAATCTGACCATTCTGTGTTCATTAAATGATCAATATTTCAGCATTGATGCCAATTTATTTTCTTAACCTAAACCACATTTGGGAGGGTTTCAGCTTTCAGAAGAGTAATTTATACAACCAATGGATGAATTTAACGTCAGGTTATAAGCTTTTATTTACATAACATGGATATTATACTATATACTGTATTACACATATATACCACATGTTGTTGAATATTATACTATATACCGTATTATACATATATTCCATTTATTGTTGGACATTATACTATATACCGTATTATACATATATACCATATGTTGCTGAATATTATACTATATACCGTATTATACATATATATCACAGGTTGTTGGATATTATACTATATACCGTATTATACATATATACCATATGTTGTTGGATATTATACTAGATACTGTATTACACATATATACCACATGTTGTTGGATATTATACTATATACTGTATTATACATATATACCACATATTGGATATTATACTATATACCGTATTATACATATATATATATGAGTTGGATATTATACTATATACCGTATTATACATATATACATATATTGTTGGATATTATACTATATACCGTATTACACATATATACCACATGTTGTTGGATATTATACTATATACTGTATTATACATATATACCACATATTGGATATTATACTATATACTGTATTATACATATATACATAAATTGTTGGATATTATACTATACACCGTATTACACATATATACATATATTGTTGGATATTATACTATATACCGTATTACACATATATACATATATTGTTGGATATTATACTATACACCGTATTACACATATATACATATATTGTTGGATATTATACTATATACCGTATTACACATATATACATATATTGTTGGATATTATACTATACACCGTATTACACATATATACATATATTGTTGGATATTATACTATATACCGTATTATACATATATACATATATTGTTGGATATTATACTATACACCGTATTACACATATATACATAAATTGTTGGATATTATACTATACACCGTATTACACATATATACATATATTGTTGGATATTATACTATATACTGTATTATACATATATACCATATATTGTTGGATATTACACTGTAGCTCACCGTCAGAGGAATGGCCCGTTCTTGGATCCAACTAGCGAAATTAATGTTTTATTCTAATTGTCTCCAACTGTGAAGAAACTTTGACTATTTAGTAAACACAACTATAATCTGGGTTCTGTTTTACAAGTTAATAATCCGCCATCTGTCTTTGTCTTTTTGTGTCCCGTGTTTTGTATACTGATTGACAAACAAATTTAGCGGCGAAAAAAAAAAGGGTTTTGAATTCTGTCCAGAAGGTGCAAACGATAGAGAGCATCGAGCGCCGTACAACACACCACTCTGATCAATAGATAATAGTAGAAGATTGTGCCGTTTTTTTTGTATTGCGCGGTAATCCAACATCTGCCATGTATTTTTGTTTACATGCTGCCTGTCAGCCGTTATTGTCCCTTAGGTGCTTACAAGAGGAGCTTTAGCAGTCATTTCCTTAAATACTGATGCCTATCTAAATTTGGATTTTCCACCATTGAGCAGAATGACAAGTACACGGTGGCTGTATTTAAAGCAATCGTTCACAGCTGTTTTCCTTCTACGACGATTCCATTAAATTGACGAGGTGCGCCTGTGGGGTTTGCAGTTTTACAAGGCCTGCAAACAAAAGGTTGATTCACCCATCGCCTTACATTTAAACGTTCAATAATGTTATCGGAGGAACGATTTGTGACCTTTGCTGTAAATGCTTAAATTCGATTTTTTTTTTTGAATTTTAGAATTTTTTATTTCATTTTTGTTAATTTGTCATTCAATTACATCTATGTAGGAAATAATACAAAACATTCCGTCCCCGTTTTAAATACAGCGTGACTCATGACTGCCTTTAAACTGTGCATTAAATATGCTTGACGATCTTATGCTTGAGCAAGTGGACCGAAATGGTGTGAAGTGTTAATGCTGTGCTGCTTTGCCTCTCGGCTGGTGATTGATCATTTGTAACTATATCTACGCCTTGTTCCATGAAATCAAGTTTGCCGTAATGGGTTCATCAGATTTTTGGGTTAAATTGAGAGTGAAGAGGTACTGTGTAAAGAAATAAGAGTTGCCATGTTCGGGGTTGGCCTTGAAACAGCATGGAATCTAAAGGCGATATTCAAAACCACTTCACTCATCACACGCTTACTGATTCTGAATAGGGTCCAGTTGCGGGGGATATTTGGGAGTTTTCCAATACACTTTAACTCTGTTGCGCTTCCACCAATGAGGCCATCTCTTTGGAGTTAACAGGCGAGCATAACAGGTCAATGTATAGGACTATGTTAATTAAATATCTCGGCGCAGGAAATGGCATCCTTGAAAAGAGCTCATTTTTGGCCGACGGTGAGAAACGCAGCTATAGAAATCCTGAATTCAGCCCAAACCTCATATATTTTCCCGAGATTACAAATCCAATATTTTTCTTTAATTCCTCGGCTTTTGATAAAGTGAAGTAGCAGCTGCAATTTAGTGACCCTTATATTTTTTGTCTGCAGCATTTAAAGGTCTCCTCTTCACAGTTCCGAGCTCTCCACCACAAAGGACAGGGATGATTTGCTTACATTGTTATGTTAAATACCTAAAATACTTTTTGAAGGAATCACCCCGAGCAGAGGAATTGCAATGTAATTCTGTGTAATGTGGTGTAAATGAACAGGCATGAACTTTTGTTGTGCTGAGTAAATGGAGAAGGAGAGAAAGTGCGGCCACACTTACAGCTGTCTCGATTCACTACACATCATTGTCATCTCCTAATGAGTGAGCATGCTACTCTCCCATAGACCGCTCCGCCGTGCGGGAGGGGTTCAATTGGTAAATGGGAGTAGAAATAAAACGCTCATTCATTTCAACAGCAACAAACTATCAATCATTTCAGACGCGAAGAACAACAATGCTGACGAATATTAGTTTATTGGATACTATTATACGTCTAAGTATCCAGAACGTCTTCTTAATGCTTAAAACATTCTTGCTTTGTTCAAATCCTCATGAAAACATTTCCAGAGATCAAGACAGGCAGAGATAAAAAAAATCCCACATGGGCATGAAACTAGGACGCGTTTCGACCCATGCATGGGTCTTAATCATTATGAACCCGTAATAGTTCTCTGATATGCAAATAGAGTCTGTGGAGCCTCGTTTAGGAGTCTCAACACAGGACTAGCCAGATATCCCCCCAGGGAAGGACCTAGCCATGGGGTGGCTCTTTGAGGAGACCGACATAACCACCATATTAAGTGGCCCTTTGAGTCAATATCCAGCTCTTTACGAGCTTAAAAATATGACAAGGGAATACCAAAGCCAGGTATCCACAGGCAGCTGTTTCGGTGTGTTGCCCCTCATCAGTGTGGAGTAGGATTCTGGCTAGTCGGGAGCAATGCCTAGTAGACCAACAACACGAAGCAATCACTGATCTCCCTGTGTTGAGACTCCTAAACGAGGCTCCACAGACTCTATCTGCATATTTGTAATTCCCAGGGGACAATGCACTTAGGATTTCACTGTGTTGAGCGCTTTAGCCGGCTGCCAGCAGTGTTTTCTTGGATTGGTCTCCCTGAGATCAGTGATTGCTTTGTGTTGTTTGTCTTAATCTCTGGAAATGTTTTTATTAGGATTTGAATAAAGCAAGAATGTTTTAAGCATTAAGAAGATGTGCTGGATACTTTTGGATCAGTGTTGCTTGTGAATTGGTTACTATTCCCTCTTCCTGGTTAATTCCCAAATCAACAGGGATAGGGACGTTGTCCATAAACTCCAACTTGCCGTCTACCTGCTCAGGCTCCAAAATAACAGGTGTGAGGACGCTGTCCATAAGCTCCAACTCGACCTCTGCCTGTTCAGGCTCCACAACGACAGAGGTGGGAACGCTGCCCATAATCTCCAAATCGCCCTCACCCTGGTCGATCACCCCATCCTGCTGCACACAATCCCGAGGGATGTCTGAGTACTGACCCTCAACCAGGGAGATGGTTAATTGGGAAAATGGTACATGGTCTGAAGAAACAATAGCTGGGCTTACCATGGTATTGACAGAATCAGTTTCTTGTAGTCCAGGGACATGGACGTCACTGACCTGGACTGGCTGTGCTGGCAGATTAGCTCCAAGTATGGGGCCTCTGCGTTGGCGAGAATCTTTGTCCATATTTCCAAGACGTCCACACGTATAACAGCATGGTGGATGGTGCAAGTCATGTATCCTGTGTGTATACCTTTGTCCTGGTGGGGCTTCCAATGGATAGCAGACTAATCCTACTCGAGTGGCTGGTGATAGCAGTTGGTGAGATGGAATTCCCAAATCATATTTCAGAACCCAAGCCCTCTCTTCTCTTGAGGTTTTTTTTTTTTTTGTAAATATATCTTTATTGAAAGAAATTTTTAAATTAAAGAATGTACACATAGTACAGTAAAAAAATAGAACAATAAAATTCCTTTGGAGAATGGTACATAGAAAATTAATAGACCGTAAACCTTATAGTTAAATTCTAGGTAGTACTGGTCTCAGAAAGTCTCTCCCAGGTATAAAGGGGAATTCCCCTTTTAATGTTCAAAGAACCATAAGGTTAGGTTCCATCTCTAAACAAATGAAACCAAAAAATTATAACATATAGTGAGGAAAAAGTTAGTATTAAATCATATACAAACAATTTGTAACTCGCGTCAGTCCAACGGGAAGGCGAGGGAGAAAATATCAAAGTGATATTACAAGAATCTAGAGAAAAGGAATAAGAAAGAGAGAGAAAAGAAATCATATATAGGAGAAATCGAAAATGAAGTAGTAGTACAAAAAGTGAGTGAGGGTTATGAGGGAAAAAATTAGAATGTAATGGGTGTCATTTAATTCGAAAGAAGGGATAGCACAGGGTCAGAAACGGTACAGGTGTTACACTATTCAGGAAAAAATGTCTCCAAAATTAGAGGCATCCTTGAAGAGGATCCATTCTGACCAGGTGTTTACATATTCTGTTTGAGTTTGAGAAAATTCGGCTGAAATCTCCTCAAAACGTCTGAGGGATTCCATCTCGGTGTACCACTCAAAAGTAGAGGGAGGTGTCTGCTCCCTCCAGTGTCGGGGGATCACATTGCGTGCTGCACAAAGGCAGAACCGGAGGATGTCTTTCCTCTGTCTTTTCCATGAACCAGGGAGCAAAGAGAGTAGGGCCACCTCGGGGGCACCCTCCACATGCCTGCCTGTAACTATATTATAGTTACGGAATACTTTCTTCCAAAAGTCACTGATACCGGGACAGCTCCACCAAATGTGAATCATTGTGCCAACTTCAAGACCACATCTCCAACAAAGTGGGGAGTTGGTCGGGGAGAACCGATGCAGCCTGTCCGGGGTGAGATACCATCTGAGGCGTATCTTGAAACACTTTTCCAGTGCTTCACAAGATCCTGAGGTTTTGCGAGACATCAGAAAACATCTCTCCCAGTCTTGAGTATCTATCGTCCTTCCTAAGTCAGCCTCCCATGCTCGCTGATAACTATGGGCTCCTGTCACTGCTGCTCTAGAGAGGACATAATAAATGGCCGAAATGCCTCTAGAGGGTCCCTGCTCGGATGTAAATAATTCTTCAAGTGGAGTTAATGTATCCTCGGGATCTCGTCGGATGGGTAGAGAACGTACAAAGGAGCGAAGTTGGAGATATTCCCACCACTTCAGCCTCACGGTTGGGGAAGACGTCTGTAAGTCGGTAAACGAAGGGAGATCGCCCCGACGGAGAATCTGGCCCACACGGGTATCATCCTCTGCTCGCCACAGAAGGAGAACTTGGTGAGTCATGCCCGGAGGAAAAGCCGGGTTGTAAAAGATCGGGATCAGGGAGCTAACCACTGTTTTCCCGTTCGAATCAACCCACGCCACTCTCCATGCTCTCAGCAGTTCAACAGTCAAGTAGGATCGTTGGTCTGGCGGAGTCAGGGCCTCCTTTGGGATCCACTGTAAGTGGCATAGAGGGATAGAACTACCAAACTGTTCAATCTGAATCCATTGTTTCGCGTCCGCCTTGAAATGCCAATCTAGCAGACGCACAAGAATGGAAGCTAAACAATATCGTCGCAAGTCCGGCAGTCCAACACCTCCAGCCTCTCTCAAGGAGGACAGAACCCTGTAGCCCACTCGCGGTTTCATCCCGTTCCAGACGAATCTGGATATCAATCTGCGAACGGTGCGAAAGAACGTCCCGCATGGCCAAATAGGCACCGCTTGAAAGACATATAAAAATCTTGGGAGGATGTCCATCATCACGACATGAATTCTACCCAACCAAGATATCTTTAAGGGTCTGTAAGCTTCCAGTAGAGCGCCCACTCGTTCCAGAAGAACCTTGTGGTTTAAGTGAAAGGCCTCGCGCACATCAGCAGGTAAATTTATACCTAGGTATGAAATATGTCCTGATCTCCACCGAAAGGAGAATCCTCCAGCAAGGGAGGCCACCTCAGATGCAGACAGAGATACGTTCAACGCCTCGGATTTGGAATAATTCACCTTAAAGTTGCTAAGGTCTCCAAATCTATTGAACTCAGATAACAAGGCGGAGAAGGTCTCGGAGGGGCGAGTGACATATAAAAGGACATCATCAGCGAATAAAGCCGTCTTATGGTGGTTGTCCCCCACTGAAATCCCGTGTATGCCTCCATTGTCCCTGATGGCTTTCGCCAAATGCTCCATGACTATAACATAAAGCAAGGGAGATAGTGGGCAACCCTGCCTAGTTCCGTTCCTGACAGGGAAGGAACCCGATAGGCTACCATTAATGTGTACCTTGGCGGAGGGACAGGAGTACAGTGAGGAAATCCCATTCATAAACTTACTACCCAGGCCAATGTGCTTCAACGCCTCCACAAAAAACCCCAGTGGACTCTATCAAAGGCCTTCTCTGCGTCTATAGAGAGCAGGCATAGAGGGGACTTCCACATCTTAGCCTTCTCAATCAGGAGAAAAGATCTAATGATGTTGTCCCGCGCCTCTCGGCCTTTAACAAAGCCCACTTGATCAAGGTGGACAATCGAGGGGAGCCTCAAAGACAATCTGTCCGCCAAAATCTTGGCGAACATCTTAACATCAATGTTCAGCAGAGATATTGGACGGAAGCTTGCCGCCTCAGAATGGTCTTTGTTTGGTTTGGGAATCACACAAATGTGTGCCTCTAAGGCTTGCGACGTTAGGGTGCCCCCCTCCATGAGAGCTTTAAATGCCGAGAGCATGTGAGGTAATAGGCTGTCAATCAGGGTTTTGTAAAAGATAGGAGTATAACCGTCCGGGCCAGAGCACCTAGATGTCGGGGACGATTTGACCACATTCGCCACCTCTTCTTCTGTGATGTCACTTTCCAGGGACAGAACATCATCATCTGATAGAGTCGGGACATTCACCTCAGAAATATATGCCTGAATTTTAGCTCGCATGTCGTCGGGATGCATGTCGGCGAATTTTCCTCTCAAGGCATATAGATCAGCATAAAAGTTTTGGAATACCTCTGCTATATCCTCTGTGCTGTGCACCATCTTACCCTTTGGTGTCTTTATGGAGGAAATATATGCAGGGCCCCCTCGAGGATGTAAGAGTCTAGCTAAAGGTCTTCCACAACTATTAGCTTTTTTATAAAAGAATGCCCTAGATCTTTCCTTTTGTCTGTCATATTTCCTGTCTAGTAAATTCTTTAGTTCCAGTCTCTTGGATGTTAATTCAACTAACACCCCATGATTTCTAGAGGCCTTATGTGTCCCCTCCAATCTGTCAATCTGGGAGAGCAATTCACTCATCTGGTCAGATTGTTGTTTCTTGATTCTAGTTCCATGTTTGATTAGCGTTCCTCTGAGAATGCATTTAAGGGCTTCCCATTTAATGGTTGGGGAGGACTCATCGGAAGCATGTGTCTGAGAGAATGTCTCGATATCCGATTTTAATTCCTCTAGACAGACTGCATCGGAAAGAAGATGGCTGTTTAGTCTCCACGACCACTGTTTCTTAGCTAGTCCGGGAACCTCAATAGACAAATAGATGGGACTATGGTCTGAGTGGACAATATTGCCTATAGAGGCTTTGGGTGTCCAAGATAGGATTCCATGGCTTACCAGGAACAGGTCAATACGACTATAAGAGCCGTGTACACTCGAATAAAAAGTATAGTCCCTGTCCGTAGGATTAAGAATCCTCCAAATATCTACCAACTGGAGTCTATGCAAAAGTTTCCGGAGAGCCATTACACGCCTACGAGGTGTCACTCCCCTGCCAGAGGTAGTGTCAATGGAAGGGTCAAGGGCAAAGCTGAAGTCACCCCCGATGATGACCCGCCCCTCCGCAAAATCTGCCAATTTCAACAAGAGAGATTTACATACCCTTGTCTGCTCCCTGTTAGGAAGGTACCAATTGACCAAAGTCAATGGAGTTCCAGAAATCTCCAACTTGAGAAAGATGTAACGACCTCCCTTGTCAATCACCGAATCCAAAATTTTATATGGCAAATTCCTATGAAGGGCTATAGAGACACCTTTGGATCTGGATTCGGGATTCACGCAATGTATCCATTCAGTGAACTGACCTCCTCCAAAGGACGGAACATGGCCCTCCTTGAAGTGCGTTTCCTGAAGGAACAACACCTGTACCCCCTTCTTCTGCATGTCTGAAATAATGTGACTTCGCTTTTGGGGGGTATTAAAACCCCTGACATTTAGGGACCCTATTGTGAAAGTTCCGCCCGCCATATCGAACCCACCTGATGATGAGTCAATGACCTAAATAACACCCGGAATAGAGGAGGAGGAAAAAAAGAAAAAAAAAAAAAGGGTGAGGGGGGAGGAATAAATTAAAAAGAGTTTAGCAAAGAGATATCTCGCTGGACTGACGCGAGGCTGGTAATACCGTCACGTGGGGAATGTTCTTTACAGCAGCGTCACACTCAAAGGGATGTGTGACGTCCCGTGGGAGAATGCCTTTCCGATGGAAAGGAGTCTTAGACAAGAGCACACTCCGGATAAAACACCTAGAGAGTGTAAATGTATCAGATCTAAAAGTAATTACAAAAACTACAAACAACCGAGGATATTCATCTCCCCGGCCAACATCAAAAGCATAAACATTTAAATAACATAACTCTAATATAGCATCGTTATTCCGGCTATCAGGCAACTTATTTATTCAAATGAAAATATCATATAGCAAAAGGAAGGAGAGAGGCCCCCATCTTACCAAGTGGCAGGACGAAATACTCTCTACTATATGTACCATCAGTTTATGGTGAGAAAGGGAATCGTTTACCCAAGCATAATTTTATGAGGGATCATAGAGAAGGGGGAGTATAGAGGGGATGGAATAATTATATTTGAAGTGGGAAACTTAAAGAGGGTAGGGGAAACAAGTGGGAATGGGAAAAAGCGAAAGAAAGGGAAAGGAAGTAAAGTCCACCCTTGGACCTCTGCGCATGAATATATGCAGTCATTGACCAAAAAATGTTATCAGAATGAAGCGGAGGGAGTAGAATGGGAGAAGAAAGGAATGGAGAAGAAGAGGGAAAGTACGGAAAGGAATGGGTAAAACACATCCCTAAAATGAAAAGGTAATTATCAGTATAAAACATCACATCATCCCATAGCATTGTATGGAGTCTCTCGTCCCAACTGTTATGGCAACAAAAAAGAAGAAGAAATATGTTAACTCTCAAGAACCCAAATACAACTCAAAAGTCACCATCTTCAGATCTGCTCACATCGCTGAGTCTTTCTCTTGAGGTTTTGGGCCACAATGCGGCCAACAACGTTTTGACTTGGACTGCTTTGGACCTGGTTGTTTCTTGATATTCGCAGGATCTATGATGTGGTACACAATATACAACCTTTGAGTGAATCTCGGCGGAGTCCTCAATATTATTCGCATCCTTCTGGGCATGCAGATGGACCAATTTCTGTATCAAATACGATCAGGTGTCTGTGTCCCTGAATTCAATTTGTCGGAACTGACATGCCACCTGTAGTTGCAGTTTCTTATAGCAGCTGTATTTCCACTCCAGACCTTGTCCCATGGCTGAGCTGGTGTGGTTGGACAGGGCAACATCCGAAACCTGTATGCCTCACCTATGGCCTGCTGGGTATACTTATATGCCTCCCTGGTTGATGAGCTTTTGGACGGTGTCCACGAACACCAATCCACTGCAGCTACCTTGGATAAACCAGGCTGTGTAGTATCCCACCGCTGGCACCAATTGTGGAGACACGGGGGGGTCAGTCGGTGCTCTTGTCTGCTGGCCCAGCCTCCTTTAGCAAGACAGCCTGGACCAGGGCTCATCTCCAAACTGAACGCTGAGCTCCTTAACCGTGGGTGGAACACTACTCAGACAACACAGGGTGAGAGAACCACAATATTAAGGCTTTAATGGATCCCCAATCAGTTAACAGCATATAACACATAACCAGCAAAACACAACATGTAACAGGCAACAGAGTCTCACCCATCTGCTTGCTCAACAGGGATTAGAATATAGCACAGCAAAGTCTGTAGCCAGGTGACTGGATCGTCCCAACCTGGGTTGCGTCCTTATGCAGTCTTTGTTATCCCAGGCAAAACTGAAAATTCGTGCTGAAGTCCTTGTAGAATTATAATCCAGGTTCTGATCCCCTCGGTCGGCACCGAAATGCCTAGGCCTGGGGTTATGGTTTGCAAATCGGACCCGAAGATCCTAGATTAGCTGCCTGTATCAAGTCCTGTGCACCTCTAGTCGGGACCAAAATCCCTAGACTGAGGTCACTAGACAGAATCTCCATCCCCCTGATTAATAAACATCTCTGTTATTCCACCAATCGTGAAGTCCCCCAATATCCTGATTGAATGGTCATGGGCCATGACCACTCAATCAGGATATTGGGGGACTTCACGATTGGTGGAATAAGACTGTCTTCTCATTGGCTCAATCTCAAGCCTCGTATAAAACATCTCTAATAGTACTGCAGTCCTGGCAAGGGAGACGCATATACTGATTGACATAGCAATACTATGGAATGTTAGTAGGATTAAGTTCTTTGAGTGTCATGACAAAGAAGTGAGATAATTACATTACACATGGTCAACATCACCAAACATGTACAAGACTGGTAAGAACAATGAGTTGCTTATCACAAGGTAGGAAATAAAATACAATACAAAGAGGCAAGACAATTACATTACCCACTTTTAATACTAGTAGGCTCTTGGAAATCTTGTGTAACCCATGAGTGGCATATTACAAGTTTGCAAACTAAAATACAACATTGTTTTGATAAATAAGAAATCCTCATATGTTATACATTAAAGGGGTCAATTTCTTCACACCTGTACCTTGATGACACTCATATCTACCTCTCTGGCCCAGACGTCACCACCCTGTTATCCAGAATCCCAGAGTGCCTATCAGCCATATTCTCCTCTCGTTTCCTAAAAGTCAACGTGGACAAATCAAAACTCATCATCTTTCCTCCATCTCACATATCATCCCTACCTGATCTGTCTATCTCATATAATGGCCTCATGCTTTCACAAGCACGTAAAATCTGCTACCTCGGATTGACCCTTGACTCTACTAAACCCTCAATCTACTAAAATGATTGCACATGCCCTCATCATCTCCCGCCTTGATTACTGCCGCATCCTCCTCTGTGGCCTCCCTGCTAACACACTTGCACATCTCCAATCTGTCCTCAACTCTGCTGCTTGACTTATCCACCGCTCTCCTCGCTACTCCCTCATTTCTCCCCTCTGCAAATCTCTTCACTGGCTCCCAATTCCTCAAGAAATGCAGTTCAAGATACTAATGCTGACCTACAAAGCCATCCATAATTTGTCTCCTCCTTATATTTCCAAACTAATCTCCCACTATCTTCCCTCACGTAATCTCTGGTTCTCCCAAGACCTCCTCCTCTCCTCCACACTTATTCGTTGCTCACCCAATCGCCTCCAAGAAGTCTCCTGAATATCACCCATCCTCTGGAATTCTGTGCGCCAATACGTCAGATCATCTACCACCCTCAGATCTTTCAGGCGGAACCTGAAAACCCTTATCTTCAGGAAAGCGTACAGCCTGCAATGACGCTACTGCTACTGGATTGGGCACTCTACCACCACCACCACTACTGGAGTGGCTGGCTCACCAACACTGGAGAGGCCACCTCACCAACATCATCCCCCACGCAGCTGCCTTACCACCGCTGAAGCTGCCACAACCCCCAACCTACTGTCTCCTCCCCATCATCCTATAGAATGTAAACAGAATGCACAGAAAAAGGGCTTTATACAAGGATATTGTATGCCCCATATAAACGTACCACTACTATATTTGCTTTGTGTTTGTTTTCTGAAGGCACTGACCGAATGTGCAATAATTATATATATATAATTAATGATGAAAAAAAATTATGTATATTACTTCTTAAATATTTATGGCTTGTTTAAAAGGCTATGGAGGACTTGCTATGTAATGGACTTAAAATATAACATACCATTGAATGTGGATTCTGCTTCTGTGGTCATATCGTGTAAGCTGGACTTTGACATGTGGAATTGTTTCCTGCCTGTATACTCTTTCCCTTTTTATATCAAGTGTAGGTCCAATGTGTCGTTGATGAATAATCATGGCAATGGATGTATGTAATCCTGTTTAAAATAAATATATCACTTTAAAAAGAAAAGCTTAAAACTCTTGTATATTATTTTTCTTTTGAATTAACTCCAGGGGTCTCCCTATGTCTGAGGTTAAGGGCCCAGTCACACCTGGCGACGGGGCTGGGGATGTCAGCGGCGACTGGCGGGTGCGCGCACGTTTTTGGCGCCCCGCCAGCGTCGCCATCCCCCATTTACACGGGGCGACATCTCCAGCCCCGCGCCGGCGAGCTGTCAGGCGGCATTGCCGCTAGGGTGTCTGAGAACCCCAGCGGCGATGCAGCACAATGGGAGCCTATGGCTCCCATCGCCTGACAGGTCGCCGGCGGCCGGTTACATGAGGAGATGTGTGCATATCGCCCCAGATCGGTCGCCTGGTTTCAGAGCACTGCTCTGAAACCAGGCGACCTCCCGGCATCACCGACATCACCCCTTTACATGAGGCGACGTAGGGGCGATGTCACCACCGATAGGCCAAGCCCCTACGTCACCTATGTAATCGGTCTCGCCCCGTGTGACGGGCCCTTAACACTTTTCTCAGTCTGGTCACAGGTTACCTACAGACTGTTTTCAACTTCTCTCATGACTTGGGTCAATCATGAAGAAAGTCTCTTCCCCTCTTGCACGGAGGATTGCGAACCTGAAATATTCCCAAAAAAATAGATAAAATACCCCACATAAACAAAAAAAGGCGAGGTCCCGGTAGCCGTACAGGTACGGTTATGTGGTGCAGATTCAGCAAGGGACAGAAATTCCACCCAATCCTCCTGATTAGATGAAACAAAATCTCAAATACGTCTCTACCTCTTGGTTCATCCCCTCTGTTTGACCATTAGTTTTGGGATGATAACCTGAGAAAAATGATAGTTTGATATCCAATCTGGAGCAAAAAGTATGCCAAAAGCAAGGCAAAAACTGACCTCTTTTATTGGAAATCATGTACTTGGGAACTCCGTGTAATTTATGATTTGAGAAATGAATAACATAGCTAAGCTCTTAGCAGTGGGCAACTTTTAAGTGGAACCAAATGACCCATTTTGCTGAAATAGTCCACCACCACCCACACCACAGTATTACTGCCAGAATTAGGCAAATCAGTGACGAAGTCCATGAACAAGTGAATCCAACGCCTCACAGGGTGGCTGATGCTGGCGGGGAATAACGCGCCACTTTAGATTGTGCTCTCAGCATTTGACAACGCATCCCAAGGGGTTGACAGCGCAGGTAGATCGCTGATCTGCTCGCTCCTGTTTGCTGTGCATGTCAGCTGATCAGGTCAGCTGATGTGCAGGGAATGAGGCATGAGCTTGCATCAAAGGGAGAGAGGTGACTTTGGATGTACTCATGCCCACAATCAGGACACGCTATCTTCTAGATGCAACATCATTCCTCTGGTGGAGACGCTAGTGATCTTTGTGTAAAAATGCAGCACCCATGACAACGATCGGGATTCTGGGAGCAGCTTATTTTTGCTGCATTCTCCCATCGAGAACACTCGGGTCTCCACAAGAATAAGCAGACATGCTGCAGTTCAGGAGGGCGCACCGCATGTCAGTATCCACAGTGATAAAAAGAAGCCCAGTGGGCATGGGATTTCTATAAAGCCCAATGTGCTCGTACTGTACAACACAGCATTTTGGATGGAGGAAAAACACGTAACATCGAAAAGACTGCTAATCCTGATCATGGGCACTCACCCTAATGTTACCTATAATCTGTACAAATCCATTGTGAAGCAAACAGAAATCACTGGGGAAAATAAAAATAGCAAGTGGTTTCATCAATGTAAACACCCTCTTATGATTGGAGAAGTGGTTACATTTATGATTAGCTAATCACATTTAGGGCTTACTCACATGAGTGTATAGCATAGCCGAGTACTGTCTGATGTTTTATCGGATAGCATTCGAACCAGGGTTATGCTCTGGGGCAGTGCAGATCTGCAAGTTGTTTATCATACTAATTAAGCAAGAGAAAACATTTCAGCACGCTGCCTGTACTTCTGCAAATCGGATCATGCACACCCATTCAAGTCAATGCATGCAACACATTGGACTACACTTGGATGACATCCTAGTGCAGTCTGATATAGGCTGGAAACTGTCACGCTGGGTGTAGGGAGACACCCAGCGCTGGACGATGACAGGGGAGGGGAAAGGAGTCCCTGATGCTAAGGGCAAAAAGGGGGAATGGTGACCCCTAGAACAACTAGCGCTGACACCTGGCTCCCCTAACGTCCCTATGCAGTTTCTGCAACTGTCGCCGCCAGGATACTTTTTCCCTGACTGTCCCTGGTCTACCACTACACAGGGCTCAGAGCGGGTGAACACTAGTCAACCAGCTAACAACTACAAAACACACAAGGGAAACGTACAAAGTGGGAAGAGATACACTTAACTTTAGCAGATCCAAGCATCAAACCAGCAGGCTCCAAGAAACACTGCTTTGATCCAAGAATCAATCAGGAACACCTGAGGCTATCACCAGCAAGCAGTGCATCCTGGGAGTCAAGGGAAATATATAGGTAGCTCCAAGGTAAGGAATCAGCTGGGTCCTAGTGACCTCCAGCTTTAACTAAAAGGGAAATGCCTCTTAAAGCGACAGAGACATTCTTTCTTTAGGATGTGGGCTGTTTGGCCAAATGCTGGGACCTTCTGCGAGTGACCTCTATAGTCTCATCCATGCCTCCTGACACACCCATGACAGAAACACACTGGTGTGTGAAAAAGCGTGTCTGACTGACGTATCCGAGAGTCGCACGAGTGTCGTACGAGTTTTGGTCCATTTTGCATCCAACTGTGATGCGACTGTCCCTTGCAATCCGAAATGATGAGTCTTGGATGCCTAGGAATTCACTGTGTTGAGCGCTTTAGCCAGCTGCCCGCAGTGTTTTCTTGGACTGGTCTCTCTGAGATCAGTGAATGCTTTGCAACATTACCTCCGATCACATCTGAAAGCTGTCCGACTGTAATCCGATTGTGGTCCGTGTGCAATCCGCAAAATCCATGAGATTTTAGACAGAAATCAGCTTAACAATGCTACAATGTTGGTCAATAATGAGTGAAATGATATGTGCAATTAAGGCTCATTGAAGTGTATATCCCATGGATATATTTGTGCAAAGAGCGTACCCTGTATCCCCTGAGCCCCCAGTGTTGTGACCGGATGCAGCTTTCTACAGAATGATACATAACCTCAGCCTAAACACCACTGTGTGGGTGTCAGTTAATTGGGTAATTTACCGGTAGTGTGGCACTCCCTACCCAATTGAGTCCGATCCCGGAGATGGCGTCCAATATTTGACCATCCACTGCTCTTGCACTGTACGTTCCCTGGCCATGTGCATAGGCTGCATGATCCTTTACACTGCATCCTGTTTAATGTGAGGCATATAGGCTGATGCCAAATCAACATGTCAGATGTCTTAGTTCTGCGGCCTGCCCTCACATACCAGAATAACCCAATGTGGAAAGTTTTCACACCTAAGCAATGACTTTATTCATAGGTTATGTTGCTGTTCATATCATTTGTGTGTTAATAGGGTGTGATGTCATTTGGAGCACCATACATGTATTTCCATCATTTCCACAAACCGGAAACATGTCGTGATGTGCACACTGTGTCCATTAAGTGGTGGATTAGTATGGAGCCACAAGGGTCAGTCCCTGACTGTATCACTTGCCTGGACATGTTTGGTTGGCCAACACTTCATCAATATGCCTGTCTTTATGTATGTTACCACAACGAAAAAACCATGCACTGTGTGTCTCCTAACATGAAATGTATTAAGATAATTTTTTTCTTGGCGTTGTCCCTGTCCCGTATGATGAAAACACAGAGAGTGTTTAGCAAAAGGTTAAATGTTTTGTCATATTTTTAAACATTATCTCTAAAAACTTTTATGGCCCACATTATTTTTGATGGTCATCGCGACATAATCTAACAAACATTACAAAACCCAGTCTTTCAACATGACCCATGGTCAGAAGGGGATACTGAGCCACATGCAGATCTACAGCTCGGTGTAGGTTGTGTCCTGTCTGACCCTTCTCCAGTGTCCTGCACACCCAGGGTATTGTCTACTTGAAGAGACTGGTGTAGCGCTTCCTCTAAGGGCCTTATAGCTTTGGTGGCAGGCATGAGGGTGACTGGAGGGGCATTGGGGACATTTGCCAAGTCCCGAAATGGGGCCCACATTGGACAGGGCATTGGAGGTCTTCCAAGACTATGAGAGGCCTGAGAGGATCATGGGGCTGATGGTGGTGCTGGCTGCTGGATGTTCCTCCGGTCGAGTAAATTCTCTGTCGAATTCTGCCACCCCTCCAGCATGTTAAACATTGATCAGGGATTATTGGGTGGCAGGCAAGCATCCAGGACAATTTGTATGGCAGACCTTGCACGCAGCCTCCGTGGCCATGGTATCTCACGCAGGTAGCCGCAGAGGCTGTGCGCAAAGGCCTCCCCCCATCATCAGTCTCAGGCCTCGTAGGGTTTTGAAAGACCCCCTTGTCCACGTTGCGCCAGAGGTTTCTGCCATACAAATGCCTCCAATGCCTGGGGTGAGGTCCCAAAGGTGAGGTGAAGGCACACCTGGCCAGGGGCAAATGTTCAGTGGAACGCTCCATGGTCCCCTGGGGCTGGGAAAATGGCAAGGGTTGGCCCTCTGGTGATCCTTCAGAGGACTGTGAGTCCCGGCCAGCACCACTTGTGGAATGCCGTGATGAAGATGGCCCCACACCGTCATCAGCCGAGTCTCCTCCAGCCGTGCTTTGTGGCTCAGAATCCGATGCTCCAGGGCGCCTCAAGTTGGAATGAGATCTATGTTTGATGAAAGGACAATAATCACTACCGTGGTTTAAATTCAAAAGGACAAAATCTGGAGAATAATCCAATCCTAAAAAAACATACGTTCTCAGGCGCACCACTGGCTCCAGGAAGGAAAGGTGGTCGAAATGAACATAAACCCTCCTCCGTGGCGCAACGGACTCACTGAATGGCTGCCTGGTCAGTTCCCGGCGGTACTGATCCCGACAGCTATGCCACCGTTTAGCTACCTGGTCCACTGCATAATGTAAAAACCCATTGTTTTACATTTGAACATACTACGCACAATAACCAATAATCCCTATATTGACATTACAGTAGCTTTCAACATTTGGTTACATGATACATTACCAAGGGTAAGCTCTCCATCCCATGTGGTGTGGTCAAAACATGGGAACAGTATCCTGGTGATGTCCCACCAGGATGCATCTTGCTCCTGTCACCATAGCCCTGGTGTGTAGAGTCCCACAGCTCAGGCCTCTCCTGGACAAGGGCTATGGGCCTTTCTACATTTATTCTGCAGGGCTGCCTTCCCAGGGATCAGAGGATTGTGCCGCCTTCTACTTCCTGATTAATCATGTAAATTATGTGACTCCTCCTAATCATCACTTTTTATGAGCTTCCGAGGGTTACTGCGGTGAAAACTCATATCTGACTCGGATGTCTGAGTGCAGTCCGTGTGCGGTCTGTGATTTTTGTCAGATCTATAGAATTGCATTAGTGAGTCTCACGCGTTAATCACATACTGTCGCAGCATGTTGCAACTGCTTTCTCGTCCGTCTCTCGGACACTTTGCACGACACTTGCAAATGTGCTCTCGGACATTAACTAACATTGGTCAGACTGCAATGTGAGAAAAACTCGCATTGCAGTTGTCCGACTTTCCCGCCAGTGTGTCCGTACAAATATACTGAGACTGGCAATGGAGAACATTGTACCTGAGATCCAATTCTCACATGCTATGAGACTCTGGATCACAGTAAAATGACATTCGGTCACACTCGCAGCAGAGTTTACACATAAAATCAAATTCTCTCGCATGAGAGAACAATCGGATGCATACGTGAACGAACTCTGAAACTCATATTAAATATTAGTCAGTACACAGCTGTCATCATATGCAGTGATTATCATAAACTTCATACAGACATGGATAAAATAGCGCAAGTCAGGCCCGGCTACACTGTTAGGTTGGCTCCAAAGGAAAAATAGTCCATTATATTAGCAGAAAACCTCAGCACTCAATAAGCAAAAGAGGAAAAAAAGTTATTAAAATTTACTGAATATCAACTAACAACAGTCAGATATTGATTTTGAATTTTGGTTCAACACAAAACAATATTAAAGCAAATTGCTTGAACAAATCGGATTTTACCCTTAACTTAATATCTTGTTGCACAACCTTTTGAGGCAAACAAATGATTGCTGTGATTCTTAATAAGACTTCTGCACAAATCCACATATATTTTGTCCCACTCCTCATAGGCAAACTGCTCCTCGTGTCTAAGGTGAGGTGGCACCTTCTCCAGACTGCAGTTTTCAGCTCCTTCCAATCAATAGGATTTAGATCAGAGCTCATAGAAGCCACTTCAGAATAATCCATTGTTCTGCACTTGACCATTCTCAGACACTTTATACATCACTTTCCGGCGCAGCTCCTCCGGTCCTCCGGTCCCGGCTTCTTCTTCCTGCTTGTGCCGGTGTCATGTGACCGGGCGCAGGAGATGATGTCATTTCCTGCGCGCGGTCACAGAAGCCGGCACAAGCAGGAAGAAGAAGCCGGGACCGGAGGAGCTGCGCCGGAAGGTGATGTATAAAGTGTTTGTTATTTTGACAGCTGCCGCAGCCTGGGGGGGGACATACTAAGGAGCGGGGGCTGTGTGTTACTGGTGGGGGCCAGTATACCACCACTGGGGGGCCTGTTTACTACCACTGGGGCTGTATATACCTCTGGGCTGCTGGATACTACCACTGGGGCTGTATATACCACTGGGGCTGCTGGATACTACCACTGGGGCTGTATATACCTCTGGGGCTGCTGTATACTACCACTGGGGCAGTATATACCTCTGGGGCTGCTATATACTACCATTGGGGCTGTATATACCTCTAGGGCTGCTGTATACTACCACTGGGGCTGTATATACCTCTGGGGCTGCTGGATACTACCACTGGGGCTGTATATACCTCTGGGGCTGCTGGATACTACCAATGGGGCTGTATATACCTCTGGGGCTGCTGGATACTACCACTGGGGCTGTATATACCTCTGGGGCTGCTGGATACTACCACTGGGGCTGTATATACCTCTGGGGCTGCGTGTATACTACCACTGGGGCTGTATATACTACTGGGGCTGCGTGTATACTACCACTGGGGCTGTATATACCTCTGGGGCTACTGTATACTACCACTGGGGCTGTATACTACCTCTGGGGCTGCTGTATACTACCACTGGGGCTGTATATACCTCTGGGGCTGCTGTATACTACCACTGGGGCTGTATATACCTCTGGGGCTGCTATATACTACCATTGGGGCTGTATATACCTCTAGGGCTGCTGTATACTACCACTGGGGCTGTATATACCTCTGGGGCTGCTGGATACTACCACTGGGGCTGTATATACCTCTGGGGCTGCTGGATACTACCAATGGGGCTGTATATACCTCTGGGGCTGCTGGATACTACCACTGGGGCTGTATATACCTCTGGGGCTGCTGGATACTACCACTGGGGCTGTATATACCTCTGGGGCTGCTGGATACTACCACTGGGGCTGTATATACCTCTGGGGCTGCGTGTATACTACCACTGGGGCTGTATATACTACTGGGACTGCGTGTATACTACCACTGGGGCTGTATATACCTCTGGGGCTACTGTATACTACCACTGGGGCTGTATACTACCTCTGGGGCTGCTGTATACTACCACTGGGGCTGTATACTACCTCTGGGGCTGCTGTATACTACCTCTGGGGCTGCTGTATACTACCTCTGGGGCTGCTGTATACTACCTCTGGGGATGCTGTATATACCTCTGGGGCTGCTGTATACTAACTACTGGAGCTGCTGTATATACCACTGGGGCTGCTGATGTATACTACCACTGGGGCTGCTGTATATACCTCTGGGGCTGCTGTATACCACACTGCTGGGGGCTGTATACCTGTGCTGGGGTCCGCCCTCGGCTTATACACGAGTCAATAGGTTTTCCCAGGTTTTGGGGGCAAAAGTAGGGGGGTCGGCTTATACACGGGTCGGCTTATACACGAGTATATACGGTACTCCACATTAAAATTAAGTGCAAAAAGCGCCTGTAAAAGCAAAACAAAGCAAAATGTTAAATAAAACCTAATTTCAGAAATGATTGTTAGCCCCAAATACATGTGACCCGCCATGGGGTACCTGGTTACGGATGTTGTTCTACTGGGAATATCACGGGCCTGTTGCCCGGTTCTGTGGCCCTGGTGGTCGCTGAAAAGGGGAACAGTCAATAAGAATAGTGTTTCATGACGTCACCTACGGTTCCGGTAATTTTACCGGCGCTGCGGGACAGACCTCCGGGGTGATGGTGAAGCAGCAAGGTGATTTTGCTCCCCATAGGCGGAGCGGGATCCCCGGGGCAGTCGTGGATGATGGGGGTAGTGTAACAGATCAGCAGCTCCTCAGGCGCAGGTGAATAAAATATTTGGAGCCCACTGGGATGGGGTACTCGGTACCGGACCGGGGTATATGCTGGGGATGTCACGACCGTGTCCCGAGCCCACAAGTAATGGGGGGATATTTACAGGGGAGTTTGTCGTGACGCCACCCACGGGTTGTGGTCAGGGTGACCACCGCTACTTCAGAATTTCTGGGAATGATGTTTGGCAGCTGGAGATGTAACGGCTCTCCGCAGGTAGAGCCGGGTGCCCCGGGGCAGTGACAGTAATAGTCTATGATTGATGCTATGCATGTTGCAGGATAGTAGGGGTAGTAGTACAGATGATAGCTGCTTGTGAGGGAACATAGAGGCTGAGCACAAGAATCACACAGACTCACGGTTTTGTAGTTTTCCAAGTCTTTACTGCAGATGTTGGTAGCAGAGTACTGTCCACGGAGTCTGTACCGGGGCGGGTTGCTCCCTACACCAGAATATATAGAGGAGCTGCTTTAGCTCCCCCTTCTGGCCTACAGGCGCTAGTGCAGTGTTCAGTGTTCAATGTTGTGTGGGGAGTTAACCCTGGTTGATGTTACTGTGGCACATTAACCCCTGGGGTGCCACAAATACACCACACAGTTTATAACTTGCAACAGGTTTACTGGCAGCTCTTTAAATGTTCTTTATGTGTCTGCCTGGTCTGGATAGTTACTGGAAATTAGGATGCCGCACTTGGGTCCATCGGTGGAATGCCTACTGTTTCTGTCCGGTCCCTTCCTACACTCTCTTCTGTCTTCCTCAGCGCCTCCGCTCGCAGAGCCTGAAGCCAGCTCCCTCAGATCCTTTCTAACTGAGTGACTCCTCTCTGAGCCCTCAGGATCCTATATGGTGCCTTTTCCTGGGTGCACCGGGTGTCGGTCACGACTCCCTGAAGAAGCTCGGGCCTCCAGTTTGGTGGCTCAGAGGTGAACACCCACACCGCTCTCAGAGCCTGTCCTCCATCCCGGGACTGTACCCCTTGGCCGGTAGATGTACCAAGTCCGGATTCGGGCGCACCGCCACACCTGGTGGCCCTTTTGGTCCCCTTCAGACCTGATGGCTCCTCCGCTGTCTACTCCTCGCTCCCCAATGGAGCTCTTCCTCTCACTGACTGACTAACACTCCTCCCACCCACACACTTTTCTACCCTGTCATTCCACCCATGGGACTGGGTCCTCCCTATAGTGGGTCCACCCATGGTCCCCTACCTAGGGTGTTTGTGAAATCGTGTTATGAGGGTCCCTTATGCAGCATCCCAACTTCTCAACCACAGGAATACTACACACTCTTTTATGGGTGCAGTACCCCTCCGTGGTGATCCAACCAGTGGGGCACCACACATGCTTTTAAGTGAAAAAATAATGGTCTCAGAAGTGCACAACGCCTCTAAATACATCTTTATTAAAAATTAAGAATGTAATTAGCATGCAGGATCTGATAAGTAACTGTTCATCCGCATGTGTTACCAGCTCTATGAAAGCAGAAGTTTTGGGAGTTGCTGGTCCTGGGTATTCAGATATAATAATAATATAATAATATTTATTCATTTTTTAGCATATTAATTCCATACGGCTTTGCATGCATTTGCAATACACTGTCCCCATTGGGGCTCACAATCTAAACATCCTATCAGTATGTCTTTGAAGTGTGGAGGTAACGGAGTGCCCGGAGGAAACCCACACAAACACGGGGAGAACATACAACTCCTGGCAGATGTTGTCCTTGGTGGGAATTGATATGTATTTACCCCATTTGTCTCAGCTTATTTCATGCACTATCTATAATATACAACAATATATAGACCAGTGGAAAGTTTTATAACAGTTTTGTTGGATCATGTTTGCTTGTGTTTTATTTACTAGGTATAGAAGTATTTAACACAAACACCACATGTGAATATACCTTAAAGCGGAGAGAGGCTTGACCCTCTACTGCTTACCTTCCTTGATCACCATTCACTGAGTCTAAAGGTACCGTTACACAGGGAAACATCTCGCACATCACCGGCAACTCACGGGAGCGCGCACGTTTTGGGAACTTTGCCAAGATCTCTGTGGAGATGTTACATGAGGAGACATCGCCGGCAACGTAGCAGCGATGTTGAAAGTAACTTTCGCTGCCAGGGTTAAACTCAATCCAGGCTGCATCGTTTAACATTGCAGTGAATGGGGGAAGTTGCTTTCAACATCGTTGTTGCGGTGTCAGATTGGCGGTTCTGCCGGATCGCTTGAGCAACATTGCCAGGTTTCAGAACATTGTTGGGAAACAGGCGATGTTGCTCAAGCAACTATCACCATTGAAATCACCCTGTTACACAGAGCAACTCACTAGCGATAGTTGCTTCAACTTGACCATGCCCCTGAGTTGCCGGGATGTTGCTGGAGATATTTTACCGTGTAATGGTACCTTTAGATATCAGTCCAACAGCTTTTCATCTTATCCCTCAATAAACGACTTGGCTGAGCATGCATGTGCTCTCATGAGGTGGAAGAGAATAAAGGCCCCGTTACACGCAACAATATCGCTAATGATATTGTTGCAACGTCACCGGTTTTGTGATGTTGCAGCAACCTCCCGGCCATGCCCGGCGCGCAGAGTACACGTGGGACATGGTAGCTAGGGTAAACATCGGGTAACTAAGTGCAGCGCTATGCTTAGTTACCCGATGTTTACCAGGGTTACCAGCATTCTTGCTGGTCACTGATCGCTGGTGAGTGTGACAGCTCACCAGCAATCAGATAATCAGATAACAATGTCCCAGCGACCCTGATCATTGCTCGGGTCGCTGGGACATTGTTATGTGTAACGGGGCCCTTAGCTGTTCCCAGATTCTTCTAGTAGTTGCAAATTACCTTTAAGAATGGAAGGATCTGGCATTCTAAAATTCAACAGCCCAAGCATTGGCCGTTGGAGAAGTGAGTGTGTATGGTCACTTTAATACAGTTGTTGGCTTGGCTGGCTCTACATTGTCCATAGACTCTATATGGGTGAGCCAATTACATGACGGTGAGATTGAGTTGGGTGTCCTGATAGATGTTGTGACCAAATTATTTGCCCAGGAACCACCAAATATCTTAAACCAGTTGCCCTATGAAGAGAAGATCCATTAATGGAAGTTTCATTATTCGACTATCATTTCTACTTTGCTTGATATATAACATGTATAAATAAACTAGATACTCGTGACACTTATGGCCAGGAACACTCCACACTTCTCGTATCAATGACTTCTAGCGTCTCAGTGAATGGGTAGATTGACTAGTGAGCTGGTGAAATGGCCGCCTGATGTGTCCATTTTAAATCTCATCTATATTGATTGAAAAATGTTTTGCTACAAGCAAGTTTATTGACTTCAACATCTCAGTAAAAGCATATTCTGGATAATTAGCTTGTTGCAATTACAACTGTGGAACAAACATATTCATTATACAATGATCAAATGCATTATCTGCTCAGCCGATGAACCGGATGAAATTCTGTAGCTCCGGGTCACAAACATCAAATGTAGTTCACAGCCAATGTTTTAAAACTGTTCTGCAAGACTGTCACTATAATGTAGATGTACATAATACCTATAAATCATGGATAATTACACAAGATAAATGTTACCTAACTAGATGAATTATCTTCTACAACTTTATCGGTACATTTCAAGACAGGAAAGTCTTTCAGGCCATTATGTATCATAACGGAATGTCAGGAAATCACAACATTTCTACCTCAAAAAAAAAAGAAAAAAAATTATACTGCAGAAAATATTTCACTTTCAGCCATCACAATTATTGATGCTTTAATTTAGGCTTTTAGTTCTGTTCTATTTTAATATAAATGTGCACGGAAAGAGAAGAATATAAATATATAGTTCTGCACCCCATTGCACATCTTTGTGCTCATGAGCCCTTATAGTCTATATGCCGGATAACTTTATACAGTAACTTGGAACCCATGGACTCATAATCTTGCTCAGATACTGGAAATGCTCTACTGAACTTGGAGTTTTAGGGTGCCGTTACACGTCGCAACATTGCATTTTCAATTTGCTGGTTGCAGTGTCAAATCATTGTTCCATTTTGTGGCTGTGTAAATTACAATGTGTCCATGATTTGACTGCAACCAGCAAATTGAAAATGCAATGTTGCGACGTGTAACGGTACCCTAAAACCAAAACTTCAAGTACAGTACGTGTACGTGCACGTTTTTAACGGTTGCTAACGATCGCCGATGCCGTATGTACAGCCGAATTGCGTAGTCAACTGAAGGCATCGTGGTTCCCCGGAAGTTGAAACAGATCCTGCGGATAACTTCCTGTTGAATCCCGTCGCCCTTCACACGCTGCAATCAGTAGGGGAATGTGGGCGTACATGTTCTGCGGCGCTAAAACATAGGCGTGACAGAGTTGTGTATTCCGTGACGCTAACACGCTGATTGGACAACGCAATAGCGTCACGATTGGGCAGCCTGCGCAGGAAGGCTGGCTAATACATGACACCATTGCCATTGTGTAGTGTGAATGGACAGATCATCAAATATGGCGCCCTGTGAAGGGACAGCCAATGGTAACACAGTAGCCCCCCCAATCATCGCTGATGGGGCGCGGTATCCAGCACGCTGTGGCACGCCTCTGGGAAATCACTAGGTGACACAGATTCCATCCCTATTGCCCGTTTACACGCCACTACCAGGGCAATTCACCCTTTGGGTTGCCTCTGATTTTAGAACACGGCTCAGAAACCGCAACCCTGAGCAACTGCGAGAAACCCGATCACTTTCCAAATTACACGCCGCAACTTCGTAGCAATTTCAAGGCTACCGTGACAAAAATCCCGATTGCCAGGCAGTTGCTACACCTCAGTGGTGGCGTTTAAAGGTACCTTTAGGGTCAAAATAGAAACATTGCCAAGACTTACCTCCTTCTACTACTGTTATTGTAAGATCTTTTACCAAAGATGTATCATTTTTAACCACAAACCATTCAGAGCAGACCATACTGGTGTGCAAAATCTAAGGAGTCTCCTGGTTATTCACCATTACTCCTAGACTAAAAGACAGTTTTCCCCAAAATTTGGGAGGAAAGTGGTGGTGGTGGTGGTGTTGGGGGTGTTTTATAATCCAGATTTACCTGTCTTGCTGCAGTGGATCTGGGTCACATGAGGCAGGAGCAGGGTCACCTGCTGCAGGAAGCTGGCGGCATGTGTGCCCTCTATAAAGAAAGATGGATGACTGCACCCCAAGCCCATAATCCCACACAGCTCTCAGCTCTAAACCAGTGCCAAAAAGGTGGGTAAGATTATGGGCTTGGGGAGCTGTGAATATTCATTTTCTTTAATAGTGGACACACTAATCACCCCGGCTGCTGGCTTACTGCAGTGGCTGAGGTGATCATGGTGTCCGTTAATAAAGCAAATCAATATTCACTGTTTCCCACACCTACAATCCCAAGCATGGAGAGCAGTGAATATTCATTTTGGATTAACTGGCAGCTGTCGTCGGGTGTAACTAGGGGCGTATGGCATTGACATTCTTGCACTGCCAAGCTTACAAGACAAAGTCAGTTGCCAGCATCAGAAGAGGAAACCGCACAGATGGAGGGTAAGTAGAACTTTTAATTTTTGTATGTGTAAAGCATACAGGAGATCATGATAGAGATCACATATATCATGATGGGGATCATATATACCCGGATGGGCCAAGGATTAGGGTCAAATATACCAGGATGGGAGAAGGATGTTTGTTTCAATTCTTCTTTTCCTTTTTTCCTCCTCCAATTCCTAGGTGCATCTTATAGTCTGATATCTCTTATAGTCTGAAAAATATGGTATATCTTTTGATAGGACAACATTGAAGATATGACACTTTGATACAATGCAAAGTAGTCAGTGTGGAGTTTGTATAACAGTGTAAATTTGGTGTGCCCTCAAAAATAACTCAACATACAGTCATTAATGTTTAAACCACTGGCAATAAACGTGAGTACACCTCTAAGTGAAAATGGCCTAATTGTGCCCCATTAGCCATTTCCTCTCCCCGGTGTCATGTGACTCATTAATCTTACAAGGTCTTAGGTGTGTTACATTTGGTGTAATCGCTCACACACTCTCATGGTGGGTTTACACGTCCCGATATCAGCGTCCAACTCCGACCAAAAGTCACGTGGTTCGTGCGTTGGACCCGATATCGTTCGTGCGTTGTAGGTGTGAACGTCCAATACGATGCCAATCCGGGGATCGAATGAGCGTGCTATTCAATGGCCCGATATCGGATGCCGGTTGGAGCCAGATCGTGCTGTGTGACAGCCCAACTGCAATGTGCAGTACAACGTCCCCCATTCACTACCATGTTAAATGGTCGTTCCTGGGTCGGGGGTCGTAGACATCGTAGGGACGTTGTATCACGATATCGCACTGTGTAAACCCTCGATGCGATTCATGGAAATCCGGGCACAAAAAACGCGCTCCCGCACCGTCGGATCCAATATCGGACCGACGTTGGAGTGTGTAAACCCACCATTATACTGGTCCCTGGAAGTTCAATATTGCTCTTCATGGCAAAGATTTTCTAAGGATCTGAAGAAAAGAATTGTTGCTCTACAAAGATATGGACTACGCTAAATGAAGATTCCAGCACACCCCACTCCTACATCTACCAAGGGACCTATCCCCTAACTGGAGAGGGCCCAACACCTGGCTGCCACACCATCATCTCTTGGGGGTCCCCCTCAGCAGCCCCTGGCCACCTACAGGCCTGAACTCTAGTTGGCGTCATGACAATAAATACTGTAAATATTCCCTTAACAAAGCCACGTCTTCTGTGGCCGCCACCGTGATCAGAGACTAATACCCAGAGTGTCTGAGTATCCTGGCCCCATGATCGCTGCATGCGCATGCTCTCAAGCCCTAAATTTAGAGGCACGCTGAATGAGAGCTTCAGAGCATGTGTAGTGCGCACTCTGAAGCAACTCAGTACACCACATAGATAACAAGAATGCGCATCACAAGAAATGACACAGCCATTGCGTCATACCTGGAATTTGCACACAGATTTGCAATGCATGGAGTCCGCATAGGAAGCAGGATATCATGCCCACCAGGGAATGATACACAAAGCGAGGGGAGGAGATGTAGGATGAGAGAATGCTCAAAGGGTGTTCAGTTTTTGTGGCACCCCAGGGGTTAATGTGCCACAGTAACATCACACGGGTTCCCTCCCCACAACACACTGATTTACACTAGCACCTCTGGACCAGGAGGGGGAGCACAACCTGCTCTCTTATATTCTCCAGCTCACGAGGAAGTAGTCAGTCTAGTTTGGAGTTCAGTACAGGCAGTACTGTGAAGAGGAGAAGAGAGACTGTAGTGTCAAGGAGCTGCCAGAGGCTTCTCTACAGTCTGCTCACCGATTCCAGGCTTAGTTAGGGTCTGAGGAGAGGAGAACTAAATAACAGAGGAACACCTCTGGGAGCTTGAGTGCCATCATCACTCGCCCCAGAAGAGCGCACAGAACGGAAACCGGATCAGGCACTGTGACTGACACACACAGCACAGTGAATCCAGGAGTAGTGGAGTCTCTAGACAACCACAGTACCAGAGCAACGCAACACGGAGGGGTCAGCACAGTACAGAGGACTCAAGTTGCCTAGCCAAGTGGTACCAGCAGAACAGAGAGAGAGAGTGAGACAGTCCCAGCAGCTAAGCTAGACGCAGCAGCCAGGATGCACACATACAGCGCAGCACGAGGAAGCTGATGACCCAGACAGGGTGGGAGGAAAACTCGACCCCGTACAGACTCCGTGGACGATCTCCAACAACATCGCAGTAAAGTTTTGAAACTACAAAACGTGAGTGTGTGTTCCTTGACCCCATCTCCACTATTCACATTCAGCATAGACTTTACCAACACTGCCCCGGGGAATCCAGTTCTGCCCACAGAGAACTATTCCATCTTGGCTGCCCTCACATCATCCCCGGAGGTTCTGCGGCAGCGGTGGCCCCACTACTGGCCACACACTGTGGGTGGCGTCACGATAAACTATTCTCCCCTGTAAATACACTCTTATTATTGCCAGGGCCCGGGACACGGTCCGGACCAGGACCACCCGTGACTTCCCCAGTAGCAGACACGGTCCGGTACCGAGTACCCTCGTCCCAGAGAGCTTGACATTTGGATGACACCATGCTTAATTAGAGTACATATTTAGCTCAGACAGGGATGCTTAGGGATGTACTAGGAAGCTGCAGGGACAGGTAGAGTTGGTTTTGGGCTGTAAACTAGGTGACAGGCTCCCCTTTATGGATATTCTGGCACTTCATTCTTCCCCTGATTTTTAGGGGGAGACTATGATCTAGGCCATACAAATGGATCGCAGAATCCAGGAGCGGCATAGTGAGTAGCAGGGAGCATTCTATATTCCCTCGGAGCATTTCCGTCTACCTGAGTTGGAGTCAAAGGAGGTTGGAGCCACCAGTTTTTCGTACTATGGAAAGGAGAATGCACCATCTAGGACTCTGTCTGTAGTATGGGCTCACTGTACAATGTTTTAAGAACTGCCCAATTTGGTCTCAAGCAAATAAGCTATCGGGAAACGCATAAGTCCGGATGATGGTCAAGGAGATCAGGCGAGACTTCCAGAAACCTTTTTTCTCCTCAGATAAAGTGCTGCACAATATGGGTTTTGTCCTTGAACAATTCATTTCCCGGCTTAGGTTCGGACTCTTTGACTTCCCTGCCTCACAGCTTGTCCATGAGAAGAGACTCATGAGCTGACTGTGTTTTCACATTGATAGTAATTTTTTTAATCGTTTTTTCTGAAGGCGCAATAATTTTTTTAAACAAATTCAAAAGAAATTCCCTAAAATGTAGACGTTTAGCCTAAACTTCCTACCTAACAAAGTACACCTGTTGCAACCAATTTTCTTTTGCATATTTACTTCAAGTTTACAGGGAACCAACCAGCAGGATTTAAGGCTATAAAGTGAAGTCAGTTCCTTACAGGCTCTGGGATGCTGATTGCAATCATATCCTGGCTGTAAGGCTAGGGTCAGACTTGAGGGTAACGGAGCCGCTAAAGTCTCTGAAATTCAGCTGCAGCACATAGCATCGCTATGCAGTGTCAGTGGAATGCAGCCCCATAGCAACTCAGTGTTTACCTTAGCAGCGATCACACACAAAGCCGCAGGATGTGCGCCTTAGCAGAGCGCACAGGACAACACTGCCGACAGCATTTCCTGTGCGCTGTGATAAAGCGCACGTCCTGTGTGACCGAGTTGCTTTCGGGCTAAGTTCCACTTGCAGCGCATAGGCTAGGGTCACACATGCCCATCAGTTTTTTAAACCGAAACCGAATTCTGTTTTTTAAAAATGTTATTTTTGCACTTAAAAAACGCTATCCGTTAACGCATGCGTTAACGATAGTGTAGTGTTAAAGAAAAACATACCATGGCTAACAATATGTGAGCCAATAGCAGCAGTGGAACTGCCACCACCACCACTGGCACTAGCCATCTGGGCAATAGTACCAACAATCATGGGCCACAGGCAAGTTAATAGTAAGGTGGAATGTGAAGATGGCATTAAAGGGGTTTTCCCATGAACAAATTTAATCTAAAATTCATTTTAATCAATAGATCTTGTAATAATAATAATTTCCACAATTGGAAGTGTTTAAAGAAATGTTCCAGTGTTGAGATAATCTTATATTGGTGTCCCTGATGTGCAGTTTCATTTTAATTTCTGACCATGCACGGAACACGGTCTGATCATACCACATTCTCCTGGGCAGGGGAGGAAGACATAAAGTATACAGACATTACACCACAGGATCACAAAAAAAATATTTCTTTGGGGTAAAACATTTTTTACAAACAGGCAGGGAAAAGTTTTACCTTACAAATAGAATGAGCTGCAATCCCGTACTGTAATGTCTGTATACTCTGTTACTTCCTCCCCTGCCCAGGAGATGTGGTATGATCAGACCGTGTTCTGTGCATGTTGTGAAACAAAAATGAAACTGTACAGAGCAGGGACACATTTACAAGATTATCTCAACACAGGAACATTTTTTTTAAAAACATATTCAATTGTGGAACTTATTATTATTCCAAGATCTATTGATTAAAATGTATTGTAAAATGAAATTTGTTTGTGGACAAACCCCTTTAAGGAATATACACTGTGTGCAGAATTATTAGGCAAATGAGTATTTTGATCACATGATACGTTTTATACATGTTGTCCTCCTCCAAGCTGTTAACAAGCAGAATTCCATAATAAGAAGTAGACCACACTAAAGTTAGGGGGCATACTTCAAAAAGTTACTCCAAAAAGATTGCATAACATAAACAAGGAGTATAGACTTGAAATATATCATGAAAAGTATCAAATTTATTTAGTTTGACAAACAAAGACAAGGAGGGGAAGATCACAGAGTGCTCCATGCAGGTAGCCACAGTACGGTCTACATATATTGCACTATATCAGACACACAGACCATGTCTGTCCATATATTAAAAAAATGGTGTCTGCGCAGAGACCCATATACAATAAGCCACGTGTGTGGGCACCTAATACATCATCACCTATACACACATATGGATAAAGATTTATACTGACATTGAAACATGTTCCATACATATATCCCTTATGGTATTGTGGGTCAGGATGGAAGAGGCATACCCATATATCGTACCCAGTCTATGGGAACAGAGCGCTACACCTAGGGGTGTTACTGACAGGCAGAATCATTGTGTCATGTAGCTAAGAGGCATAGTTACCAGAGCCGTCACTGGCCATCTCGCATGGGGCAGCAGGGGTGAGGGGTGGTCCGGACCAGGGACCCCAACGCGTTTCGTGACCACAGTATACAGGTCACTTCATCAGGGGATGATTAAATCTATTGATTAAAATGTATTGTAAAATGAAATTTGTTTGTGGACAAACCCCTTTAAGGAATATACACTGTGTGCAGAATTATTAGGCAAATGAGTATTTTGATCACATGATACGTTTTATACATGTTGTCCTCCTCCAAGCTGTATAGGCTTGAGAGCCAACTACCAAATAAGTAAGTCATGTGATGTGCATCTCTGTAATGAGGAGGGGTGTGGTGTAATCACATCAACACCCTATATAAGGTGTGCTTAATTATTAGGCAAATGCCTTTCCTTAGCCAAAATGGGTCAGAAGAGAGATTTGACGGGCTCTGAAAAGTCCAAAATTGTGAGATGTCTTGCAGAGGGATGCAGCAGTCTGGAAATTGCCAAACGTTTGAAGCGTGATCACCGAACAATCAAGCGTTTCATGGCAAATAGCCAACAGGGTCCCAAGAAGTGTGCTGGGCAAAAAAGGCGCAAAATAACTGCCGTTGAATTGAGGAAATTCAAGCGTGAAGCTGCCAAGATGCCATTTGCCGCCAGTTTTGCCATATTTCAGAGCTGTAAGGCTATGTGCACACAGGAAGGTTTAGTGAAGGTTTAGGAGCGGAACCGCCGGTCGGTTTCCATCAGGTTTATGCAAATTTATGTTAATCCAAAAGCGGCTTTTGGATCAACATAGAAACCTATGGAAACCGACACCCGGTGTGCACACACCGGCGGTTTCCACATGCTCATCCGTTGTTAACCCGCTGGGTTCCCAGCGGGTTAGCAAAGAATGTGCATGTCCTATAAACCGGCCGGTTCTGCAGCGGCTGCAAGCAGAATCATGTGCTGCTTCCAGCCGCTGCAGAACCGACGCCACTAACCCGCTGTGCACCGCCGCACACCCGACCGTCTTCCGCAGCACGGACCCGACAGGAAGCCGGTGGGCGGCTCCGGAGCTTCCTGTCGGGTCCGCCCAGCCGCCGCCGCCCCTAACCCGCCCCCGTGTGCACATAGCCTAAAGTTACTGGAGTATCAGAAAGCACAAGGTGTGCTATACTCAGGGACATGGCCAAGGTAAGAAAGACTGAAAAATGACCACCTTTGCACAAGAAACATAAGATAAAACGTCAAGACTGTGCCAAGAAATATCTTAAGACTGATTTTTCAAAGGCTTTATGGACTGATGAAATGAGAGTGACTCTTGATGGGTCAGATGGATGGGCCAGAGGCCGGATCAGTAAAGGGCAGAGAGCACCACTCCGACTCAGACGCCAGCAAGGTGGAGGTGGGTACTTGAATGGGCTGGTATCATCAAAGATGAACTTGTGGGACCTTTTCGGGTTGAGGATGGAGTGAAGCTCAACCCCCGGACCTACTGCCAGTTTCTGGAAAACAACTTCTTCAAGCAGTGGTACAGGAAGAAGTCGGTATTGTTCAAGAAAAACATGATTTTCATGCAGGACAATGCTCCATCACATGCATCCAACTACTCCACAGCGTGGCTGGCCAGTAAAGGTCTAAAAGAAGAAAACATAATGACATGGCCGCCTTGTTCACCTGATCTGAACCCCATAGAGAAACTGTGGTCCCTCATAAAATGTGAGATCTACAGGGAGGGAAAACAGTACACCTCTGGGGACAGTGTCTGGAGGCGTGTGGCTGCTGCACGCAATGTGGATCTAAACGACCAAGCAACTGACACAATCTATGGATGGAGGCTGCTGAGTGCCATCATAAAGAAAGGGGGCTATATTGGGCACTAATTTTTTGAGCTTTGTTTTTGCTTGTCAGAAATGTTTATTTCTAATTTTGTGCAGTTATATTGGTTTACCTGGTGAAAATAAAGTGAGATGGAAATATATTTGTTTTTTATTAAGTTGCCTAATAATTCTGCACAGTAATAGTTACCTGAACAGACAGATATCCTCCTAAGAGCCAAATCTAAAAAAACCCTCCAACTTCCAAAAATATTAAGCTTTGATATTTGAGTCTTTTGGGTGATTGAGAACATAGTTGTTTATCAATAATAAAAATAATCCTCTACAATACAACTTGCCTAATAATTCTGCACACAGTGTATGGGACATCACTCGTTTCAGTGAAAATAGGATAATGTTAACTTTGATAGCGATACCATCACTTTGAGTCATTGTTTTTCACAGAACCATCTGCCACGTCATAAATGACTAAGGATGCTTTCACATCAGTGTTTTTGCTGAATCGCAGCAGATCCGGTAGATTTACCACATCTGCCGCATAACGGCAGCCCCCATTCATTCTCTATGGGACTTGTGGCAAGTGCGTTTTTGCCGTGATCCATCAAATCCAGCAGTCAGTTGCGGTTAGCTGCGTTTTTTGACTTGCCCAACTGACTGGATTTGTAAAATGGGAAATTCACTTTGTCATACAGACACAACGTAAAAATGCGCCGCACTTTTATGGGAGATAGCGCGGGCGTAAAAAGAATTGACATGTCAGTTCTTTACGCAGCAGCACCCACGCTTTCTCCCACAGGGGCCGACGCTGCTGGATCTGATGTCACAGAGGGGGAGGAAGAATCCTGTTCCTCCTCCCCTCTGTGACATGTGTGACCGCCCCATTTGGGTTTCGCAATGTATTAATATACAATGGAAACCCAAATTTAAGTTAACAAATGTGTTAAATAATAATAAAGAATTAATCTTACTCGGAACTGCCAAAGTTAGACTCGGTTCCTTGCGTGATGTCATCGGGCGCTAATTGGCCGCTCGCGGTTATGTAATATGTGACGTCATATGACACGCATATCACATGACCATGAGGGCCAATCACACCACCTGATGACATCACGCAAGTCCTTGCGGTCGATACTTGCCGTTGTGTCGGCTCCTGGCTCCCCGAACACCCGCCGGAGGGTAAGTATTCATTCTTTACAATATTTAATACATCTGGCTTTCTTTAATTATTTGATTAATACACTGCGAAATCAAATGGGGTTGACAGACATGTCACAGAGGGAGGAGGAACCAGGATTCTTCCTCCCCTCTGTGACATCACTTCTCCCCCGGGCCGTAAAAAAGCGTGCTGTGTAAAAGCACTGCTCTTTTTTGCGCGGGTGCAAAATGCTGCTAAAAGCGCCTGCGCAAAAAAACACTACGTAGCCTAAAGCTTGTATGAGCACATATCCAAAAAAATCTTTTTTATTTCAATTTGTAAATGACAATAAGCCAAACACATTCAAGACACATGTACCTGGACATTAACTGCAAATGAAAAAGTTGTAGATGCTTTTATTTATTTTTTTTCTCTTTCTCATAATCAACATTGGCTTAGAATTTACCGTGAATTTGACGAGCTTTTCAGGAGTTGAACCGGTAGCTTCCCACTAAGCGTGACATAAGCTGTACCAGGCTGTCTGCATTGATAGCCTGCATAAATCATCGTTTCTGAAGGGAACAGATGTTCAGGGTATGAAACAGTAATACAACAATTTAGTCATAATTAAAATTCACCTTAGCATGCCTTTATCAGTGATCAAAGAATCATTGAGCTTCTCGTCAACACAAAGAAAAAAAACATGTCAACTCCCTTTAGAAACTGAAAAGATAACCTTTCTTTTACGCAATTTTAACAACATTTCATCCTGCCTGGTTTAATGCCTCTCCGCCACTTGTATGTGACAGTTGATTAGTTAGTGGGTGTTCTACCGACGCACAAATAAGTAAAATAACAATTCAATCTTTCACTGAAGATAATCATGGATAGCGAGAGGTGTTTAGCAAGTAAACAATGCATCTCAGACATTTTTAGCATGTTTTTTTTAGATATAAAGTGGAACAATTGTATTGTGATTTGAATTTTCTCCAATTCTACAATTTAATTAAACTATATAACGTTTAAAACATATTTTCTATTAATGTATTCAAAATAGTTGATATTAATTATTCTGTTTTTTGATCAATTAGTTTTGTTTTACCTTTATGCATAAGAAAAAATAATCAAAAAAATTATCTGTTGACGGACCGTGTTAGTAAAGAAATAAATTAAGAAAAGTCTGTTACAACTTGTTTTTCTATCACCAAAGCTATTGGTGGATCGATTGGAAAGCAAAAATACTAAAAAAAAATCATTAGTTTTCAGAGGATTTTGAATATAGTTTTCCAACCCCTATCTTAGCTCCGTCACACTGCGTTTGTGTCTGCATGCGCGGAGGCCGGTGCAAACCTGCCATAGTGATTTGAACCCAGCGGAGATTCTCCGCATGCGTTTACATCAGTATGGTGACCAGCCAGCCAATCAGCAATCCGGCGGCGGCCGGTAGGCGGAGATCAGCGCGGGATCTTCCCGCGCCACTGATCTCACGACAGTGTCGGCGCAGGAGATTTGAAAAACAGCTGATCTGATAGCTGTTTAAATCTCCTGCGCCAACACCGAAGAGGAGTCCTGGGAGGTCAGCGCGGCCACCGGGGAGATTTCAATGTGATCCGCAGCGTTCTCTGGTCATGCGGAGACACTGCGGATCCATTGAGATCCATGTATTGTTTGTGCTTTGCGGGCGCTTGCTGATAAATCAAGCTCCCAGGACAGCACAAAAAATGCAACATGGCTGCGTTCGGAGGGTGGAGGAGGGCGCACAAATTATTTTTATTATTATTATTTATTTATATAGCGCCATTATGTTCCATGGCGCTTTACATGAGGATGAGGGGGACAAGCACAAGCACACTGACTGTAGACAATCAGGACATACAGGTACAGGAGGGGAGGGGACCCTGTCCACGAGGGCTCACAGTCTACGAGGGGCGGGTGGGATACAGTAGGATGGGGGAATGTCAGGTATGGGGCGGTCGCCTGGTTCCATTATGCGCATTATTATAATTATGCGCATCCGAACGCAACCGGATGCAGCTAAACGCAGGTACCATGCGTTCCCATGTTAAACATAGGAACGCAGTGCGTGTGCGTTCGGTACGCTGCGATTTCATACGCAAATGTGAAACCGGCCTTAGGCCACATGGCAGCTTTGGTCAACACATAAGATAACATGACTGCAAATAAAATTTGCAACTGCTGAACATTTTTGATGATTGACGTTTTTGATTTGATTAGCATTTGTGGCATCTTTTGAGTCTTTTTTGCCGCAGCTTTGCTACCACTGTTTTTTTGTAATTCTGTTTAGTCAAGTGAGCCATGTCCAATCGAAAGCCTCTCGAGAATGGTCAGGTCACTTCTTGTAACCAAAACAAGGCTTTCAAAGCCTGAAGATCTTAAAACAAGCTAAAAAAAGACCAAAGATAAGAAAAGCAAGTCGATTGTACATTGCTATAAATATACGTTCCATTGTTCTTAGTATTTTTAAGAGCTTTTTCAGGTGGTTTTCAGAGCAGACTCACCTGAAAAAGATGTGGTGTGCACATAGCTTCAGGAGAAAGTGTTTTGATCTTTTTTCTTTCATCAGATTAAAAGAATTATGACACATATTAGGCCGGGGTCACATGTGGGACCTTGCATTCGTTTGAAAGGATGCTGTATAGGATCGGTTTTTTCCCCTTGCCATTTTATAGCATTTTTATCATTTCTAGTGCTAGTGTTAACGCATGCGTTTCCCATAGACTCCCATGTTAAAAAAATGCATGCATTTTTGCAAACGCCACCAAAAACGCTGCTTACCATGCTTTTTGGTGCTTTTGCAAAAACGCCTAGCATGAAACGCTTTGCACTTTTGCAATGTGTTTTTACATAGGAGCTTATGAAAGTGTTAACGCTAGCGTTTTTCAACATATCAACATGAAAAAAAATGCTAGATTTTAGCGCTTCCATGATACTAATGTGACCCTAGCCTTATATAAGAAAAATACATACTGTGCACTATATTCACATGTAAAGCGCCATGGAATGAATAGCGTTATAATAATAAATAGGAATAATGTAAGAATAAAATAGTGATTATATTAGAGATACCATCGTAATTTTTTTTTAATAAAAACTAACACATAAGGGTTGAAAAACTGACAGAAAACATAGAACATGGGACCATTGGTTATTTAATACAACACATATAGCACAGAAATGTAAGATCAGTGCAACAAGCTCTCTATACCCCTATCAGCGGTGTGTATTTTACAAGGGATCAATAAAACATATGTTGGGGTGCAGACAGCCTGCTGGACTCGTACTTCACATCTTTTGGATTTTTATTTGTCACTTTATTGTTCCTTTCTTTGTCGGTTGTATACTCTGCATTTAGCCAATGTCCAATTCAATACATAACCGATGTAGTGCTCTAACAGTCCTTTCCTCTATCTACTGCTCTTTCTACTGGGCTCCACACAACCCAACTCTCAGCCAGATGTTTTCTGTCTGTGAGGTTTTCCATCCTTCTTGTGCTTGTTTTATACTATTTATTATGAGGGTATACTGAATAATAATATGGTAGGAAGAATAGAAGGTACGAGGCGAAGAGGAAGACCAGCAACCCAATGGCTCAAAACTGTTGAGATAATGGCAGAGAAGACCCTGGTTTGCACAAGATCGATCTTCCTAAAGAGCGTCAATCCATGAAGTCGCCATGGCTCGAGATCAAGCTGAAGGTTGATAAATAATAATACTTAAAGGGAACCTGTCAGCTCATTTTAGGCCACTAACCTACCACTACCTGTCCCTGCACCTTGCTAGCTCATCCCTAACCATCTCTCTCTGACCTAAAACTACACTAAAAAGCTTCGGAAAAATTATTTAATAACCTACATATAGTATACATCCGTAGACTGGGATGGGCGGTCTCCAGGGCTCCATTCTCCCTCCTCGCTGGCTCTTAGCATGCCCCATAGGGCGTCATCATTCCGTGTCCTCTGTTGAAATTACCACCTCCTTCATGCAGTTTGATGTTCTCCCAGATATCATTTCCAGTCCGGTGCATTGTGGGGGCTTATTAGGCAGTATGATCCGGCTCCGGCGCATGCGCGGTGTGCCTATTGAAGCCGGGTCATACATCACCCACAATGCACCGGACCAGAACTTACGTCCGGGTGCACTTCATACTGCATGGAGGAGGTGGGAATTTCAACAGAGGACACTGAATGATGACGCCCAGTGGGGCTTGATAAGAGCCTGCGAGGAGGGAGAATGGAGCCCTGGAGACTGCCCATGCCAGTCTACAGTCGTAGACTGCATGTAAGTTATTAAATAATTTTTCAGAAGCTTTATAGTGTAGTTTTAGGTCAGAGAGGGATGGTTAGGGATGAGCTAGCAAGGTGCAGGGACAGGTAGTGGTAGGTTAGTGGTCTAAAACGAGCTGACAGGTTCCCTTTAAGTATTATTATTTATCGACCTTCATCTTGATCTCGAGCCATGGCGACTTCATGGATTAACACTCTTAAGGAAGATCGATCTTGTGCAAACCAGATAGGTCCACCAGGGTCTTCTCTGCCATTATCTCGACAGTTTTTACATTAGTTGTAGACGAAATAAAACCAAACATCCCATCACAAATGTGAATCTTAAGGTTCTAAACTTATTTAGCTTTATTATTTTTTGCGTTTCATTTTTTGTATTTTCCGGTATTGTTTTAAACCATTTGGATCCTACCTGACATAACGTGATCTATCTGTATGCAGGGGTGCACCAAGCCCCACCGCCGCCTGAGCCGCAGCAGCTGATGAACGGGGGGGGGGGGGTTTGCTGGTGGATCCCCGCACCGCCGCCCCTTGTGTGCTCAGACTGTCATACTGATGCCCGGGGGGGGGTGCTGGCAGATTCCCGCACCGCCGCCCCTTGTGCTTGGACTCATGACCTGGATGGGGTGCTGACAGGTCCCCGCACCGCCGCCCCTTGTGCTGAGCTAGAGGACCGGGGAGGGGGGTGAAATGAGCGGCGCCGCTCGGCGGGTCTTACCTGACCGGAGCTGTGTGCATGTGGCGCCGCCCTCTTCTGCACAGCCGCTCCCCCTGCCTCTTGCCGCCTGAATGAAAGGGCTCACACTGTCCAATGGACAGTGCGGCCCTGTCTGTATGTGTAAACATCCTAATATTTTTTAGTGTTAGCCATAGTAAATTGCTATATATTTGGGGAAAGCTACTTTTTAAAGCTCACAAATTCCTTTTAATGTTGAGGTTATGGACTGAAGTGAGACAAGGTTCAGCCAAAAACATTATTATTATCAGTTCGATTGCTTACGCTGTACAGAAAACAAAAAAAACCTGTCTGCATTTTCATTTAAGCTGTTATATCAACCTGCAGTTGTGCTGATGGCAATAAAAGCTAATGTCATGTTGCATTATGTCACCTGTCAGAGCTACAATCGCTGCAATGTTTGGTAAATACATTGTGCCCTGGTCACATTCCTGTGCGTAGTTACTCCTTTATGCGTTAAGTATGCAAGCTTTGTGTTTTTACTTGTTTTTGGGTGTCATCATGGACGCCCGCGGGCACAATGGCTATCTTTAACTAATTACGACAGTTGCTGTCATTAATATTTATAATCAATAACATTATCCTGACACCCAATCTAAAGTACAGTATGCTTCATCCTTCAATTTTATTAAAATTACCAACACCCTGTCTGGGTGTCAATCAAAGCGCTGTCACCCCCGGTTGAACCTTGTCATGAGCTGTTTGAGAAAATAAGGAAGGACGTTTGTCTGAGGTTCAAGCTCAGAACAGCTTCAGGTTGAAGAAATATTATTCTAAACCCATTGCCGTGCGACCTATGAAACAGATTAACGCAACAGACAATTAATGAGCGTTCATGGGAATTTTCCGTACAAGGAAAATGACTTCAGGTAAGTTCCAGTCTGTGAACAGATCATTACCCATTTAATTAGGGATGGATCCAAATGAGAATTGCGTAAGTCAAGACATGTTGGATCACACATCGGAAAAGTATTTATTAATCCAAAGTCAACAAAACACCTATTATGGAGATTATACAAGTTTAGATTAGAATTATTAAAATAGTGCATGATTTTTACATGTCTATTCATGAAGGATGTCAGTCCATTGGGTCTACGAAAAGCATTAGAAACTCTTCTATACCAAAGTAAAGTTTTGACCCCATTTTGATTTAGAAATATGATGCCCCTCTCATGACTCGTAATACAAAATACAGGGGAGCCCTATGCATTTTTTCCCATTATTCACCCTATGACGCTAGGTTGGTTGCCGTAAACTATTGTGTATGACAACCAAGCACAGACACCGTCCAGATTGTGAAAATGCAGTCTAATGGCAACAGCCAATCACAGACTCTCTCACAGAGAATGGGCGTCTTTGATTGGCTGTTGCCCGGTCAGTGAAGTGAATATGCCGAAAGGTTAATGGGCGGGACCGGAAGTGAGTGAGAGGAAACGCGGGAGAGTGGACCTGGAAGCAAGCAAGCAGCGGAAGACAGGTAAGATGATCTGTGTGCCTGAGTGTGTTTTTCAGCTTTTGGACACCTTTGAAGGTGTTTTCTATGCGTTTAATTTTACATGCCATTCGGCGTTCGGTGAATTGTTCGTTGAACCATTTGGCAAACACTTCGCATTTGGAGATCGCAGCCGAATTCGAACCCTGAGGTGTTCGCTCATCTCTAGTCTTCTCTTCAAATCTGCAGTGGTCCCTTTGGTTCAAAAAGAGGCAGTTGTGTAACTAGACTCCAATGTGCCCCGGTGCAAAATTTAGATCTAGGTCCCCACCTGCATGTTTTTCAGATGTATGAGCTCTTATGTTGTTCCAGATCTTATGAAGACATAGATATTCATCCCAATGTAATAATATCCCCCGTGCTGTAATAAAGTCAATGGTTCTGGCCATTTCCTGAAATACTATCCCTAATCCTGAGCTTTTTCCTGTAGTAATGTCCCCATCCTGTAAAAATGTCCCTGTTCGTAGCCCCTTCCTGAAATAATGTACTTCATCCTGGTCCTGTCCTGTAATAATGGTTTCATCCAAGGCCCCTTTTAGTACTAATTTCCCCCATTCTTGGCACTTTCCTGGCATAATGTCCCCCATCCTGAGGCTCTTTCTGGTATAATGTCCCACATTCTCGGCATCGTCCTTGAATAATGTTCCTAATCCTGGTATAATGTCCTCCATCCTGTGCCACGTCCTGGTATAATGTCCTCCATCCTGTGCCACGTCCTGGTATAATGTCCTCCATCCTGTGCCACGTCCTGTTATAATGTCTCCATTTCCTAGTAAAGTGTCCTCCATCTTATGCCACTTTTTGGTATAATGTTTCCCATTCCTAATATAGTGTCCTCCATCCTATGCCACTTCCGGGTATACTGTCTCTATTTCCGAGTATAATTTCCTCTATTTTGAGATTTATCATTTCAGTTTCCTTTTGTGAAAGCTTTTTCTTTATGTCCCCTCCACTCAAATCTTCTATATTATATATGGTCATTCCTACCATACCTTCTGGATTCCAAGAATGAACTTTTTTCAAATGTGATGTCAAACTATGGATCATTAAACCTTTCTTAAAATTTCTTTTCTGTTCATTTACCCTTACCTTCAGCTTTCTTCCTATCACACTGCCATACTGGTAACCATGGCCACACTATTGGAAATAAACCCTATAAATCATATTACAGCTAATATATTCCCTAATATCATTGATTTTGTCTCTGCTGCTACCCTTTCATGTTGTCTGTTTATTGAAATTTAATGTCCTGCATGCAACATGCAGTAGGGGAAAGGGGCAGAGGAGGGAGATTGCCCCAAGCCATGCGCTCAAACGGGTCCACCCAGGGCTACATTTACTCTTAACTGTACATCCCATAAAGTTAAGCTCTAGTAGAGTAGGGTCACACAATCTCCTTACACTACTGCTCTGAGCTATGGCAGGATGATGCTGTGGCTGATGCACCGGCACGTGCTCAGATGTCGGCGTCCCTGTGCAGTAACGTCATCATGCCACGTTGGATCTCTGACATCCTGTGCATGGGCCTACATGATCACATCAATGCATTGGTCCGCCCAGTGGACTCGTTGGGATCCTGGATTAGGTGAGTATATAATGTTTTATACTTTCTTTAAAACTTTTGACGTGACAGTGGGGGCATCCTACAGTATGGGAGACCCTCACACAGTGGAGGGTTCCTATAGTGTGTGAGTTACAATAGGGGTCTTTAAAGTGTGACGACTATTATACAGTGTGAGGGGCATGATACTCTGTTTTGGAGGACTAGTGAGTATATCACACTGTCTATAGGGAGAAGTGTGCAAATTATAGTGATTATAATGCTTCAATTTCTCTTGTTATAATGGTTTAAAAATTTGATATGTTTTTCAAATAACCCTGATTTTGTTTTTTTTTTAAATACACCTTACCCCTTATCTCTTGAAAGTCAGCTATAAATAATTCCTTCTCAGGTTCTGTTTGTTGTACAAATATTTCTGATTGTATTAATTGATTTCTCTCCATTTCTCCATCAATCATTTTTTGTAAGTCACTATATTTCTTCTTATTTTCAAATATTTCTGATTTTGCTCCAAATAACTCTTTTTTTTGTACCTCTTTGTTCTAATTTTCATCATCTTATTTCTTGTAACCTTCCAAAAACAAAGTGCATAATGACAATTTCTCTTTCTATAGAACCATTGCAATAAGTAGGTGTTTTAGTACACATATATGTCTCCTTCTACGAATATTGTAAAGTTCCAGGATAGAGTTAATGTCCCAAGACAATTTTTTTCTAAATATTGAGACAATCATCTATGTAATGCCACTACCAATTTAATTTGGGTGACACTATAGACAAAAGTCTCCCCCACTTTCCCGTAAAGTGATTAGCATAACTGGTGGTGAGGTTTGCCCTCCTTGCACTGCATTGCAAGTTTCTTGAAGATCGTATCAGTTCTCACACCAAAACAGATAATATGTCAGGAACAGTGAGACAATCATTGAGATTAATGAAGATATTGGCTGGGATATGGCCAATGTGGTTTATCTCCAAAAATGTGTCTGTGGTTATCAGAATGTGGGTAAAACAGCAAACAAAATTCAAAAATAAGTGAACATTTAAGAAACATTAGTAAATGTCTAATGTCTCATAGTTTGCTGTTAATTGTAAAGAAGTTTATTCTCGCAATCCAGAAAATATGCCAGCAATGGCGATTTGTAGTATAGAAAGAGATTAGAGAGGTGGGGATATAATCAGGGATGAGCGAGTATACTCGCTACTATTCGGTATTTGCCGAATAGTAGCGGTATTCGGGCTACTCGCTACTCTCTGAGTACTTATGTGTACTCGGGAGTAGCGAGTAGTCCTAATACTTTCGCAGTGTATCTGTAGATACACTGCGAAAGTAGCCTAAAAGTGATTAAAAGTTGTTAAAAAATAATAAACTTACATACTCACCTTCCGATGCCTGCACCGGGACCGGCAGAGAAGACATCCGATCGCTGGACAAGGACCTGTCACTACCAGCCAATCAGATGACCGGTATGAGGAGGCTGACCTTAAAGCTCAGTGAAGAAAGCAAGAAGTTTGGTTTGCATCTGAATGTGAAGAAGACCAAGATAATGACTACCACCAGCGAGAAGGTGCATTTGATGATCGACAATGAAGAAATAGCAATGATAGACAGTTTCATCTTCCTTGGATCCTTCATTGATTATAACGGCGGGTCTACAGTTGAAATCAAGTGGCGGCTTGCTATGGGTCGTTCACCAATGACGAACATGGAGCAACTGTGGGAGTGCAAAGACATCTTGATTACCTCCAAAGGACGATTGGTCACAGTCATTGCATTCCCAATAAAGGTCTATGGATGTGAGACGTGGACCTAAAGGGTGATCAAAGAAAGATCGATTCCTTTGAACTGTCGTGCTGGAGGAGACCCCTAAAAATCCTGTGGACAGCCACTATCACAAAGAAACAAAGTATTCACTGATCTCAGGGAGACCAGTTCAAGAAAACACTGCGGGCAGCCGGTTAAAGCGCTCAACACAGTGAATTCCTAGGCCCATTGCCCCCTGGGAATTTTGAATATGCAAATAGAGTCTGTGGAGCCTCGTTTAGGAGTCTCAACACAGGACTAGCCAGATCTTCCTCTAGTGAAGGACCTAGCCATGATAACCACCATATTAAGTGGCCCTTTGAGTCAATATCCATCTCTTTACAAGCTTAAAGATATGACAAGGGAATACCAAGGCCAGGTATCCATCCACAGACAGCTGTTTCGGGGTGTTGCCCCTCATCAGTGTGGAGTAGGATTCTGGCTAGGTGGGAGCAATGCCTAGTAGACCAACAAAACAAAGTATTCACTGATCTCAGGGAGACCAGTTCAAGAAAACACTGCGGGCAGCCGGTTAAAGCGCTCAACACAGTGAATTCCTAGGCCCATTACCCCCTGGGAATTTTGAATATGCAAATAGAGTCTGTGGAGCCTCGTTTAGGAGTCTCAACACAGAACTAGCCAGATCTTCCTCTAGTGAAGGACCTAGCCATGATAACCACCATATTAAGTGGCCCTTTGAGTCAATATCCATCTCTTTACAAGCTTAAAGATATGACAAGGGAATACCAAGTCCTGGTATCCATTCACAGACAGCTGTTTCAGGGTGTTGGCCCTCATCAGTGTGGAGCAGGATTCTGGCTAGGTGGGAGCAATGCCTAGTAGACCAACAAAACAAAGTATTCACTGATCTCAGGGAGACCAGTTCAAGAAAACACTGCGGGCAGCCAGTTAAAGCGCTCAACACAGTGAATTCCTAGGCCCATTGCCCCCTGGGAATTTTGAATATGCAAATAGAGTCTGTGGAGCCTCGTTTAGGATCACAAAGAAGGCTGTTCTGGAACATGTCAATGCAAAGACATCCCTAGTAGGAAAAGTTATAAAACAGAAACTGCCTTACTTTGACCATGTGATGAGAGCAAATAAGGCTGGCTTCACACCACGGATTTTTTTGATCCAGGGCTGTTCAGTGTAAACCAGAAAGCCCTGGACCGGTTTTTGGCCCCACAGCAGCCTATGGGGCCGGATGGAGCCGGATGGCAGCTCTCTGCCATCCGGTTTCATCACTCCGAGACACTCCGGGGGAATTCAGATAATTTTCTCTGGACACAAAAATTATGCTTGTATCATTTTTGTGTCCGGGGAGAAAAATCTCCCCATTTGCCGGATCTTGGATTTGGCCAGATCCTCCCGTATCCGGGAGGATCCGGCAAGTGGACACTGGCGGCTGCACACCCCTGTTCTTTCAGGACCGCGGCTAGCTCCATGCTAACCGCAGTCTTGAAAAATCAGCAGCTGCGGCTGCAATTAGCAGCATCCGGCTGCACACAGAACCGGAGGGCACATTAGGCCCTCCGGTTCTGTGTGCTGATCCGGTCCGGGGCTGTCAGGGTCATGCCGTGGTGTGAAGCCAGCCTTACCTCAAGAAGGACATGATGTTTTGTATGGTCAGTGACAGAAGAGTTTGCAGAAGACCTAAGACTCATTGAATGGACACCATCATGGCAGACACAGGAATGAACATCAGAGAACTGAAGAATGCTGTGACAAACAGAGAAGCTTGGAGGAAAATGGCTCACGTGGTATCCAACAATCGGACACGACTGAATGGCTGAAGTTGGAATTAGAATATAGACACATATATATATTTTTTATTTTTCTTATCGCCTTCTCATAATGACCAATTATAAATTTAGTGCATAGTTTCTTTCCCATTTTAACAGATTTTTTTTAAGTTGTGTTTTTTTTGTTTTTTTTTATTTTTTATGAATTATTTTTAAGTAGTGTTTTATTTATTGCTTTTTTCATGAGCTTTTTCTTTTCTCTTTATGATATGAACTTTGATCTGGATATAATTTATTGTTAGGTGTGGATGTTTCGGATGTAGACCATCGTGATAGCTTGATGAAGTGATGCCAGCAGAGTTATGTGCAGTTTATGTTTTATCTAATTGTAGTGCATCCTGTGAGTGTGACGTTAAAGTGTGGACAAGTCATCTTTAGTCAATCTACACAGCATACGGTAATTCTTTTTGTCTTTCCTAAGACCAGTATGGTATAATTCGCAGTTATACAAAATAAGGTGGCAACAGAGTTTTGGAGAATGGTGATTGCTGCTGTGAGAGCTGACCTCTTTTTAGCAAAGACACAGTTTTTTTCAATTATTTATTTCTTTTTACACTAATATGACCACAGCTTTGCTGCCAATCACAGACATCTCTATCAGGGACCAAGTGTCTTTCGGTCCGCGCCGCTGCTCCAATGAGTATCAAAAAACACTGGAGTGCTTTGAAACAAGATATCTTCAGCTTTATTTTCCAACGCGTTTCGGAGCTAACACCCAGCTCCTTCCTCAGGTCATTCCCTGAGGAAGGAGCTGGGTGTTAGCTCCGAAACGCGTTGGAAAATAAAGCTGAAGATATCTTGTTTTAAAGCACTCCAGTGTTTTTTGATACTCATTGGAGCAGCGGCGTGGACCGAAAGACACTTGGTCCCTGATAGAGTTTCACCCCCACGTTGTGGAAGTGTGGTCCCGGCTGCGGCTGCTGTGTTTGAGCGATCAAGCTAGTTGTGGGCTTCACAACTAAATCAGGTGAGCAGTTTTCATACTGTATGAGATTTGATTCCTATTGAGGATAAGACCCTATGCGCATTCTCATTTTATAGATAATCACAGACATCGGCACAGATTGTGGTCTGACTGACGTAACTAATCACAGATGCTGTTGTCGCGGTCGCTCAGATCGGGATATTCGGTAGCCGGGCAGGCAGTCTGTTAGGATATCACGGTGGCGATTGCCCAGCCCCGTGGCCCTGACCGGACTAGTGAAAGGGGGAATATTTATATGAGATTATAGCTTACAGATGGTCCGTGACACCAGCTGAGGTATCTGGCCAGGGATGGCCAGCGCTGCTAGTAGTAGCCCCATTGGATAGATGGTGAAGCAGCAAGTTGGATTACTTCCCTCAGCAGAAGAAATTCCCTGAGGTGATGGTGGGGGTTGTGGTGAGCAATGCAGCAGAAAGAAGCAAGGATGCAAATTAATTCAATCTTTACCTTTACTGATGATTGATGGTAAGTTGAGTCCAGGGGTACTGGTCACCAGGTCCAAGGTCTGGCCAGCCTAGAAGCAGCTGAAGTCCTATCCACGAGGTGGGATCAGTATGCCTTCCCTCTGCGCTTGATATTTAGAGTCTCAGATGTCTATGAATTGATCTGTCTCTCTCTTCTCTGTGTAGTTTCCCCAACCAGCAGGCAGTGTGAGCCTATTAGTGGTGCTGTCCTGTGTCTCACAGCTCCTGGATCTCTATACTGTTATGCTCTTGAGTCTACACTTGTGACCAGCAGATTTGTAATCCTCTGGTACAGAGATGTGGCTTCCATCCAGGGCTTGCAATTACTGAATAGCCCGGGACTCTGGCTTCCTCTTCTCAGTGCAAATCTGGGGTGAGCTTGCAATAGCTCCAACCCCAGGAGCTCCTGTCTACTCATGCATTATCTCCCTTTACTTCCTCACACTACTCTCCTCTCTCCTCTCTGTCCCCTCACCCAGCCAGAAGAGGCAGTCACCCTAAAAACTAGGTGCTTGTGCGCCCCCTTTTGGTCAGGGATCAGGCTTGTGTGTGGATGCGTAGTTACCTGATATAAGGAGCTCCATTACTTCCAGACATGATACCATCACCAGATAGGAAGGCGATACCATTGTGGCGACTGGACCGCAGGGGCACCACACTGTCACAGAGGCTGGGCGGAGATGCAGTGAATAAACATGGGGCCTAATGAGAGGACCTGAAACAAGTGTGACCACAGCATGAGACTGGTAAGTATAATTGTCCTACTTTAATTGCCATTTGCCTTTCTTTTATAGCGCACTAGTCCTGACTGACACTATTTAATAGCCGTAAAGTTTGGTTCCTGATAGACTTATATGGGGTTGGGGCTCAAGTTTGGGTTGAGTCCGGTCCCGAACCCAGACTGTTTTAAAGACTTGCTGGATCCCCCAAATCTGAACATCTGGGGTACACCCATCTCTAAAGATCACCAAACCATTCATATTATTCACCTCAGTGATAGTTATGTGATAAAGAGAAACTAATGAAGAAACAAAGTGTAATAGGGTATTAATTGGTAGAATAGGGGTAAAAACGAAGGTGGGATCTGCTTGTGCCGCCCACTAAGAGTGCGTCACAGGAGGGTACTGCACCCCTGACTGAAGGTGCTGTATTCTCCGTCCCAGTGGTGAATAGGATAATCCCAAGGCTCCATGTACCACATGCAACACCTAGAGGCAGAGGACCAATTAGGCATCTCTTTCCTGGGTAACCGGTCCTGGTGGGAGGAGAGTTAGGTATATAGCAGTGGGCAAGAGAAGAAGAGAGTTAGAAAGTTAGAGAGACAAGAGCAAGGGGAAGTCGAGTCATGACAGGAGGAACAGCTAACAGGGAGGGCACCGAGCACTGGTGACCCAGAAGTGAAAGGGGCCAAGAGAAAGCGAAAACGGGAGATAGACAACCCGAGCCCAGTCCACAACCCGGAGTACCGGCTCCGAGGTGGTGCAGATGCTTTATATCTGCACCACAGAACCCGGAGTGATTGAAAGCTTTAAAGGAGCGCAATACACAACCTACCATCACCGCAGCTGTACCAGGGGGTACCCACCATTGAGGTTCAGGGAATTAACGTGAGTCGGAGGCCAACGGCTCGGGTTTCAACAGAGGATCCTCAGTACCCCAGCTAGGTACCCAAAAAGCAGCGACGAGAGAGGGACAGGATAGAGAAGGAGACTTGTGGAATCTTGGAGGGACACTATTCACCGCAGGGACCACCTGGTCCGTTACTTGGCATTGAGAACCGTTATACCTGTCTGCCGTGAAAGAACTAAGTAAATACCCGTTCAGAGGAGCAACGTGTCTGAGCTTTATTTCGGGACTACTACTAATCACTGTACCCACAGAAACGACTGAGCTGCCCTATTCCTCGACTGCAGCTCCTAACCCCAGGGACCCCCGCTCGTCCTGTAGGGATTGGTTCCATCCTGCTGCCGCCCATCACCCCGGCGGGTTCAAGCAGCGCCGGTGTCATCACCGGACCCCTACAGGTGGCGTCACAAATTAATAACTTTATATCTTTTATTATTTTACTTCAACCTTTTACTGACCACCGGGCTCACAGCCTCAGGCACCGCAACCGTGACCGATAGCCAGCGCCTGAGACCTGATCACTTGGCCTACGGTGAGTCACCTAGGGAGGTTGTGGGTTACACAACCACTGAAGCGTATGAAACAGGCTGCTGCAGATCCTCAGGTGATGCACACCAAGAGAGAGAAAATCAGGACGAAATGCCTTCTTCTGCACTACTTTAAGTAACCAGATGTCATGGTTTTGTCCTGATGAAGAGGCAGGATTGCCTTGAAACGCATAGTAAAATAAACTTTTAACTTTTATACTTGTTGGACCCATTTCATCTGGTAACTAAAGGCAGTGCGGAGGAACCGCATTTTAGTGCTATGTTTTGCGATAAGGAACATGGGTTATGGGAAATCGGTACTAGTGCCAGTCAGGGTGTGAGCAACAGGGCTTCTTATTATTTTACTATTATCACCTATTCCATGGTTACTTTGTATGGCATTGACAACCCCTTTAGCAGTAAACAGATTTTTACGTTTTGTGTGTGATTATTAAGCAGTTACATGCAAGCTGATAGTATTAAGCAGACACATAAGGCTGCCTTCACATTAGCGTATGTGAACGCAGCTTATGCTGCATTCCCATACGCAGTCAAACGCATGCGCGCTGCGTTCCTATGTTTAACATAGGAACGCATAGTGCCTGCGTTTGGCAGCGTTTGCTGCGTTCGGGTGCGGATGCGGACGATATCTGCTCCTTCCGGGGTCCAGCGTCCGCACCCGGGACACAGCATGTTGCATTTTTTGGAGTATGAAAAATCTGCAACCATCCGCATGCGGACACCTGCGGATATTATTAGCATTGCTGTCTATGGATACGCAAGACTAAGCAACACATTGCGTATGACTTGTTTTGGGACGCATGCGGACAGCATAGTGCGCATGCCCAGAAAAGGTTTAAAGGTAGACGCCCACTCTCCACCCATGAGAATAAACGCATGCGGATGCATAAACGCATGCATACGCAAGGAAACGCTGCGTTTTTTAATAGGATTTTGGATGCACTTGCATATAAAAAAAACGTGCGTTTGACTGCGTATGCATGCATATTGGCTTGCGGATACGCATGCGCATCATACGCTGCGGCGGCAAACGCTAATGTGAAGATCATAACTGCCTTGGACAAAACTGAAATAACTCCCGTAAATGAAGTCACATTTTCTTTTCCTTCCTTTAGTTGCAGGTGAGATGTTATACAAAACACCATTCATTACTAACAAGCGATTCAACTTTTTTTTTTTTTCTTTTGCAGTTCTTCCCTGTTAAATTATTCCAGTGTCATGGATCTAATAACATATATAAGATAATTAGCTGCAAGCAATCACAAAACAATAAACGCGAGGAAAACACTGACAAGTGATAAAAAAACAACTCAAGCGACAACCCATCGTGGTGGATTTCCTTCCCATCCTGCGCTCTGTTTCTTCAAAAGATGGACGTGAACATAACAAAAGATGACATCTCCCTCACACTTGTGTCACTCCAGCACAGAAGAAGACAATGTGCAAAATACATTTTTCTGAAAATTAAATGTCTGCACAAATATTTATATAGTCTATTACATTTTTAAGCGTTAGTGAATTATGTGTGATGGTATATTAAATTTGGAGTGCCGGAACAAGCAGCAATAGTGTTCTTCTTCCATTTGGTCATAACTCCTACAATTATTTAATTATTGCATCAAAAGAATTTATGGTGGGTTTACACGTCGCGATATCGGCATCCAACTCTGACCAAAAGTCACGTGGTTCGTGCGTTGGCCCCGATATCGTTTGTGCGTTGTATATTATAAATGACCAATACGATGCACGAACGACGCCAAAACGATATCGGGGATCGAATGAGCGTGCTCTCCAACGGCCCGATATTGGATGGAGGTTGGAGGCGGATCGGGCTGTGTAAACGCCCAACTACGATGTGCAGTACAACGTCCCCTATTCTCTCCCATGTTAAATGGTCGTTCCTGGGTCGGCCGTACAAGGGGGGCGTAGACATCGTAGAGACGTTGTATGCCGATATCGCGCTGTGTAAATCTCCGATGCGATCTTGGAAATCTGGCCAGAAAAAGCGCGCTCCCGCGCTGTCGGATCCAATATCGGACCGACGTTGGAGCGTGTAAATTGGCCATAAAGGATTGTCTTTAAAAAGTCTGCTATTTTTTGCCAGCAACAGTGAATTCCTGTCTATAGCCGGTGTGTAGTACTCCGATTATTTTTCCTGTTCATGTGAACGCAGGTAATTGTCACTAATACCGGTATATTCTCTGTATCTGTCACTAGACGGAGGCATTTTACAAATGGTCATCTGAGAAATATCCCTAAAGGGGGAAAATATTCAATATTGAGTGCACCCAGCAATCAGGGAACTATAAGGGGATATCCCTATCATACATTACTTAGAGGAGTTGTTCAGGCTTGGGGTGCAAGATTGAAGTCACACTAAGTAACTCAAGAAGTATAGTGCTATCTAAGGCTAGGGTCGCACTTGAGAGCTGGATGCGATTTTCCATGCAATTTTCACACTTGGATTGTGTGAAAATCGCATCCATAGACCCCAATACAAAAAACACATGCCCCAATGCCAAAAACGCATGGCTAAAGTGCCATGCGTTTTTTGGATGCATTTTTGGCTCAGCACTAAAAAATGCATCGTGATGCGTTTTTTGGTGCTTTTTCAAAAACGCATGCGTTTTTGTAACATGGGGCCCTATGGGGAACGCATGCAAAAACGCATGGAACTAAATGGTACCATGCGTTTTCGAATGCGTTTTTTAAGGCTGCTCCTGACCTACAAGCAAAAACACAGCCCAAAAACGCAGGCTGTCAGGAACAACCTTAAAAAACGCAGCCAAGTGTGACCCTAGCCTAATATGGATCCTCACATTGAAGTATAGGGCTATCTAATATGGATCCTCATATTGAAGTGTAGCGCTATCTAATATGGATCCTCATATTGAAGTGTAGCGCTATCTAATGTGGATCCTCACATTGAAGTATAGCGCTATTTAATTTGGATCCTCACATTGAAGTATAGCGCTATCTAATGTGGATCCTCACATTGAAGTATAGCGCTATCTAAGGTGGATCCTCACATTGAAGTATAGCGCTATCTAATGTGGATCCTCACATTGAAGTATAGCGCTATCTAATGTGGAGCCTCACATTGAAGTATAGCGCTAACTAATGTGGATCCTCACATTGAAGTATAGCGCTATCTAATGTGGATCCTCACATTGAAGTATAGCGCTATCTAATGTGGAGCCTCACATTGAAGTATAGGGCTATCTAATGTGGAGCCTCACATTGAAGTATAGGGCTATCTAATGTGGATCCTCACATTGAAGTATAGGGCTATCTAATGTGGATCCTCACATTGAAGTATAGCGCTATCTAATGTGGAGCCTCACATTGAAGTATAGCGCTATCTAATGTGGATCCTCACATTGAAGTATAGGGCTATCTGATGTGGATCCTCACATTGAAGTATAGGGCTATCTAATGTGGAGCCTCACATTGAAGTATAGCGCTATCTAATGTGGATCCTCACATTGAAGTATAGCGCTATCTAATGTGGATCCTCACATTGAAGTATAGCGCTATCTAATGTGGATCCTCACATTGAAGTATAGCGCTATCTAATGTGGAGCCTCACATTGAAGTATAGCGCTATCTAATATGGATCCTCACATTGAAGTATAGGGCTATCTAATGTAAAGCCTCACATTGAAGTATAGCGCTATCTAATATGGATCCTCACATTGAAGTATAGCGCTATCTAATGTGGAGCCTCACATTGAAGTATAGGGCTATCTAATTGGAGCCTCACATTGAAGTATAGCGCTATGTAAGGTGTATCCTCACATTGAAGTATAGGGCTATCTAATATGGATCCTCACATTGAAGTATAGGGCTATCTAATGTGGATCCTCACATTGAAGTATAGCGCTATCTGATGTGGATCCTTACATTGAAGTGTAGCGCTATCTAATGTGGATCCTCACATTGAAGTATAGGGCTATCTAATGTGGATCCTCACATTGAAGTATAGCGCTATCTAATGTGGATCCTTACATTGAAGTGTAGCGCTATCTAATGTGGATCCTCACATTGAAGTATAGGGCTATCTAATGTGGATCCTCACATTGAAGTATAGCGCTATCTAATGTGGAGCCTCAAATTGAAGTATAGCGCTATCTAATGTGGAGCAGCCTCACATTGAAGTATAGCGCTATCTAATATGGATCCTCACATTGAAGTATAGCGCTATCTAATGTGGAGCCTCACATTGAAGTATAGGGCTATCTAATGTGGAGCCTCACATTGAAGTATAGCGCTATGTAAGGTGTATCCTCACATTGAAGTATAGCGCTATCTAATGTGGAGCCTCACATTGAAGTATAGGGCTATCTAATATGGATCCTCACATTGAAGTATAGGGCTATCTAATGTGGAGCCTCACATTGAAGTATAGCGCTATCTAATGTGGAGCCTCACATTGAAGTATAGCGCTATCTAATGTGGAGCCTCACATTGAAGTATAGCGCTATCTAATGTGGAGCCTCACATTGAAGTATAGCGCTATGTAAGGTGTATCCTCACATTGAAGTATAGGGCTATCTAATATGGATCCTCACATTGAAGTATAGGGCTATCTAATGTGGAGCCTCACATTGAAGTATAGCGCTATCTAATATGGATCCTCACATTGAAGTATAGGGCTATCTGATGTGGATCCTCACATTGAAGTATAGCGCTATCTAATGTGGAGCCTCACATTGAAGTATAGCGCTATCTAATGTGGATCCTCACATTGAAGTATAGCGCTATGTAAGGTGTATCCTCACATTGAAGTATAGGGCTATCTAATGTGGATCCTCACATTGAAGTATAGGGCTATCTAATGTGGAGCCTCACATTGAAGTATAGCGCTATCTAATGTGGAGCCTCACATTGAAGTATAGCGCTATCTAATGTGGAGCCTCACATTGAAGTATAGCGCTATCTAATGTGGATCCTCACATTGAAGTATAGCGCTATCTAATGTGGATCCTCACATTGAAGTATAGGGCTATCTAATGTGGATCCTCACATTGAAGTATAGCGCTATCTAATGTGGATCCTCACATTGAAGTATAGGGCTATCTAATGTGGAGCCTCACATTGAAGTATAGCGCTATCTAATGTGGAGCCTCACATTGAAGTATAGGGCTATCTAATGTGGAGCCTCACATTGAAGTATAGCGCTATCTAATGTGGAGCCTCACATTGAAGTATAGGGCTATCTAATGTGGATCCTCACATTGAAGTATAGGGCTATCTAATGTGGAGCCTCACATTGAAGTATAGGGCTATCTAATATGGATCCTCACATTGAAGTATAGCGCTATCTAATGTGGATCCTCACATTGAAGTATAGGGCTATCTAATATGGATCCTCACATTGAAGTATAGGGCTATCTAATGTGGATCCTCACATTGAAGTATAGGGCTATCTGATGTGGATCCTCACATTGAAGTATAGGGCTATCTAATGTGGATCCTCACATTGAAGTATAGGGCTATCTAATGTGGATCCTCACATTGAAGTATAGGGCTATCTAATATGGATCCTCACATTGAAGTATAGGGCTATCTAATGTGGATCCTCACATTGAAGTATAGGGCTATCTGATGTGGATCCTCACATTGAAGTATAGGGCTATCTAATGTGGATCCTCACATTGAAGTATAGGGCTATCTAATGTGGATCCTTACATTGAAGTATAGCGCTATCTAATGTGGATCCTCACATTGAAGTATAGGGCTATCTAATGTGGATCCTCACATTGAAGTATAGCGCTATCTAATGTGGAGCCTCACATTGAAGTATAGCGCTATCTAATGTGGAGCCTCACATTGAAGTATAGCGCTATCTAATGTGGAGCCTCACATTGAAGTATAGCACTATCTAATGTGGATCCTCACATTGAAGTATAGCGCTATCTAATGTGGAGCCTCACATTGAAGTATAGCGCTATCTAATGTGGAGCCTCACATTGAAGTATAGCGCTATCTAATGTGGATCCTCACATTGAAGTATAGGGCTATCTAATGTGGATCCTCACATTGAAGTATAGGGCTATCTAATGTGGATCCTCACATTGAAGTATAGCGCTATCTAATGTGGAGCCTCACATTGAAGTATAGGGCTATCTAATATGGATCCTCACATTGAAGTATAGCGCTATCTAATGTGGATCCTCACATTGAAGTATAGCGCTATCTAATGTGGAGCCTCACATTGAAGTATAGCGCTATCTAATGTGGATCCTCACATTGAAGTATAGCGCTATCTAATGTGGATCCTCACATTGAAGTATAGGGCTATCTAATGTGGATCCTCACATTGAAGTACAGGGCTATCTAATGTGGATCCTCACATTGAAGTATAGGGCTATCTAATGTGGATCCTCACATTGAAGTATAGGGCTATCTAATGTAAAGCCTCACATTGAAGTATAGCGCTATCTAATGTGGATCCTCACATTGAAGTATAGGGCTATCTAATGTGGATCCTCACATTGAAGTATAGGGCTATCTAATGTGGAGCCTCACATTGAAGTATAGCGCTATCTAATGTGGAGCCTCACATTGAAGTATAGCGCTATCTAATGTGGAGCCTCACATTGAAGTATAGCGCTATCTAATGTGGAGCCTCACATTGAAGTATAGGGCTATCTAATGTGGAGCCTCACATTGAAGTATAGGGCTATCTAATGTGGATCCTCACATTGAAGTATAGGGTTATCTAATGTGGAGCCTCACATTGAAGTATAGCGCTATCTAATATGGATCCTTACATTGAAGTATAGCGCTATCTAATATGGATCCTAATATTGTGCGCACTTGGAGCATTGCACAGGATTCTCTGGTGCAAGCACGTGCAATTTGCATACATGCAATGTCTGTATGACAGGTCACTGCTTTCTGAGTGACCTGCCTCCTTTCCGAAAGTTTGGACCAGCGCCGTTCTCAAAGTGGACGGCACTTGCGCAGATTGATCTGCCAGTGGTCTTCAATAAAATGGTGCTGTGGTGGTGCATGCACATATTGAGATCTCACCTTTATAGATGTAATAGAGACGAGATCTCAATCTGAGCATGCGCCACCACTGGCGCAATTTTATTAAAGCAGGCCAGGAGATCAGTGGCTAAGATCACATCTAATGTTTGCATTTCAAATGCATCCGTTTAAGAGATGTGCACGTGTTTTTTTAATGCGTTTTTGGGGTGTTACTGTTAGTACTAAAGCATGTGTTAACGCGATAGTTGCGTTTTTTTGTGCAATCACTTGCGTTTTTGGTATGCTTTTTTTTTGCGGCTTTTAGTTTCAACAAAATTTTATTGTGAAAGAAGAAAAGCAAAAGTGTGTAAACAATTGTTAATCAATACAGTGTAAAAAAGAAGAATAGACCCCCTCGCAGGGGGGTTCAGGTTCATATAGCAAGGTGCTGTTACATAATTTGAAATTTGGTATTGATGTAAAATATTTCTTGAGTAGCAGGGTAGAGGCATGTTCTTAACAGTTCAACAAGGATTAGCGTTGGGGGGTGAGTAACTCTATTGGCCACTTTACACGCAGCTACAGGTAACAGGTTTTCCACAGGTAACTTACTGGCTGCAGTGAAATCATGGAGACATGGTTCTATCTTGTTGCTGTGTACAAATGGAACTATGTCTCCATGATTTCACTGCAGCCAGTAAGTTACCTGTGGAAAACCTGTTACCTGTAGCTGCGTGTAAAGTGGCCATATAGGATAGCATGCGGGTGTCTATGGGTTGTTATTTTGTTGGTCCGGTCATTAGGTTGTTTCGCTTTCTTTATAGAGCTTAGTGTTATTGTGTGTTTTACGCTGATAGTGACATTACTCTGTGAAGGTCGTGGTCTTCATTTCTGGTTATCCAGGGTTCCCATATAGCCCTGAAGAGGTCCATGGTGTCATTTCTGGTTGCCTCTATTTTCTCAAAGAGCATTATGGAGTGGATTTGGCCCCCCTCCAGCTCTGATAGAAGCGATCTAATGGGATGATCACTCCCATCAGAGCCGCTCCACAGCTTCTTCCATTGGTGGCAGAGGTTCTTTTCAAACAACCAATCACCGTGATCCTGGGGCTGGGTGGGGAATCCACCCCCCTGACCTCAAGCCCCAATGCTCAGTGATAAGGATCACTGAACACCGGGGCCCTCAGTAACGGCCATGGGTCGGGAAGGCACCGACTTTCATGATGTTGTACAACGTCAAAGGTCGGGAAGGAGGGAGTATTGAAATATTATAGATCTCCATAGTTGTAGTGTGTGGAGGGTATATGGCGAGTACGTATTTAGGTTTTTCGGTAGGGTCTCCGTGGCCCAAAGAAGACCCCTCAAGGTGTATGGGGCTAATTGTGAGTATTCTCTGTGGATCCATAGGGGGGTGTTCTGTTCTGTATGTGTTGTTGCCATTTAGGCCATTTGCGCTGCTGTGTTGTAATGTATGAAATTTGGCAGCGATACACCCCCTCTTGCTTTGTGTTTATGTAAAGTCTGCATGGATATGCGTGGTCTCTTATTATTCCATATGGTTTGGTTAAATTGGGAGTGGATCGTTTTGAATATGGACTTTGGTACTGGTATTGGTAGTTATATTTGTATAGGGTGTTTTTATGTGATGTCAGGTTAATTCATTAAACGTTGAACAGAAATAGGTTTCGGTCCTTGGCTGTGGTGTTAATAAATATTTCCAATTTATCGCGTTGACTTTCAGTCCTAAGATCTCCTCGAATTGTTTAAGGGTGGCTATCAAGTTTGGGAGCGATATATGGGGGTTCGGTAGGGTCAGTAGTAGGTTATCCGCAAAGAGGCTTATTTTGTAGGTGTGTTTCTCTATTTTCAGGCCTGTAATATCTGAATGGGATTGTATCTTTTGGTCTAGGGGCTCCATGATCATAGCAAATAAGGCCAGTGACAGGGGGCATCCCTGCCTCGTGCCTCTTTTTATGAGTATTGGTTCTGGGGAGGTGAATGGGAGTTTTAGGTACACGACCGGGTTGTTGTAGAGGAGCTTGAGGGAGTTTATCAGTTGTTGAAGCAGCCCCAATCTGTTCAGAATGTGGAACAGGTATGGCCAGTCTACTGAGTCAAAGGCCTTTTCTATGTCTAAGGCCAGGACAGTAAGTCTAGGGCCACACTTAAGAGGTCATCCACGTTAGACAGATGACGTTACAGCAGACCCCAGCCTGCTGTAACACTGACTGCTAATGTCGGGTGCTTCCTATGAACGCTAGTCCATAGAAACCCGCTGTTTACTATGTATACAGCTTCACAGGTAGCCCCAGGCACTGCGCTTATCCAGATCGCACAGCTAACCCTGGCTGTGTGGGCGGGGTTAGTATCAGGCCCCGCCCTGCTCTCTTCCTTCCCGGGATGTTGCTCCTGTCAGTGTGCTCCCTGGCTGTCCGCACTGATGTGCCGGCGATGGCGGTGCTGAGTGTCCCCGTAGAATGCCGCCTCCTGCTGCTGCTCTCCGCGGTGCTGCTTCCGGGCCGGGCGCACCTGTATGATGAGGATAACACGCTGGGACGGCCAGGGGATGGAGAGGTGAGAGCCCTGTGTGTGTGTGTGTGCTGTTACTGAGTGTGAGTCTGTGTGTGAGTGTGTGTGTGTGACTGTGAGTATGAGTCTGTGTGTGTTTGTGTCTGAGTGTGTGTGTCTGGCTGTGGGTTTGAGTCTGTGTGTGTATGTGTGTGGGTCTGAGTCTGCTCCTTCCTCCCCCTGCCTGTGCCACTTCATCCTCCGTCCTCCTCTCCCCTGCCGTACTGTGCTTCGTCCTCCCCCTGCTGCTCCATCCTCCCTCTGCCTGTGCTGCTCCGTCCTCCCCCACCCCGCCACTTCGTCCTCTGTACTCCTCCTCCCCCCCACCGCTCTGTGCTCCGTCCTCCCCCTGCCTGTGCCGCTCCATCCTCCCCCCCCACCGCTTCCTCCTCCTTCCTTTGTCCTCCTCCCCTCCACCACTCCATCCTTCATCCTCCCCCTGCCTGTGCTGCTCCATCCTCCCCCACCCCACCGCTTTGTCCTCCGTAATCCTCCCCCCCACCGCTCTGTGCTCCTTCCTCCCCCTGCCACTCCGTCCTCCCCCTGCCTGTGCTGCTCCATCCTCCCCCACCCCACAGCTTCCTCCTCCTTCCTTTGTCCTCCACCACTCCATCCTCCATCCTTCCCCTGCCTGTGCTACTCTGGCCTCCCCCACCCCGCTGCTTCGAACTCCATCCTCCTCTCCCACGCCGCTCTGTGCTCTGTCCCCCCCTGCCGTTCTGTCCTCCCCCTGCCTGTGGCGCTCCATCCTCCGCACCCCACCACTTCTCCTCCTTCCTTTGTCTTTCACCCCTCCACCACTCCATCATTCGTCCTCCCCCTGCCTGTGCTGCTCCATCCTCCTCCACCCCACTGCTCCCTCCTCCTTCCTCTGTCGTCCTCCCCTCCGCCACTCCATCCTCCGTCGTCCCCCTGCCTGTGCTGCTCTGTCCTCCCCCACCCCGCCGCTTCATCCTCCTCCTCCCCCCCCCGCTGCTCTGTCCTCCGTCCTCCCCCTGCCTGTGCTGCTCCATCCTCCCCCACCCACAGCTTCCTCCTCATTCCTTTGTTCTCCTCCCCTCCGCAACTCCATCCTCCGTCCTCCCCCTGCTTGTGCTGCTCCATCCTCCCCCACCCCGCTGCTTCATCCTCCTCTCCCCCGCCGCTCTGTGCTCCATCCTCCCCTTGCCGCTCCGTCCTCCCCCTGCCTATGCCGCTCCATCCTCCCCACCCCACCGCTTCCTCCTCCTTCCTTTGTCTTCCTCCCTCCGCCACTCCATCCTCTGTCCTCCCCCTGCCTGTGCTGCTCCATCCTCCCCCTGCCGCTCCATTCTCCCCTGCCTGTGTTGCTCCATCCTCCCCACCCCACCGCTTCCGCCTCCTTCCTTTGTCCTCCTTCCTCCGCCACTTTATCCTCTGTCCTCCCCTGCCTGTGCCGCTCCATCCTCCCCACCCCACCGCTTCCGCCTCCTTCCTTTGTCCTCCTTCCCTCCGCCACTCCATCCTCCGTCGTCCCCCTGCCTGTGCTGCTCCTTCTATATTCTAAAATACCCGATGCGTTAGGGCCCCCATCTAGTACACCAATAGTTATCTTATCAGATGATGTGAGGGACATGAAGGTGGAGTGCATTTTTAAATATTTTCTCCCACACACATTTTACATACACGCGATCACTGTGTCTACTGTGGGTCTTGTCCCACACACAAGGGTTTTTCTCGACTAGCTCAATCAGTAAGCTGTTACTGATGCTCCATGGGACATCAGAGGCTGTGCGCCGCTTTCGCTTATGAGTGGCTTTTGTCTGGAAAAGTCAAATAAACTATGTCAAGAGCATTACACACACATGTCTTTTACAAACAACAAGATTGAAAAGTTGAATCACAAAATATATCCTTGCGTCCACAAAGGCCAACTATAAAAATAGTATGTTTGAAAAATTAAACAAAAGAAAACCCACACATCATATGCAGGTAGACACTCCTTTGGCCACGAACACACAACCAGGCTAATGACAACAACACAGAAAAAAAAATACAACATGTATGGACCTGGGGGCATTACTGCCTCAGGAGGGCTGATATACCCTGGTATCACCCATCTATGCAAAAAAAACAGCACACAACCAAACATGTGACGTTATGACAGAAAACTAAACGTAATTTAACATTAATAAATGGCCCAAAACAAAATATGGGCCAAAGTGCAGCAAAACTCTGAGGGCCCTGCCACACGGGGCGACATCGCCGCCAATTACATAGGCGACTTAGGGGCGTGGCCTATCGGCGGCGACATTGCCCCTACGTCGCCTCATGTAATGGGGCGATGTTGGCGCCGCCGGGGGGTCGCCTGGTTTCAGAGCACTGCTCTGAAACCAGGCGACCAATATGGGGCGATGTGCGCACATCGCCCCATGTAACCGGCCGCCGGCGACCTGTCAGGCGATGGGACCCATAGGCTCCCATTGTCCTGCATCGCCGCTGGGGTTTTCAGACACCCCAGCGGCGATGCTGCCTGTCAGCGCGCCGGCGCGGGACTGGAGATGTTGTGCCATGTAAATGGGGGATGGCGACGCTGGAGGGGCGCCAAAAACAAGTGCTTCCTGATTTCCCATTTGCAGGCATCATGTGATGTCAGATGATGGGGATCACATGTGCCCAATGAACCAATTGAAAAACACACAAACGCACATGACAATAAAGGTAAAAATACCACTTTTTAATACCGTTCCGTTTCTCATAGACTTCGATGTTAAAAAAATGTGTTTGCCAGAAGGCACCAAAGAACCTTGTTTTGCATTGCGCTTTGAAAAACGGATTGCTGGAACCAAAAATGGCTTGCGTTTGGATCCGTGTTTAATATGGTAGTCTATGGGTGTGTTAACGCATTGCGTTCAAATGCGTTTTTGCATCAAAAGCGCATGCGTTACAACGCAACAGAACACTAGATGTGAAAAGGCCCTGTCTGTGCATATGCCTCCACCACTGCTAATTTATGCACCGCCAGCAGATCAATGTGTGCTAGCGCCACCCATGCCAAGAACAGCACTGGTGCAAACTTTCAGACAGGAGGCAGGTCACTCAGAAAGCAATGGCACCTGAGACAGGTGCAAGAGTCTGGGCCAGAGATAAAGACCCTATCACACTCCCATCCCACTGTCCCATCACACTGCCCCAAAAGCTTATTACACCCAAACCTCAAATGTGGATTGAAAAACAACCAGGATGCAGATTTTATTTTACTGAAGCTATTGATCAGTAGCGTAACTTCAGGCCCAGGGGCCCCGATGCAAAAGCTCCAATGGGGCCCCCAATGATTGCAAATCTTTAATAGCATTAGTAATTTTCTATAGGCTAAAGGGACTTATGGGGCCCCCCTAGGCTCCGGGGCCTGGGTGCGATCGCAACCCCTGCACCTGTTGTAGTTATGCCCCTGCTATTGATTTAATTGGTATGTCAGCGCTATAATGGTAATGCCGTCACTTTTACATGCAACATTGTGCTGACAGGTTCTCTATAATTAGATGAGATCACATGTCAATATGGTATTTATACTGTTTTATAAACATTATATTTCAAATAAAAAAAGCATGAAAATAATCAATTTCACAGCATCTGTGCACAGATCAAAAAAAAGCTGTAAAATACGAGCATGAAAATTTTCAGCTCAATACACATTAATGGCGGTGTAAAAAAAAATCATGAACTGCCCGGTCACAAGTGTCTTCTTTTCATGCTGGAGAGCCAACGTGTTTCTAGGTTTTGATTGCTTTGTTGTCGCTGGCATCTTCATAAAGACTCCGAGAATCAACCCTGAGCTGGCACAGAGATTGGCAGGGGCTGCTATTGCAGCTGAGTCACAAATAGTTGGCACAAAAGCCTTATGAGTTTTGGGTGGAGATTTTCATTGGCAAGACCCCAGTTGTCGGAAGCAAAACAAAGGGATGAAATCCAGGTGGACGTTGTCTGAGGATTTGACTACGGTATATTATTTGCCTCTGACTACATCTTGTTAATTGTGGAAACATATTGCATATTAAGCATCAGAAAAATTGTAGACACCTGACAATCTCACCAAACCAGTGGTCATGGTCCTAGGCAAGATATACACCATTCACACAGCATAAAGAGGTCAGGGCAACAATAAATATGGACAGTAAAAGTTGAAATAGATTATTAAGGCTTAATCTGTAGCATGTGTAATATTAGAAAATGAGAAATTGTATACCTGTAGTAAAAATACTCCATGTTATAGTAATAATATATAACAGGGGTCCCCAACTCCAGGCTTCGAGGGCTGCCAACAGTGCATGTTTTCAGCATTTCCTTAGTATTGCACAGGGGTTGGTATCATCACCTGTGCAGATGATCACATTAACACCTGTGCAGGGGTGGACCTACCGTGGTGCAGCTGGTTCAGCTGCACCAGGGCCCCGACCGGCTAGGGGGCCCCTCAAACCTGCAGGGGGGGCCCCCAGCCGACCCTCATGACCCTATGTCAGAGGAGAGGGGGTTAACTGAGGGAAGCTGCCTGCTTCCCTTGGCTGATCCCGCCCCTCCTCTCCTCTGCTGCCCCAGCTCCCATGACTGCGCGGCACGGTGCAGGTAGGAGCTGCAGCACCTATAGCACCCCCCCCGCTCCTCGCCGACATCCACTAGCAAACCTCCTTGCCACCGCTCCTCGACGACATCTGCTAGCACCCCCCACCCTCCCCCGCTCCTCACCATCAAATGCTGCACCAGGGCCCTCTTGGCACAAGGTCCGCCACTGCACCTGTGCAATACTAAGGAAATCCTGCACTGTTGGCGGCCCTCGAGGCCTGGAGTTGGGGACCTCTGATATATAATATAAGTAGTAGGATGTCAAATTTATTGAATACTATATCAGACAACCACTTCTTAAATGCTACAGTCATGACTGAAAGTGTTGGTACCCTTGAATTTATTCCAGAAAATGAAACCAATTACGCATAATTTCACACAAAACCCCAAAATTTGCCAGACAAAATTGTTGGCATTGTTCCAAAATTGTGCGTAAACTACTTTGATTCAAGCATGTGATGGTCATTCAAACTCACTTGTGAGAAGTAACAGGTGTGGGCAATATGAGAATCACACCTGAAACTAGATAAAAAGGGGGAGATGTTGACTCAGTCTTTGCATTGTGTGTCTGTGTGCCACACTAAGGCTGGCTTCACAGTAGCATTCCGGAGGGGAACCGCAAGCTGAGCGCAGGCACCGCAAGTCCCTATGTTTAACATGGGGACGCAGGTGCCTGTGCTCGGGTGCAGATTGGCGTGCGTACCTTGTGCGCACCCATTCACTGCCATGTATGATTTGTACGCATGCGGATACATGCGTACAAATCAGACACTCTCGTCCGCACCCTGAACGCGACATGTCACGTTCCTGGTGCGGATGAGAATGTATGATTTGTTTACTCTATTTGCACATTTGCCTATGCACAAGGCATCATAAAATCTGAAGATTACCAAAGGATTTTGGGCAGCAATCTAGTGCCCAGTGTCAGAAAGCTGGATTTGCTTCATAGGTCATGGGTCTTCAAGCAGGACAACAACCTTAACCCCTTCATGACCAGGGAATTTTTCATTTTTCATTTTTGTTTTTTGCTCCCCTGCTTCCAAGAGCCATAACTTTTTTATTTTTCCGTAAATATAGACATATAACGGCTTGTTTTTTGCGGGACGAGATGTACTTTCATATGCAATATGCTCCTGTTTTGAAATATAGGGAGACGTTTATCAAATCCAGTGTTCATACACCAGTTGTAAAGAAACATCCATGAAAGAAAGATATTCTTGATAAAATTGAGGCATTTGCACTTAGAACAACTTTGGCTCAGGAGCCACATGTGGCAGGGGGCCCGTGATATGTGGCTCTCAGCGGTCTGCCAAACTGTTGCATAAGTATCAGGTCCAGCAAACAGCTATGAAGAGCAGGTCTCCAGATGGAGACTTTTGGGTGTAGCCCACACAGAAAAGCGAATGTAAAAGGGTGTAAGGTAAGAAGCCATGGATATTGGTATACCGCCTCGGTGTGATTTCTGTGGAAATGTTTTGGCAATCATTATGCCAGTAATGAGGGTTCTGAGTGTCACTACTGTAAGCAGGTCAGGAGCTGGATGTGGCTCGCTATCCTCTCTCCAAGCTGAATGTGGCTGTGGACCATCTCTCAGGGTACCTTTACACGCGGATACATTTCTAGGGTGGCTACAGGTAACTTACTGGTTGCAGTGAAATCATGGAGAGATTATTCCATTTGTACACAGCAACAAGATAGAACCTTGTCTCCATGATTTCACTGCAACCAGTAAGTTACCTGTAGCCACCCAAGAAATGTAGCCGCATGTAAAGGTACCCTCAGAGCTGAATGAGTCTTTCAAGATCAGAAAGGTTGGGGACCTCTGCCTTAGAACTGGTGTATAGTAAGACTGATGATCCATTGCTTATCACATCCCTGTTACTAGATCCCACCAACTTTTTCCAGAAGGGCTAAAAACTGAAAAGTCACACTTTTTGTGCAAACGGCAGGTATGTGGCTAGGCGACACGTGATGAAACATGGGAAAATAAAGAAACTTGGGGAAATGTAGGAAGCTTCTGAAGCAGAGCAGCTAGGGATTGGTAAGGGAAGTATGTGTTCAATTTTATATTATAATATTCTAGGATGTCTTCATATTTTTTTGCAGATGGACAAACCCTTTAATATACGGCTTATTTAATTACAATTACATTCCAGGACATCATCGATGCAGCAGGAGGTAGAGAACAAATGGTAGTGTTGCAATCGAAGGGTCAGGGAATCAGTAATGTATTACTTCTGTTTTTATGCCATTTGCAGCATTTTGTTTAAAGGGAACCAACCACCTCAGATCACCCTAATACACAGTTAATACATGTCCCTGCACCCTAAGGATACCTTTCCAGCACTGTTTTCGTGTAAAATCTTGCATTAGTATAACCGATATAAAGACTTTATAAACTTTCTAGCCCGGTGACTTCTGGGCGTATCCCTCCTTCTGTTATACTTCAGGGCTGTGCATTCATTGCATGGCTGTGCTCCCCCTCCCTCTGTGCAGAGGAGATAACGATCACGCCCATCAGGGCAGGGCAGCAGGCACGGAGGGAGGGGGAGCACAGACATGCAATGCACAGCCCTGAAGCATAACAGAAGGAGGGATACGCCCAGAAGTCACCAGGCTAGTAACTTTATAAAGTCTTTATATCGGTTATACTAATGCAAGATTTTACACAAAAACAGTGCTGGAAAGGTATCCTTAGGGTGCAGGGACACGTATTAACTGTGTATTAGGGTGATCTGAGGTGGTTGGTTCCCTTTAAGTATCGAAGGGGACAATTCTTAAATTTACTTCAAAGGAAGGTTTTCCAAGGCCACATGTCCATAGAGATCAAGGTTCCTTTATTGGGTTATGATAAAAACATAAGCATCCTCCAGAAGCAGTCAAAGAGGTGTGAAACTGGGCACTGACCTGTATTCAATCCTTTACTTCAACCGATGATGTCCAGGCACACATTGCTCAGCCCCAGCTGTGCAGACTTAATCCATAGGAAAGAGAGGATGGCGGCACTCGTGTTTCCTGGTTGCAAACCGACTTTATTAAACCATGTATATTACATCCAAGGGAGCAGGGAGGGAGGTGCTGAAGCGATGGTCACCGTTTCACGGGTAACTTCCGCTTCTACGAGCCCGTAAACGGTGACCGTCGCTTCAGCACCTCCCTCCCTGCTCCCTTGGATGTAATATACATGGTTTAATAAAGTCGGTTTGCAACCAGGAAACACTAGTGCCGCCATGCTCTCTTTCCTACGGATAAGCATCCTCCACATCGGTGAGGATGCTTACGTTTTTATCATAACCCAATAAAGGAACATTGAACTCTACGGACACGTGGCCCTGGAACACCTTTCTTTGAAGATTAATTAATGGACGCCGGCCACTTAACCAGGTGCCTGATAATCCAGGGTGTGTGTAAGGTGAGCGGCACATCTCCCCCTCCCATTTCTCTTAAATTTACCGTCCCCATAGAAAATCATGTTCAATTTCCTAACGGATTTCTACGTTTCTCATGATAGATTATCTTAATGATGAGGGGTGGCAAGGACTTTGATATATATTTATTATGTATGTGCATTTCCCTATATCCTACAGTAGAGGTGGCGTAAAAAAGTCTATAGGGATATCCGGTCATAGTTTTTAAATTACTTGACAAATGAAATCATAAGTGACGGTGCTGACACCGTGAACAAATCTGCTCGCTCCCGGGAAAGTGACTGGCTTGGATATGCACGACTTGTTACTTTTTTCCCGGCACACCTACAACCCCTTCTCTCAGAAGACAAAACACATCTGCCACCTCCTCCAGTCTATGTCCCTGTAACAACTGTCGAGCAAAAAAAAGATTGATTATCAGTCAAAAGCATTGCACACCACCAGATTTTGGTAGGTTAAGCTTGCTGATCCAGCAAGAGACGGTTTGAAATTTCCATCGTCCTTTGCCAATATTTTAGTACAAAAAGAACAGCAGCGTAAATCACTGAAAACTCAGCCAAAAAGGACAGAGCTTCGATATTATGTCTCCTCCAGGCTTACACCGGCAACGAGGAAAAAAAATCCCGAGACAGGGACAGATACAAGCAGAGACAGTGAGCGCAGGAAATTTGCTTGATGAATCTTGATATCCATTTTAATGTCCAGTCAAGTGTATAGATTCGCCATAAGAATGATAAAATATTATGTGCCCTGCAGGCTCCTCTAACATGCTGATGTGCTGAGCACGGGAAAATCTCAGCAGTAGGGGATACATTGTAGGACTGGGAAGACTGGGAGGTTAATAAGGCAGTTTTATCTAGTTACTGCCGGCAAATAAGACGTTCAGAAAAGTCGGAATCTTTAAGAAGCGCTGAGTAATGCGCGGAGAACGGAATATATTTACGAACTAGCTTAACCATCTGGCTGCCAGAGTGTCTGACGACACATTAGGTTGAAGGCTGTGAAATGAGGTGTCCCCTCTGGCGGCAAAATGCTATGTAAGTTTATGTGCGAAAGCTAGACGGCAATTGAGCTTCTGGAGAGTGAGAAATGTGGATTCTTAAAATTACTGCATACAAGTAAATGTTAGTACATGAGCAATCCATATGTGGGAATGTTCCTGTTTGTCCGCAGGTCATTCTCGAGTGTCTGTATTACAAATTGGAGGTACGCGAAAGTGAAATACAGATGATGGAAAGTGAAGTTATCTTTCTAACAATACAGAGTTAACGCTACAAAGCACTGCGGACTCTGTGCTGCCATCAACGTATATGTGAGACTAGCATAGACCCGCGCTTTAATTTGAATACAATAATACATTTACTTAGAATAAAACAATTGAAAAGAAATAAAAAGTAGAGATAAAAAGGTACGTAAATGTAAATATGAATCTAAGGGTACCGTCACACCTGTCGACGGCGCTGGAGATGTCGGCGGCGACTTGCGGGAGCGCGCATGCTTTTGGCGCCCCGCCAGCGTCACCATCCCCCATTTACATGGGGCGACATCTCCAGCGCTGCGCCGGCGATCTGACAGGTGGCATCGCCGCCGGGGTCTCTCAAAACCCCAGTGGTGATGCAGTACAATGGGAGCCTATGGCTGGTGGCGGCCGGTTACATGGGGCGATGTGGACACATCGCCCCAGATCAGCCACCTGGTTTCAGAGCACTGTTCTGAAACCAGGCAACCTCCCGGCGGCGCCGACATCGCCCCTTTACATGAGGCGACGTAGGGGCGATGACGTCACTGATAGGCCACCCCTCTACGTCGCCTATGTAATTGGCGGCGATGTCGCCCCGTGTGACGGGGCCTTAAGGGAAAGATCTGACCTGATGAAAAAGGTTGCTGTATTTATCCCTTTTACCACCCTGACTGTTGTCCCTTTCCTGACTATGCCTTTTTTGCAATTCTTATAGTGGTGAGAGACAAGGGCGCATAGGGCCTTATATTTTAATAAAAAGGGGGTGCAAATCCCTTTATGAAAAGTGCTCACCTGATATGGTTATGTGACCCACAACCAGTATCTGCACGTATACAGTTGCTGCTGGATCCACACCTTCACATACAATGTGGCAATAACTGAACTGGATGGACAAAGTGCTGGTGATCTGCGCTGCTGCAGAAACTTATGTTTTTTTTGTTTTGTTTTTTCTGTCCACAACCAGACTTGCACCGACGGAGAGGAGAGAAGAGACCATCTGACCAGCTATCCATGCAGGGCATAAGTTGCATGCGCCACTGGGTCTGGACTGGTGGCGCACACAACTAATGCCCTGGGTTGGATAGCTGGTTAGATGCTGCAGAAATGACTGGACCCACAAGGTCTTTCGCAATGATGTATCTTTTATTTACCCTACGCGTTTCGGACGTACCTTGCTCCTTCCTCAGGGATCACATGTACGGCACTTTGTCCATCCAGTCCAGTTTTTTCAATTCTGACCAGTGTCACTTTCAGAGGTTATTACTCTAGAACTCTTCTACAGGTCCCAGTGGTTCTGAGGGTTTTTTTGTGACACATTGTACTTTACTTTATGATAATGGTAATTTAAGATAATATTTTCTCTGCATTTATTTGGAAATTTGGGGAAAATTTTGAAAATGTTGCAGCTTTCCAATTTTTCATTTACTGCTCTCAAATCAGAGAGTTATATCACACTAAATAATTGATAACATTTCCCACATGTCTAATTTACATCAGCACCATTTTTGAAACATTTTAATTTTTTTTGTTAGGAAGTTAGAAGAGTTCAAAGTTTATCAGCAATTTCTCATTTTTGCAAAATTTACAAAACCATTTTTCAGGGACCGCATCCCTTTAGAAGTGACTTTAAGGGGCAGAAAATACCCAAAAGTGACACCATTCTAAAAAGTGCACCCAACTAAATTGTACAAAAACTACTAGAAAAAAAGCAGCATCAGAAAACTTACCATCCATGCCAAAAACAGAAACCAAATGCACTTACAGGACGCAGTCAGAGCCCAATTGTGGAGCAAGCCCAGCTGCTGGCTGATGACTCACCTCTACCAGCAAAATGTGGGAGGCGACCTGCCATGCATACACTAGGCCTGCATAGAGCACCATTCACACTGATACATATGATGCAGAGTGTCTGAAAGCTACCCAACCGCTCTGCTGCCTGAGCATTGGGCCGCACAGTACAATGCTTCTGCACCACTGGTCTGCACTACTATTTTTCTAGTAGTTTTTGTACAATTTAGTTAGGACTGGTGAGCATGGGATCCCTTGATCGTGGGTCACCAGCTTAAATGTCTTGGGCCAACACATGAACCAAAATCCCATCTATAAAGGTTTTTTATTTATCATATAAAAAACTTTTGCACTTTTTTATCCATCCAGGGCGCAGTTGGGCCCATAGGGGCGCCATTCATCCAGTGGTGCAGAAGCATTGTACTGTGCGGCCCAATGCTCAGGCAGCGGAGCGGTTGGGTAGCTTTCAGACACTCTGCATCATATGTACCAGTGTGAATGGTGCTATATGCAGGCCTAGTGTATGCATGGCAGGTCGCCTCCCACATTTTGCTGGTAGAGGCGACTCATCAGCCAGCAGCTGGGCTTGCTCCACAATTGGGCTCTGACTGCGTCCTGTTAGTGCATTTGGTTTCTGTTTTTGGCATGGATGGTAAAAAGTGCACCCCTCAGACTGCTGAAAACCACATTCAAGAAGTTTATTAACCCTTCAGGAGCTTCACAGGAACTAAAGCAACGTGGAAGGAAAAAAGGAAAATGTTACATTTTCCCACAAAAATTTCACTTTAGCCCCAAATTTAGAGTTTTTGCATTTTCACAGCTATACCGGCTATACCATTTTTATTTACATTTGTTATTTTGGTTGTTTTATTCCACTTCTTTTGCCCGGTTTTATGAAAAAGTATAGTTTTTTGTCAGGTTTTTTTTTTTTTTTTTTAAGATATTCACTGAAGGGTTTAAATTGAGTGACAGTTTTTTTTCGGATGTGGTAATAATAAATACGTTTACTTTTTTATTTTTACAGAAATATACAAATTTATTGGTAGAATATTTTTTATTTCGTAATTTAAAAAAATAATAATTTTACTATAACTTTTTTTTACTCTTTTACTTAGTTCTATGGGGCTTTAAAGGGAACCAACCACCCCCAATGACCCCCCCGGACTATTAATATCGGTCCCTACACACAGCACATACATGTGCTGCAATGATTTTTGCTAAAAAAACTGTTTTGTAAAACTTAAGATAATGCTTTTGAAAGTTTAAACCGAAGGGACGGGTGGGCGTTACTTATCTGTGGCAAAAGCCGGGTTGCAGCTGCCACTCATCCACCTGTGTCCCGCAGTAGCAGTTATGGCCAGCCCTTTTCAGCGTCACAGCCCGGTGCACGGGCTCGCATGCCCGTGCACACGTCATCATCTACAGCCGGGTAGCGAGCGCGCGCTCTGACTTCCTGCGCTCAGCTGTGGAAGTCAGAGCGCGCGCTCGCAACCCGGCTGTAGCTGATGACGTGTGCACGGGCATGCGAGCCCGTGCACCATGCTGTGACGCTGAAAAGGGCTGGCCATAACTGCTACTGCGGGACACAGGAGGATGAGTGGCAGCTGCAACCCGGCTTTTGCCACAGATAAGTAACGCCCACCCGTCCCTTCGGTTTAAACTTTCAAAAGCATTATCTTAAGTTTTACAAAACAGTTTTTTTAGCAAAAATCATTGCAGCACATGTATGTGCTGTGTGTAGGGACCGATATTAATAGTCCGGGGGGGTCATTGGGGGTGGTTGGTTCCCTTTAACTTTCATTACTCTGATTACTCTAACTACTCATAAAATGTATTGCCATGCACCAGCATACCATTACACCTGTCAGTGATTCAGTGACAGAAGCCTTTTAGACCATGCTCCTGGCATGATCTAACAGGATTTCCATAGTTTCCTGACCCAGAGGTCATTATGATGGCCTTGTGTTGCCATGGCAACGATCGAGCCCTTGTGATGACATCCCTGGGCACAAATCAGACAGCAGAGGGACTCCCTCCCTTTCCAAGCTTCCTAAATTTTGCAATTGATACCAATTAAGGGGGTTAAATGCCCCAGGGCAGTGCAGGAACCTCTCCTGGCTGTAAGGGTACCGTCACACACTGGCGATATCGGCGGCGATTTTTATGGTGACACTGGGGCGTGGCCAATGCGTCGCCCAATGTGACTGGGCAAGGGTGACGCATTTGAGTGGTCGCCTGGTTTCAGAGCTGTGCTCTGGAACCAGGCGACCGATATGGGGCGATGTGTAGACATCGCCCCATGTAAACTGGTGACGGTGATCAGACAGGTGATGGAAGCCATAGGCTCCCATTGTACTGGATCGCCGCTGAGGTTTGGAGACACCCCGGTGGCGATGCCGCCTGTCAGATCGCTGGTTCGCCGCCGGAGGTGTCTCCACATGTAAATGGGGGACGGCGACTCTGGCGGCGCGCCAAAAACGTGCGCGCTCCTGCCAGTCGCCGCCGACATCTCCGGCGGCGGTGCCAGGTGTGACATGGCCTTAAGAGTCAGCTTTCAGCTATCATGTAAGTTGAGATCCCAGCAGCAATCGAGCGGTGCTTGATTCCAATCGACAACATCTCAGATTCTCTTGCAGGTACACTGAGTTTTATGTGCAAAGTTTCCCCCTAAAATTGCATTAGATGCTGAAACTCCGCAGGCAAAAAAAACATACCGTATGTGTTTTTAGTGCATTTCCACAGTGGAAACACATAGAAAAGCATGTAATGTCATGGCATACGTATATCAATAAAGTTTTGTCAAAGACAAATACCAAGAAGTGTCAAAAATAAAGCAGCTTTATTTAAAGCATGACATACCAACAAAAGACAAGAAATGAAGCATTAAAAACATGATAAAGATGCATGTTAAAACATAAAAGAAGCATAATTTAAATAATAGGTGCAGAAATTCTGCGATATCAAAAACTCACCAAATACCCATCATGGGAACGTGACCTAATCGATAAGCAATGTATAAGCAAAAAGTGTAAAATCATTAGTTTTCAAGACCTGTTAGCCTCAAAATACATCAATACATCCAGTTCGTCTGAGTCCATTTTATCTAGAGGACATCAGTTTATAGAACATTCCAAGGATGTCTGCAGGACTAACTGAACCCCAAGATTTCTGAAATACTGTCGATTGAAAGGAAGGGTAGAGAATTTTTTATTTTTTTATTTAAAACTTGCAAAATATTAAAGCTATGATGTGACTGGGATAGCTGGAGGGAAACCGAAATATAAATGATGTGTCTTTGCTAAGCATCTGTAGAATTTTACCCTCAAGAAGTTGGGTAAAGCATTGCAAAATTACATTTGACTATAAAATATGAGTACCGGTAATTGGTCTTGTTTCATTGTAGAGACATTGAGTACTACATAACAACCGTGCAGGACAGAATTTACTAAGAATCATTTTACAGTAAAAGTCTGAATTTGTAATGATGTTGTCTTTTAGTTTTGGGTTTCACAACAATTGCACTGTAACGTCCCCACCTGAACCTGCCCCTGCGATTCCTGCCCCTGCCACTAGGCACCGCCGTATGCACCCTGCAAGTGGTGCTAGTGCTAAAAGGGATATTCCCTCATCAAGGCCTGTTGCTGTGATTCCTGCCCCTGCCATTAGCCACCGCCGTATGCACCTTGCAAGTGGTGCTAGTGCTAAAGGGGATATTCCCTCATCAGAGCCTGCTTCTGTGATTCCTGCCTCTGCCACTGGGCGCCACCATGTTCACCCAGTGTGTGGCGCTGGTGATGAAGTTGATATTCCCTCATCAGAGCCTGCTCCTGTGATTCCTGCACCTGCCATTATGCACTGCTGCATGCACCCTGTAAATGATGCTTGTGATAACTGTGATACGTCCTCATCAGAGCCTGCTCCTGTGATTCCTGCCTCTGCTGCTAGGTATCGCTATACTAACCTAGTGGGTGGTGGTCATAAAGATGTTGCACCTCTGCCAGGGTCTGTTTCTGTGGCCCTGCTCTTTTCACCAAGCATCACCGTATTCACAAAGTGATGCTGGTGTTAGGGTAGAAGTCTTGCAGGAGATTCTGGAGAGGGCAGGCTTGGCTCATCCACTAGGGCAAGTGTGGCTGGGCCCTGTGGTGTTTCACAGTCTGGTGGTGTTAATGAGTGGGCGGTACAGGTGAGGTCATCAGTTCATGAGCTCCAGCCTATTCTAAAGTACCACACCCTTCATATACCTAAGGGCCGCTTTACACACACATATCTGTGACCAACTTCTGAACAGATCTCTGGTTGCGGTGAAATCATGGACACATTGTTACATTTGTACACAGCCACAAAATGGAGCAATGTGTCCATGATTTTGACTCACCGTGGCCAGGGGACTCAGTTCTCAGGCGCAGTCTGTAGGTCACGGTTCCGGTGCCTGAGGCCTGGTGGTCTATGAAAGGGGAAAAATAAAATAATAAAAAGAAATAAGGTTTAGTTCGTGACGCCACCTGTAGGTTCCGGTGATGACACCGGCGCTGCTTGGTCCTATAGGGTGATGGGCGGCAGCAAGATGGAGTTGCTCCCTACAGGACGAGCAGAGTCCCCAGAGCTGTGAGCTGCGACGGTGGAATAGGGCAGCTCAGTTGTTTCTGGAAAGCAATGCAGATCACTGGCAGTTCTGTAATAAGGCTCAGACACGCTACTCACTCTGAACGGGTATTTACTCGGGTATTCAGTAGCATACAGGGTAACACAGTTCTTAATGCCGGGTAGTGGACCAGGTGGTTCCTGCGGTGAGTAGTGTCCCTCTGAGGCTCCACGGATGTCTTTCTCTATCTCTTACTGTCCCTTCACCTCGCAGGTCTGTTATACCTCATCAAGAGTACTGAGGGCCCTCGGTTGGGTCACCGCTGTCCGGACTGACAGCCCCTGGCCTTCAATGGTGGGTATCCTCGGTATAGCTGCGGTCGTTGGTAGGTTGTGAGTCGAGCTCCTAGGAAGCTTACGACCACTCCGGGTTCTGTGGTTCAGGGATGGACCTACTGGACCACGTCGGAGCCGGTACTACGTGTTCTGGACTGGGCTCGGACTTTGGACCGTCCGCTCTGACTTTGCCCCTCTCTTTCTCTTCTGGGCTACCAGTTTGACGGTGCCCTCCCTGTTAGCTGTCTCCACTCTCTTTCTGTTCTTGTCTGTTCTCTCAACTGCTCTAACTCCTTGCTGCTTTCCCCACTGCTATGTACCCTAGCTCTTCTCCCACCAGGACCGGTTACCCTAGGAACGGGTGCCTAATTGGTCCTCTAACACTAGGTGTTGCATGTGGTGGATGGAGCATCAGGATTATTCTATTCATCACTGGAAAAGAGAATACGACACCTTCAGTCACGGGTGTAGTACCCTCCTGTGACGCACTCTTAGTGGGGCGCCACAATTTCACTGCAACCAGAGATCTGTTCAGAAGTTGGTCACAGATATCTGTGTGTGTAAAGCGGCCCTTAGGGTTGGTCTAGCCAGGTGCCAGAAATAGTTTTTGGTTCTTCTATTTAACTAGTTTGCCTTTACTATTGTCGGTTTGACCTTTGCCTGATTTTTGGGCTCTTCTTATTCCTTATGATTTTGTACTTACCGTATATACTCGAGTATAAGCAGAGTTTTTCAGCACAATTTTTGTGCTGAAAAGTGCCCCCCTCAGCTTATACTCAAGTCACTCAGTATTTGCTGTGTGGGGGGTGACCAGTGGTTTGAGGAGGTGGGAGGAGGCTGGAGAGGGAGCGGGAAGTCACGTGGGGCCGCTCATTAGTGTAATGAATATGTATTGCAACCCCCTGTCCATCAGCAATGGGGAAGCGACACATATTGCATTGCACTAAGTGTACTCGTGCCCCCCATCACAGTATCTGGCCCACATGCTGCGGCACATATTAAAACAACAAACCATTTATCAAGAATCAACAAGTGGGACACAATCGTGAAGTGGACCGAAAATTATTGGATATTTTAAACTTTTTAACAAATAAAAAACTGAGAATTGGGGCGTGCAATATTATTCGGTCCCTTTACTGTCAGTGCAGCAAACTCCCTCCAGAAGTTCAGTGAGGATCTCTGAATGATCCAATGTTGTCCTAAATGACTGGTAATGATATATAGAATCCACCTGTGTGTAATCAAGTCTCCGTATAAATGCACCTGCTCTGTGATAGTCTCAGGGGTCTGTTTCAAGTGTAGAGAGCATCATGAAGACCAAGGAACACACCAGGCAGGTCCGAGATACTGTTGTGGCCATGTTTAAAGCTGGATTTGGATACAAAAAGATTTCCCAAGTTTTAAACATCTCAAGGAGCGCTGTGCAAGCGATCATATTGAAATGGAAGGAGGATCAGACCACTGCAAAGCTACCAAGACCCGGCCGTCCCTCTAAACTTTCATCTCGAACAAGGAGAAGACTGATCAGAGATGCAGCCAAAAGGCCCATGATCACTCTGGATGAACTACAGAGATCACAGCTGAGGTGGGAGAGTCTGTCCATAGGACAACAATCAGTCGTACACTGCACAAATCTGGCCTTTATGGAAGAGTGGCAAGAAGAAGCCATTTTTCATAGATATCCATAAAAAGTCTCGTTTGAAGTTTGCCACAAGCCGCCTGGGAGACACCAAACATGTGGAATAAGGGGCTCTGCTCAGATGAAACCAAAATCAAACGTATTGGCCACAATGCAAAACGATATGTTTGGGGTAAAAGGAACACAGCTCATCACCCTCAAAACACCATCCCCACTGTCACACATGGTGGTGGCAGCATCATGGTTTGGGCTTTTCTTCAGCAGCGACAGGGAAGATGGTTAAAATTGATGGGAATATGGACGGAGCCAAATACAGGACCATTCTGGAAGGAAACCTGCTGGAGTCTGCAAAAGACCTGAGACTGGGACGGAGATTTATCTCCCAACAAGACAATGATCCCAAACATAAAGCAAAATCTACAATGGAATGGTTCAAAAATAAACGTATTCAGGTGTTAGAATGGCCAAGTCACATCCAGACCTGAATCCAATGGAGAATCTATGGAAAGAGCTGAAAACTGCTGATCACAAACGCCTCAATCCAACCTCACTGAGCTCCAGCTGTTCTGCAAGGAAGAATGGGACAAACCCCAAGAGACTGCAGCTGTAATCACAGCACAAGGGGGCGCTACAAAGTATTAACTCAATAATAACGAATAATATTGCACGCCTCAGTTCTCAGTTTTTTATTTGTTTAAAATATGCAATAAATTTGGTTCCCCCTCACGATTGTGTCCCACTTGTTGTTGATTCTTCACAAAAAAATAGAATTCATATCTTTATGTTTGAAGCCTGAAATGTGGCAAAAGGTTCAAAAGTTCAAGGGGGCTGAAAACATTCAGCTTGGTTCTCTTGCTATATCTGTGTAGTAAGTTGATTCTGTTCCCATATTGGTGTACAAAGCTCATTTCTGTTCTCGTATCTTTAGCAATTTTGATTTTCTTTCTGTATCAATGTAGTAAACTCAGTTTTGCTCACTTATCTATTTAATAAGCTGCTTCTTGTCCTGTATTTAAAGGGAACCTGTCAGGTGGTTTATGCCCCCCAGCTATCACTGTCTGTAACTGCAGCTTTATAATACTATTCTAATCATCCCTGTCTGAGCTCATAGTGTAATGTGAAAGGTGAAAGAAAAGCATTTATACACTTACATTTCTGTCTACACCTTGGAGGAGGGGGACTGTCTGGCAGGATAATAGTTAACTCACTATTAACTTGCATGGCTAAAGGACCTGTGTAATGTAACGATCATGTGACCATAGTGGGCGGAGCCAAGTCACATGGTTATGACATCACATCAGATCTCCATGTTCTAGCATAAGGCTGAAATGTTAACTATTAACCTGCCAAACAGTCTCCGTCCTCCAAGCTGGGGACTGACTGCCTCATTATATAAGGAAATGTAAGTGTATAAATGCTTTTCATTCACCTTTCACATTACACTCTGAGCTCAGACAGGGATGATTAGACTGGTACTATAAAGCTACAGCTACAGACGGTGATAGCTGGGGGGCATGAACGAGCTGACAGGTTCCCTTTAAGTAGTAATCTCAGTTCTGGTACGATATTTATGCAATAAGCTTGGTTCTGTTTCTGTATCTATGTAGTAAGATTAGATCTGTTTTCATAATGATGTAGTAACCTTGGTTCTGTTCTGTTCTCATATCTATGTAATGTATAAACCACCATCATGTTTACAGCCTGTTACCTCTGGTGCTTTAATGCAGCGGCCAGAGATAATCAGGCTAAAGATGGAGCTCCACAACCCTAAAGGTGGTGTCTCACGTGGCGATTCTGGCCTGCGATGTCGGAAGCGATGTGCAGGTGCACGCTCGCTTCCGACATCGCAGGCCAGCTGTCACACGGCACGACGTTGCCGGTGACGCGGCGGCGATGCGGGCGGAGTCGTCGCTGGCTGGGCTGGGCTCAGCCCAACGAGCGATCCTCAGCAACGCTGCGATATAGGCTGGATCGCGCCGCCAACAGTGTCAGACGGCGCGATCCAGCCTAATCGCTGGTCACAGGTTGACAGGTTTATGAACATGTTCATAAACCTGTCAACCTGCGACCAGCGATAATTTGCAGTTGCGTCGCGCTGTCACACAGCGCGACGCACTTGTGATATCGCCCGCGACATCGCTGTTACGTCCCTTTTCGGCGATGTCGCGGGCGACATCGCCACGTGTGACAGTACCTTTAGGCCACTACTTTTTGATTGCCCGCCCAGGCCAATATTTGCCAGCCAGCTCTTGATCTTATTAGTTTACCAGTGGACAGAGTGTTGTAGCATAGGACAGCTATTTTTGTATACAATAAAGTGTTATCTTTGATAACTAAGTCACCTACAGTACAGCTATAGACACCTATACATAGACCCTACCTTGCCCTTCATTTCCTCCTCCACCTGTCTTGCTTAAGTTAGTCTGTCTTGTATGTTACTTTCACAATCACAGCCTTATGCCATCTGTGCCCTCTTGCATCAATGCACAAAGTACGATTACTAGTGCAGGTCGGACAACCCTACTTAGGAATGCAAACTCTTCCTCTTCAGGTCATTCCAATGGAAGGAGTAGTCAGATCATATAATATAATAACATGGTAAGGACTGAAATTCTTGGAGGAGGGAGCGCTTATCAAAATATATTTTAACCCATTACATAGTGGCTATGGCATAACAATATACAGTAATTTCTAGGATGAATGGCCCTTGAAGATTACTTGGACAGAGAAGGCAATTTGTCATGATATTTTAATTATGTCCCACTTTGGAACCTCTAGAAAATAATGGTGGGGTTACACGTCCCGATATCGCCGCGATATCGGAGGCCACGCCGCGGGAGCGCGCATTTTTTGAGCGCTTTTCCCGATATCGCATCGGCGGTTTACACGCTGCGATATCGGGAAACAACATCCCTCCGATGTGTACGCCCACCAACCCAGTAACGACCATTTAACATGGGAGTTAATGGGTGAGGTGCGAGTACGCATCGGAGTTGGGCTGTCACACGCAGCGATGCTGGTACAACGGCCTTGCGATATCGGCGAGTTGAATAGCTTTGCTATTCAACTCCGATATCGTTTTGGCATCGTTCCAGCATCGCGTTGGATGCTAAAACAATACAACGCGCACCCGATATCGGCTCCAACTCGCGACCCACGTGACTTTTTGTCGGAGTTGGGTCGGAGTTGGACGCCGATATCGCGGCGTGTAAACCCACCATAAGAGTCACTACTAAATATATGATTATTTGGTCCAAGAGTACTGCCGCAATGCTCGTAGACCGGTGGTCTTAAACCTGTGACTGTTTAGCATTTGAGAAACTTCTACTCTAAGCATAACTCTAACGGTACCGTCACACCCCGCAATGTCGCATGGTGATCTGAGGCGATCTAACGTGCGCGTGCACGTTTTTCATGGTCGTCTCAGATCGCCGATGGCGGCATCACACGCCGCAATTTTGCCCTGAAAGTAAGGCGATGTGTCGCTCCAGAAATTGCCTCACCCACAGCGGAAGGAATCCTGCCTAATTCCATTGCCGTTCACACGCCGCAGTTCCAAAGGCAATGTGGGCGTACATGTTCAGCGCAGCGAGGAGATAGGCGTGCCCCATACACGCTCATTGGACAACGCAACAGCGTTACGATTGGCCAGCCTGCTCTGGAAGGCTGGCTAATACATGACTCCATTGTCTGTCGGAATTTGCACTGCGTTTGCGGACGGTTGTGTAGCAGAAGATGTGTGTGGTGCTGAACAGACAGCTATTCAAATATCACGCGGTGTCAAGTGACAGCCAATAGGAATACAGTACCACACCAATCATGTCAGACGGGGCGCGGACTGCAGCACGCTGAGGCACACCTACGGGAATTCATAGGCAACGCTCTTTCCATCACTATCGCCCTATCACACGCCACAACACGGATATATCGCCTTACCGATTGCGGCTGATTACTGAGCACTGTTCAGAAATCAGGCGACAGGCGAGAGGCGATTTATCGCTGCAAAATTTCCCAATCACACGCCGCAACTGTGAGGCAATTTCACGACGATTGCTCCAGGGCGGCATATCGCCTTCATGATCTCCAGGCGATATTGCGGCGTGTGAAGTTACCTTAACAGGGCATTCTGGTAGTTATAGTTTCTTAACATGTGAAAAGCCACAGGTTGAAGACTGCTGGTGTAAACCACGTAAACCTCAACTAAAGTCAGTCAAACCTGCTGACATTGGCAGGATCAGGTTTCCATATAATGTGCATGGGTTCTCACAACCCTCCCCTCTTTGTTTCCAATTGTCCAGAAATTCCAGGACAGTCCGTAAAAATATGATATTTTTTTTACCTCTTCGTAAAATTAAAAAAAAGATCTCCGTGATTATTTTTTAAGTAGAACAGTTATATACATATACTATTACTGTAATTATCATCATTTTACAATTTATAGTGAAGGTGTGGCACCCCTGCAGACCGGTCGCCACAGAATGGAATAGTAGCTGGGACTGGTAAGGGGTCACTGCACACAAACACCCAACACAACCCCCGATCCCTAGTCCGAGTTACTTCATGTCAGGCAGGGGATAGCAGGAGGGACCAAGTGGAGGGTGGAGAGTGAGAAAAAGCCCGGGAAGCGGGTGGAGAAACTGGAGTAAAACCCAGGAACATTAAGTTAGGAGAGCTCGAGTGCGGCGTAACGTACATTTTCCAAACAAACTCAGCCCAGTTCTGAGTACCCCTATCCAGGGTGCGACATCTTGGCGTCATGAGCAGGATCACCGATCCAGTAAAACCGGGTCTTGGGTGCCTAAGACTGTGTTTTGAACTGTGTTTTTTGGGCCTCAGTAATGGCGACCTGAAAGAACTGATGCCATGTGCTGGCAGAGGGGTGTGCCATGGCCCTTCATGATTGGCCAGGCCAGCACGAAGCATGAAACAAAGCCCACACCCCTTCCATTCTTCCATCAGTGGGATGGCGGCTCCAGAGACTGTGTAATTCCACCCGTGGGAGGGATGGCTGACGATAACCGAGAACGGTGACATCCAAGAAGGGAGGAGGATAGAGAGGACTACTCCACAAGGAGCAGTGAGAGGAATTGCCAACAGTAGATGCAAGAAGGCCCAGCAATAGCGGAGTACAGGGCATGGAACGTGGACCCCCCTGGTTCCCCGGAGGCTGGCCAGGATTATCGAATGGAGGAGTTGAGCTGCCAGATGGAACAAGCCCACATTCGGGATGACAGGGATGAGACAGAGGATGGTACTGGAGCAGATATCCTCGTCCCCAGTGCACCCGCTCCGATCACATTGTGGAAGCTGTTAGCCCAGACAAGGTATAAACTGTGCGTGAGTGAGTTTTTCTGCATTTTCCCCATTTCTTCCCTGTATGCATGTGTTTGTTTCCCCCTTGATTAAAAAGACTTTGGTGATTATGGACAGTGCATAATCCGGACTCTTATTTAAATAGATTGTGCACCTCAGTGTGCACCCTACTGGTTTTATGGACAATTTTATAAGTGTATTTTATAATGTGAGTGAATTGAACTATGCATGAACGTTGAGCACTTGTGACTGCACCCCTTAAAAACCCACTGGCACGGCCGGAGAATCGGTCAGTTTAGTCCTTGTTGCCACTCCCAGCGCTTGCAATGGGTTTTTCTGGTGGTGGGTTCCCGAAGACCAATGATCACAGGACATACCAGTCTGTGTGAACTGTTTTGAACTGCTTAAGACAGTTTTTTCAATTTTCAGCCCCTTGCCCCATTTATATTCAGTAGTACGTTTTTGTTAGAGTAACGTTAAAGCCACTTACCTCCCGTTACGGGAAAAAAAGAAAAACTTGTAACTTGTTATGATGTTGTTACTTTTTACTGCATAAAGACTATACGAGCTTGTGTGACACCCGTAACGGGTCCTAGCACGAGGACGTGCTAAGCTTTGCTCAGGCGGAGTGTGGAGCCTCTGCAGACAGGTCGTCACAGAGTGGAATAGGCAGGCTGCGTACCGAAGGAAGCAAGAAGGGCTCCATGGTGTACCCGGGCGAACAGGGACATCGGGGGACTGGGCCGAAGCCAGGGAGCTGTATGCCCCAACCACAGATTAACCAGCGGATTGAAGGGACTCTATGCCTGGAACCCACCCTCTGGTACAGTGAAGGAAAGGCAGTCAAACGAGGGCTAGGGGCACAAACTGACCCAAGACAGCTGGCCCGTAACTAGCACTCGGAAAAGGAGAACGAGGCCCGGAAAGGTACCATAGAGAGGGAGTGCTGTTAATGAACCATCCCAGCTGCTAATTTGTGACCAGAGCCGCTTGAGAACCTGTGGTATAGTGTGAACTGTTTGTACCGTGTGACTAGTGGAGCTTCACTAAAGACCCAGTAAAAGCTCAGAAGTTTGTGTGACTTTTAGGGCCCTTTCACATCAGCGTTTTTTTTCAAATCGCGGCAGATGCGGTGAAAAAACCGCATCTGCCGCGATTACCGCATACCGGCTGCACTTGCGGCACGGTTGCGGCGCGGTTGCGGTAAACGCCATACAAGGTATAGGCGGACTTGCGGCAGGTGCGGTTTTAGCACTTGCAGCCGGTATGCGGTAATTGCGGCAGATGCGGTCTTTTCACCGCATCTGCCGTGATTTGAAAAAAACGCTGATGTGAAAGGGCCCTTACTTGCATACACGAGACGGGGCTGAGTAAGATCGAGTCTTGGCAGTTGGAGGTTGCCTGAGAACACTAATAGTACTCTTCCTTTTCATTCTTGCATCATCTTTACAGCAGCCCTGGGGAACAGCCCTACCCGTGGAGGGCGCATCACGCTGGCTGCAACCCCCATCATCCCCAGGAGACCTGACTGCAGCGGTGGCTACATTTAGCCGCAAACCACGAGTGCCGTCACATACATTTTTCAAACAAACTTTGTTTTCCCCTCATCCTCCCCCTCTTTTTATTGTCACGCCCGTGACCACGGAGCCAGGTCACGTCACTGACGCACCCAGGGCCCGGGTACTCAGCTCTCAGGCTCGGGCAATCTGGGATGTCACGGGTGGCTGCCTGAGGCTGTGGCCCTAACGGTCACTGAAATAGGGGGTATTTACAGGGATTATATACAAAGTTTGACATGACGCCACCTGCAGTGTCTGGTGAGGGATCACCAGCGCCGCTACAATCCTCCGGTGGTCGATGGTATTGCGGCTTGAATGGATTAGTCCCCCGCAGGCAGGACTGGGACCTCCGGGGCAGCGATGCTGTAAGAAAACAGTTTATATGGGAAAGGATGCAGCAGAGTCGGCAACTCACTTCACCGGGTACTTTACTGAAAACTTCTCCAAAGTCATACAGTTCAGCAAGATGTTAGAATGGCAAATGCTATGGATGCTGCAAATGGAATTTCTGGCTGTTAGATGGATCCCTCCTTGTATACTTTTCTTATTCCTTTCTTTCCTTGCCTCCCAGTGGCGGTGAAGTCTGACTCTTAAAGATTATCTGACCTCCTGCTGATTTTCTAGTCTCCTCTCCCTTGTACCCGTCGGGTGAACCCTTTCACTGTCACCCGGGCTGGGGTCAGACTCACTTCCTCTCTCTTCCTGACTGTAGTGTCTGTCTCTCCTCCTGTGCGGTCTCCGGGTTACCTTCTCCTGATCACTGCAGCTTTGCCCTGTTGTGTCTGGCTCCCTCTCTTGACCTACATAGCAAACCGGGTAGCCGAAGCCTCCACGGTGCAACGGGGTTTTCTGTGGTCCTATAGTATCCCACAGGTGCGGATCCCCAATATCCGGTGGTTCCCTTTGGACAAACTCCCTCAAGTTCCTCGCTCCTTTTCTGTTCTAAGCTCCTTGCCTTCAGTCCCACTTAGGCTTGCGGAACGTAGAAGGGCCACTCCGGGTCACTGGTTCGGGGCTAATCGCAGCATCGACCACCAGGACGTCTTCGCAGCTCTCCTAGCATATGCACAGTCTCACTAACTCCTCCCCCAGCAGCAGTATTTATTGGGGATCTTGCCTAAGGGCAGCAAGTGGGGCTGTAAGAAGGTGTTGTATGTAGTAGGTACCTGCTGCGGAAACCCAGCTGTGCATTAGAGAAGTCTGTGGCACCACACATGCTCCCGAATGTCTATAGATGGGTCCTTCCCCCTGTGCATGATAATGTTCATAGGCAATGACTGACCCTGGACTAGCCCTGGCTAGTGAGGTAGGCCAGCAAGACACTAGTTTTACTACTAGTATAAAGACTGCACGGTGAAAGAAAGACAAACAAGGGGAACAGATACAACAAAAAGAACTCCAATTCATCTTCAGAAAATTCCACTACATATGCTGGAAAGATCACCACTGCTTTCTTCAGAGACAACTCCTTCACAGGTCAGCTTAGAATGAACTATAGCCGGCATAGGAGAGAGTAAGGAGTGGGTTTATTTAGCAGAAGGGAGTGGCTGCAGCTGTGATTACCACTACATGTTAAGTATAGAAAAGAAACCTTAACCCCTTCAGCACCAAATGGTATTAAATAATCTCCTACTCAGGATAAACAGCTCACGGGCTCTAAAGAAGATCAACTAAACACTGACGTTCTAATCCCAGATCGCCGTGAGGTCTCCTCTAACACAATTGTGACAATTTTTTTTACAAAAACTACAAGTAGACTGTAGCTGGTTGTAATAAAGATATGATTACACTGTAGATAATATGTTGAGGATCGTTGTACCTTCTCTCTATTACCGCACAATTCCTTATTAGCTCATTTTTCAATTACGGTAGGTTTTCTATCCCAAATAATCCAATTACTTAGATTATTGTGACAAGACTATCCCTTGATATATCTTATCCATGGGAACACATTAAATGGATACTTCATGGTCAGGAGATTCATATCATTTCTATTCCTCCATCTGCACAATAAAGTTGCTTCCGACATTAATATTAAAATAAAACTGAGACATCAGCAGAATATCCAGGAATGAAATGCAGAAATCTATACAAAATGCATGAGGGGCAGCAGGAGAAATAGGCATCAAATTATTTTATGGAGATTACATGTGTTTTTCTTTGTGGGAAACAATAAAAGAGATATGCATGGGATTGGATCTGCAGGAAGTGCATGCAGAGCAAGATCTAGTGGTATGGAGTTTCTATCACCATACGATGACTGTGATATTAACCAATGCAAACCTTCCAATGTGTGATACACCGAAAAGCAAAGAATGTAGCCCTCAATGGAATCACAGCTACTATTAGGAGGCTGAGGAAATGAATTATCAGCCTTTTTAAAAGCTTTCCTTTGGGTCAGGTAGAACCATCTATCTGGTAAAAACAAACAAACAACATGCATGTTTATTCCTGTGATTATCCTATTCCAGGCTTTATTTACTCATCGATAGTACCATGCCAGCGGTGTAACTGGGCTTCACGGTGCCCGGGGCAAAGATCTATTTTGGCGCCCCCCCCCAGAGTAGGTGAGGAGGCGGGAGGGGGGGGGTGCTGTCAGCTTCCAGCCTCGCCGCCCCTGTAGACTTGGTTGAGGAGCGGGGGGGGTGCTGTCAGCTTTCAGCCCCGCCGACCAGTCTTAGTTGAGGAGCGCTGGGTTGCGCCCGGGGCAAAGCAAAGGATCCGGCTGCACCCCCCTAGATACGCCCCTGTACCATGCTCAATAAGTAGTGCAAAAAGTGATGCTACTTTTTACTGATCATTAGTTTTAATGGTCTGTGTTATTGACAGTGGGGACAGTGTCAGTGTGGGGTGCCCAGGGCCCATCTGTAGTACTAACTCCAGGGGCCACACTAAAGCCTCATTCAGACATCTGTTTTTCTTGTATGTGTTCTATCTGTGATTTTCACAGATGCAAGTAGCCATTGTAGTCTATGGGGCTGTTCACATGTCTGTGTTTTTTTGGAGGACTGTTTATCTGCAATAACATAGTGACATGTCTGTTTTTGATCAATCTCAGTCAGGGATTAAAATTACCCATAGAAGTCTACGTGAAATCACAGCCTACTCACGGAAAGCATCAGTGTACACTGGGTGTGCATTCTGTGGTTAACACTGCAATGTATAGGAGGTTTGTCAATTGTTTATTTGTGTTTCCTATATTAAAAACACTGATGATTCATTGATGGTAAAAAATGACATTGACCGAACCGTGATGAACTCAGATGAAAACCTCGGACTGTATGTTACAAAAGTAACTGCCAGCCTCCTGAAAATAGCTGCTTATGTCGAAGAATGGGGTGCGATCATGCACCCTGTTGTTGGACTGCAGACAGACAGGTGTTATCAGGGGGCTGACTGATACTAACTGCATGGAGCAGGATACGCCTCCTGTTCTCAGGCAACAGAGTAGCAAATATCATCAGGGGCTACTGTTACTAACAGCAGGGAGCTTGCCACACCCCTTGTTCTCCAACTGCAGAGAGGCAGGTGTAATCAGGAGGCTGGCTTTTACTAACAGCATGGAGCAGGCCATGCCCCCTGTTCGCAGACTGCAGAGTAGCGAATATCATCAGGGGGCTGGCTATTAATAACAGCATGGGCAAGCCACGAACCCTTTTCTCGGACTGAAGGGAAACAGATTATCAGGGGCTGACTTTTACTAACAGCATGGACCAGGCCAAGACACCTATTTTCCAAATGCAGAGTAGCAAATATTATCAAGGGGCTGACTGCTACTAACAGCAGGGAGCAGGCCAAGATACCTATTTCTGAATGCAGAGTAGCAAATATTATCAAGGGGCTGACTGCTACTAACAGCAGGGAGCAGGCCACACCCCTTGTTCTCCAACTGCAGAGAGGCAGGTGTAATCAGGAGGCTGGCTTTTACTAACAGCATGGAGCAGGCCATGCCCCCTGTTCGCAGACTGCAGAGTAGCAAATATACATCAGGGGGCTGGCTATTAATAACAGCATGGGCAAGCCACGAACCCTTTTCTCGGACTGAAGGGAAACAGATTATCAGGGGGCTGACTTTTACTAACAGCATGGACCAGGCCAAGACACCTATTTTCCGAATGCAGAGTACAAATATTATCAAGGGCTGACTGCTACTAACAGCAGGGAGCAGGTCAAGATACCTATTTTCTGAATGCAGAGTAGCAAATATTATCAAGGGGCTGACTGCTACTAACAGCAGGGAGCAGGCCAAGCTCCCTGTTCTTGGACTGCAGACAGACAGGCGTTATCAGGGGGCTGGCTGTTATAACAGCATGGAACATGCCACACCCCCTGTTCTCTGATGGCGTAGAGGCAGCTGTAATTAGAAGGCTGGCTTTTTCTAACAGCATGGAGCAGGCTACACACCCTGTTCTCCGACTGCAGAGAGGCATGTGGGGCACCCCAGGGTCCGGTTGCCACAAAGGCATTACCTCCGTCCCAGGGAGTGATGTCATACCTTGAAGCAAGAAGGGGTCCCCACATCAGGTAATACTCAGCATCCAACACTTTTCCTGCTCCGAGTCTGAAGGGAGAGCTCTAACCAGATTTCAGGGGAGCAGCTAAATGATGTCATTCAAAAATACAACTTGTCCCGCAAAAAACAAGCCTTCATATGTCTATATTGATGCACAAATAAAAAAGTTATGGCGCTTGGAAGGAGAGGAATATATGAAAGTGCAAAAAAGTGAAAAGGCAATTATTATAGAAAACCGTGATTCTAAACATCTTGATTTATTCAGTATTGAGTATTAGATAGGATCTTGATGATTTGTCCGGGTGCATTCAGTGCAGCAGAACATTCCCTAGACTGCCATTAATAAACTCATTGACTGCAGCCAAGGTGAGTAATTGTGGGGATTTCAGTGAATGGCGCTCAGACTCATTACTGAATAAATCAAGATGTTTTCAAAATTCTGTTTCCATTTTTTCATCATTTGCTTATCATTTGCATGTCTATCCATCCTGTGATTTCTAGAACTCTATGACCTTTCCTTCTTGGTGCTGCAATTCAGTGTTGAGGAGTTTAATATTGGCGGAAGTTCTGCTCAGTGGTTTATATTAAAAAAAATGATGATGGACCCATGATAAAAAAATATATAATAATAGTAGGCCAATCAGTCTCCCCAATTCTGCCAGGTAGGTTTAACGACCAGGATACACTCTTCAATGTGTCGGCAAACTGACCAACGATCCGACTTGACGTACATCTCTGGAACAACGTTCAATGATCGCTGGTGAGGTGTCACATGTACGTGTCATGGCAAAAATAGTTAATAATTTATATAAGTTTATTGAAGCCATTCAGAAACCTTCCAACTGCATATTTATATGAATCCTTGCCCTTTCCTCTAGTTATCTCTTCCTCTCTAATGTTTTAAGTTAGATGTAGCAGTGTGGAAGCTCTTATCAAGATGTTCCCGTACCGACTGTACTAATCCAAGGCTGAATTGAAATACTAACCCACAGAATATGGTTGAATGTTCTCTTCAGAGTAAAATGCAGATTCGGCATAATATGATGCAATCACCCCTAGTAACACCCCTAAGTAATATCCCTTTAAGGAGCCGTATAAAACTGGCTACCCCTCCCTTAATAAAGGTCTTTGTCATTAAGCTCTACTTTGACTTGTTGTCAGCGTGGTTCTTACGGTTGCGTGCACACACTTAGACAAAGCATCAATTTGGCGGCAGACACTTAAGACGATAGCCCACCCGAAAGGTGTGGAGGGCTCCCAATACATACGGATATCAAGAAAGATGCAGCAACGATTCCGCGACAAGCGAATGATACTTTCGGTCGTTTGGTCGCCTGCGTCCTCCCGTTCTGAATAGGCGAGGTCGTTAACGACATCGTTATCAAGGTGTCACACACACCGATGCTGCAGATTGAACGAACGATGATCGACTGATTTATGGTCCGGTTCATAAACCTCCGATCAACGAACACCCGACTTATCGTTGGTTGATTCTACGTGTCACACGCAACGACGTCGTTACAATGTCGTTGCATCACCCCAAAACCCGTGACGTACCAATGATATTGGTAACGATATTGTAGCGTGTAATTGTACGAGAATGAAGAAAACTTCACCTATCACATATGGCTTTGCAAATACTAAATGATATACCACTTTCAGATTGCTTGGCAAATCATATATAAGGTTTACTGGCCCTTTAAATGTAATTAGAAGACATGATACAGACAACAGGGAGCAATTTCTCACATATGCACAACTAATAAATCATCCATATGGAATAATAATGCAGATTATGAAGGGTGTTTTCCAGCTTCAAAAGCAAATAATAATTCAATTAGACCCATGAATACATGCATTATATAACGTTGATTGATTTGGAAGTGACAGGTAAAGCATGATCTATTGTATTTATGCAAAATCAAATTAACATCATACACTTAGCCATACGTATCCTAACAAGTGCAGATCCCACACGTGATACCTCAATTAGTTCTGTGCTGCAAACAATGCAAATAGTTAAAAAGATATCCGAAATGATCTAGGCACATTACACCGATAGGAATACTCGTGGCATCCCTGTGCACGGGAGACAATAATAACATTCATAGGTAACGTACTATAGAGTTTGCTCCATGGAGTTATACAACATATCCCGCACAGCTTCATAAGGCCAAAATAAAAGCCATAAAAGGGGTTCACCTTAATGCCTTGAGTTCATTAAAGACCTATAAACAAGATATGGTTAGAAAACCTCCCTCCATCAGTGTGAGGGTTCATTCACACTAGTGTATAACTCAGACAAGTGCAATGCAAGAATAAAAGGGATCACACACGGACCAAGTGAGAAAACATCTTCCTACTTTTTGGATGAAAAATGGACCCATTTTATACGCTGCCTAAAATTCATTATTTTTTCTCCTTGTTAAAAATTATAGGACAACAGAGATAGTAGTAAGTAATCATGGAGCAATCATTTTCCCCCAAACAAAGATAATTTTATAGTTAATTTTAAACAATAGACCTTGGAATAATAATAAGTTCCACAATTGGATGTGTTTTAAAAAAAAATATTCCTGTGCTAAGATAATCTTATACATGTGTCCCTGCTATGTACTGTGTAATGGATGTGTCTGACCGTACAGGGACATGGTCTGAGCATACCACATCTCCTGTGCTGAGATAATCTTATATATGTGTCCCTGCTATGTACTGTGTAATGGATGTGTCTGACCGTACAGGGACATGGTCTGATTATACCACATCTTCTGAGATGAGATAATCTTATACATGTGTCCTGCTCTGTACTGTGTAATGGATGTGTCTGACCGTACAGGGACATGGTCTGATCATACCACATCTCCTGTGCTGAGATAATCTTATATATGTGTCCTGCTATGTACTGTGTAATGGATGTGTCTAACCGTACAGGGATATGGTTGGATCATACTATATCTCCTGTGCTGAGATAATCTTATATATGTGTTGTTACTATGTTCTGTGTAATGGATGTGTCTGACTGTACAGGGACATGGTCTGATTATACCACATCTCCTGTGCTGAGATAATCTTATATACCGTGTTTCCCCGATAGTAAGGCCCCCCCGATTGTAAGGCCGCCTGGGGGTAAAGGGGGGGCCTGCCAATGTAAGGCCTCCCCCGATTATAAGGCCTTACAATCGGGGGGGCCAATATAAGGCCGCTAGCGGAGGGGGGGGGGAGCGGGAGCGGGTCGCACGTCACGTGCGCCCGCTCATTACATATGCACTGCATCCCCCTGTCAATCAGCGACAGGGGGAGCAGTGCATTATACAGTATATATGGGCCCCCTATTGCTGGCACACTCCCCCCTGTTATGAGGCCCCCACCGCTGCTGCTGCTGAAGAGATCTTACCCTCCAGGGTCTTCTTGCAGCGCGTCCATCCATCCTCTGTACTCGCTCGGCGGTCTCCCGGATCATGTGACCCGTCGCAGCGCATGACGTCATCGCGACTGCGACGGGCCGGTCACATGATCCGGGAGACCGCCGAGCGAGTACAGAGGACGGATGGACGCGCCGCTGGCTGCTGCAAGAAGACCCTGGAGGGTAAGATCTCTTCAGCAGCAGCAGCGGTGGGGGCCTCATAACAGGGGGGAGTGTGCCAGCAATAGGGGGCCCATATATACTGTATAATGCACTGCTCCCCCTGTCGCTGATTGACAGGGGGATGCAGTGCATATGTAATGAGCGGGCGCACGTGACGTGCGACCCGCTCCCGCAGTGTCCCAGCAGGAGGGGCCTGTAGGCCACACTGCTGGGGCACCCAATGTAAGGCCCCCCCCGAAAGTAAGGCCGGGGGCCACTTTTGGCCCCCAAAAGAATGTAAGACAGGGCCTTACTTTCGGGGAAACACGGTATGTGTCCCTGCTATGTACTGTGTAAAGGTACCTTCACACACAGCAATATTGCTAGGCAATTTCACTTGCAATTTGCTGGTTGCAGTGAAATCATGGACACATTGTTCTATTTTGTTGCCGTGTACAAATGGAACAATGTGTCCATGATTTCACTGCAACCAGCAAATTGCCAGTGAAATGCCTAGCAATATTGCCGCGTGTAAAGGTACCCTAATGGATGTGTCTGACTGTACAGGGACATGGCCTGATCGTACCACATCTTCTGTGCTGAGATAATCATATATATGTGTCCCTGCTGTGTACTGTGTAATGGATGTGTCTGACCGTACAGGGACATGGTCTGATCATACCACATCTCCTGTGCTGAGATAATGTTATATATGTGTCCCTGCTATGTACTGTGTAATGGATGTGTCTGACTGTACAGGTCTGATCATACCACATCTCCTGGGCTGAGATAGGGTAGGGTCACATTGCAAACATGAATTGCATTCACCGCATCCGGATCCGGATGCGGTGAACGCAATGCCGGTCGCACACAGTTTTTTTCAAAACTGTGTGCTGAATACCGCACTGCGGTCACCGGATGGCTCAGGATGTGTAATCCTGAGCCATCCGGTAATTGCATAGCTTGCGGTTCCCGATCTGGCAAGTTATTAAAGAGTTAAAATAGCTGACCTAAATGACTTTTTGAGGTCTGAAGGGGGGCTTAGACCCCCCTACAGACCGGCCGGCGACTTCTATAGTGTTCTACAATTTCTCAATGGTCACAGGCTCTTCGGAGCCCGTGCATGTAAACCAAAGGGCCCCCCCCCCCCGTATCACTATACTGGGGTGCATAGACCCCTCTATTACAAATAAGCTGTATTGGTCTAAAGTACATGATAAATGTGGCAATTCGCATTGTAAGTATATACTTACATTCTTTCGTAGGCAGCGATAAGGAAATCCATGGGCGGGGCTGTGTGCAGCAGCCTCCGCCCGCTCCTTCTTGATGCCCGCCCCCTCTAGCCGTAATCCAGTGTTTTGTGGGCGGGCACGTCGTTAAAGGGGCGTGGCTAACTATGTGTCGTGGTTAGCCACGCCCCTTTAACGACGTGCCCGCCCACAAAACACTGGATTACGGCCAGAGGGGGCGGGCATCAAGAAGGAGCGGGCGGAGGCTGCTGCACACAGCCCCGCCCATGGATTTCCTTATCGCTGCCTACGAAAGAATGTAAGTATATACTTACAATGCGAATTGCCACATTTATCATGTACTTTAGACCAATACAGCTTATTTGTAATAGAGGGGTCTATGCACCCCAGTATAGTGATACGGGGGGGGGGCCCTTTGGTTTACATGCACGGGCTCCGAAGAGCCTGTGACCATTGAGAAACTGTAGAACACTATAGAAGTCGCCGGCCGGTCTGTAGGGGGGTCTAAGCCCCCCTTCAGACCTCAAAAAGTCATTTAGGTCAGCTATTTTAACTCTTTAATAACTTGCCAGATCGGGAACCGCAACCTATGCAATTACCGGATGGCTCAGGATTACACATCCTGAGCCATCCGGTGACCGCAGTGCGGTCCCGGTAAACGCTGCGAAAACTGCTGCCTGCATGATTTTAAACGCAGGCAGCAGTGCCGGATCCGGCCACCGGATGGCTTGTGAAGCCATCCGGTGTTTTGCATTGGATCCTATGGGGAGCGTTTCCTGGTCCGGTTTTGAGCTTTTTGGAAGCTCAAAACCGGATCAGGATTTTGTTCCAAAAACGGAAATGTGACCCTGGCCATAATCTTATATATGTGTCCCTGCTATGTACTGTGTAATGGATGTGTCTGACTGTACAGGACATGGTCTGATCATACCACATCTCCTGAGCTGAGATAATCCTGAAACAACAGCGGCGTGCAGCCGCAGGAATCCGGTTCCCGGATTTACCCCATAGGCTCCCATGTTAGGGAGTGCCGGATTGCCCCGGATCCGGGAGAATCCGGGCCAATCCGGGATCTGGCAAATTGGGGAGATTTCTTTTCCTGGACACAAAAATGATGCAAGCAACATGTTTATGTCTGGAGAGAATAATCCGTATTGTCCCGGATTGTCCCGGAGTGATGAAACCGGATAGGCTACTATGGGGCCAAAAACCGGTCCGGGGCTGTCTGGTTTACACCGGACAGCCCCGGATCAAAAAAAACGTGGTGTGAAGCGAGCCTAAGCCAAACATCTGACTCTGACTCCTCAGAGTAACATATTGAACCTCCTGTAACATATTGAACACGCTGAACAATTGGGAATCCAAACCGGCACTGACTAACCTCGTTATGTCTACATTCTTGTAGTTTTGGAAGAAAGTCTACTAGAGAACCACATACTATAAATGATCTCCAATAATTACACTGTGAACCCCAAAGATGTGTATTCTTGTAATATTCATACTAATCAATCCAGATAGTCCTAGAACTCAGTTTTTATCGAATTATTGATATTCATAAGTTCATACATGACTTCCTTTACTTTGAGTCGTTTCTGGGTCTGGTGTTACATGTCTAAAGGGATGTGTCTGTTAGGTGTCACCGAAACCAAACAGCAAATTCAATAATCTGTGATTTAATTTCTGATATTTTTCACCATTTAACCTCCTGCAGGCTCCCTAATGTCTATTCAGATCTATATTAAATTAAGCACCGCTGCTAATGAAGAGCAATAAACGTGCCTGTCAGTAGACTCGTCTTTCATTAGGCACATTAGAATTTTACTGAGCTGTAAATGAGTAAACATTAGTTTTGTTAAACCAAGCAAAAGGCAGAGTGAGAATCCTTCTTAATTGTTCACCCTAAAGCCATGTGCACATTTTTTTTCCCCGGTTCTTGTACCTTTTCGACTTTTCAGAAGAACTACGAGAGGCAGCGATGCAAACATTTGTATCCTGGATATGTCGTATATGCCATAAGGGATACGCCGAGTCTCGCACTCCAGTCACTGCAGCACAGGTAAGTGAAACTATCCTACGTCAAGGCATATTTTTAATGATCTCACATATTTTATTATATTTCCATCTGAATAAAGGCTTATTAAAATGTTTAACGAAATTAAAATTAAAAAAATTTAAATGTTTTTAAAATTAAAAACTTGCAATCCAACATCTGAATATTTTATATCGTCGAGGCAAGACTTAAAGAAATTGGAAGTCATTGCAATTACTTAACATTTAACTTAAATATTGACATGAACATTCTAGGGGGGTTGTGCACACGTTGCGTTTTTTGGGACGTCCTTTTACATTTCTTTTAAGCATTTTTACTGTCAAAAGACACATTTTACTGATTAATAAGATTTCTGAACTCTCATCTACATTTTGGTATTTTGCGGAGTCGAAGCAGTTTCACGTCTAGATCGTTTCTCTGTGTTTTTACAACGTTCTAATAAATGGTTGAAAATAACACATGAAGAACGTGCATTTTTTATGCAGCATTTTTATGATTTTATTGTATTATATTGTATTATATATTATGTCATTCTCTAGTAATAAGGCTTCTGCTCATAATGGAGCCATGATGCGGATGACAGACGTGTTTTTTACGCGAATCCTGGGGTACTGACTGCATTAAGAAAAATGATTAATTCAAAATACCGGAAACATTAAAAAAAAACATTAAAGAAGCCCTTGACTTTTTTCTTATATGGTATTTTCTATAATGCATAAAAGTAAAAATTAAAAAGTATGGATTTATAGATTTATTTATGGATACAAATAATGATATTAGCAATAATGCTAAAAGTTACATTATTAAATGGAATAAAAAATAGAATATCTGTTAATAAATGTCCAATAGCTAATGTGTACATACAGTATACGGTAGGTCGTTATATATCTAGAGGCAAAATATAATTCCTTACTTGTGTAAAGCTATGAGGATTATGCATGAGGGCAATTACAAAATAATAATATATTTTTTTTTTATAATAATATTTATTCAATTATATAGCGCTATTAATTCCATAGCACTTTACATACATCAGTAATGCTGTCCCTCTTGGCTATCCTATCAGTATGTCTTTAGAATGTGGGAGGAAACTGGAGTGCCTGGAGGAAACCCACACAAACGCGGGGAGAACATACAAACTCCTTGCAGATGATGTCCTTATTGTCCTTGCTGGGAAATAAACCCAGGACCTCAAGACCCCAGTGCTGCAAAGGCTGCAGTGCTAACCACTTGAGGCACCGTGCTGCCCACAAAAGAGCCCAACAATCTTAGTTTTTTTCTTGATAAGGTTTTGTTGTTATGGCCGGCTTCACACCACAGCCAGATCCGATTCAGGGGTGTCAGGGGTGAATCTGACAGCCCCGGACCGGATTTGGACACAGAACCGGAGGGCCAATTATGCCCTCCGGTCCGGTGTGCAGCCGGATGGCTCATTTGCAGCCGTAGCTGCTGATAGTTCAAGGTTGCGGCTTGCGTTGAGCTTCAGCCCCCGGCGTCCGGCTCCCGGGTGCGGCTCCGGTGCAATCTGGCGCCATAGACCATGCTAGGAGGCACAGGATCTCACCGGACCGTGAGGATCCGGGAGCATCTGGGAGGATCAGCTTGGACCTTTTTGTGTCGGGAGAAAAAAACGAATCCTCCCAGATTCTCCCGGACAGATGGAAACAGATAGCTGACATCTGGCTCCATCCGGCCCCATAGCATACTATGGGGCCGAAATCCGGTCCGAGGCTGTCAGGTTCCCCCTGACAGACGTGGATCGGATTTCACCGTGGTGTGAAGCCGGCCTAAGGGCCACGTCACACGCATCAATTTACTGAATGATATCGTTTAAGCGACCTACTTTTTTGATCGCTTAAGCGATATCGTTTGTGCATCGCTGCGTGTAATCAAACGATTTATTTATTTTTTTTTAAATCGTTTGATTGTTTGATTGCAGATTTGTGAACATGTTCACAAATCTATCGTTGGTCGGCCGGTGGACACGCAGCACCGCTGCATGTGACACCGGCAGAGCAACGATGAACGAGCTCCCAGTGCCTCACAGCCTATGCTGGGAGCTCGTATCCATGATAAACATTGGGTTACTAAGCGCCGCGCGGCGCCTAGTAACCCAATGTTTACCATGGTTACCAGCGTTCTCTCTGGTCCACATCGTTGGTGAGTCTGCCTGTGTGACAGCTCACCAACGATATGAACGATATTGTTAGCAATATCGCGCGTGCATGTGATTGCTAACAATATCGTTCAGTAAATTGAACTGTGTGACGTGGCCTCGTATTATATGATGCATTTTAAAAATCCACATTTTGCAAATATAATACATCACTTCTCTGTGAGCCTTATTCATTATTAGGGTATGTGCACACGTTCAGTGTTTGCTACAGACATTCTGGTATCGAAAACGTGTTTCTTGGCTGCATTAAAAGTGAGTCGCAAGTGCATGAGATTTCAGAAATCTTATTAACTTTGCTCGGACACTATGGACCTGTGCACATGAATTTTTTAAGCTTTTTAGTGCAGTTTTGTCACAAATCTGCATGCAAATTCTTTTGCAAGCAAAGTCAATGAGAACCTGGAAGCCTAAACATCAGACACTCCATGCACAGGTTTCTGTCCATGTTGCTTTTTTTTCCTTGCAGATATAGTGTAGAAATAAATCTACAGCATTTCAATTCATGCTGCACGTTTGTACCCCAAATGCTTGACAAATGCATGGAAAAATTGTATGCAAAAAACGCATCAAAAATACGTAAAAAATGCATTGTGATTTAGGTGCGTTTTCCTGCCAGGACCAGGAGATGCAGATTTGGATCAGAATTTTCTGCATCGAAATACACAACATATGCACAATGCTGCTCACCAGAATAACGTGGCAAGAACGTTACTTTTCAAAGTGCCCACTCACACGATGCATATTTTGACGCGTATTTGATGCGGATGTATGCAGCAGCGTGTTTTCCCAGCAAGTTCTATGTGATTTGTCCGCGTGGTGCGTTTTTGTTCTGCAACAGATCGGTTGCGTATTTGATTGCGGGAAAATGTGCAGCATCTCAATTATTGCTGTGGATTTTACCACGTTTTTCACCCATAGACGCAGCAGTGTTCACACTATGCATGTGTTGCTTATTTTGTGTCACCACCGTTAGGATTTACATGAAACTCTAATGGTAATAGTACAACTCCCACATCTGTAAAGAGTGACTCTGTCTTGGTATAATGCCCTGAAGCCGTGGTTTTTATATAGTTTGAGGTGGCAACTATCCTAAAGGGGTTGTCCACTACTTAGTTATTGATAACGTATCCTTATAATGGTCTTAATTATATCGGAGGGGGTTCGTCACCTTGCACTCTCTACAACACTGCTAAATGTAAGTGTGACATCTATCTGAGGTTAAAGGCCCAAACGGGGCATCTCAGAGAGACAACACACAAGCCACTCTGTTAAGAACAATCCAGAGAAACCCAGAAACCCTTTCACCCCTATACAGGGATCTGGATCCAGGAAATTGCTGTCTATGGAAGAGCTGCAGTACAAAGAGAGGGTAGTCACCATGCAGGGTCAAAGCCGGGAGGTCAGAAAAAGGACAAAAACAGGATCCATTCGAGTAGTCAGTGAGCTAGGTCAAAACCAAGATGGCAGCAAGGTACAAAATTGTGACGCAGAAGAAGCATCTAAAAATAAGCTGGAAAACACCAATTCAAGAAAAGACACTAACCCAAAAGCTATTTCTGGCAGCTTCCAGCAGAAAGCTGAAGATATTAGTAGAGTGTGGTGCTTTCCAATAGGCTGAAGCTAACAGTTAATTACTTCAGCTGAGCAGCACACATATGCATCAATGGAGAAGCTTTTGCAGTTTCTCATCACTGATTTTTCAGCAGAAGGCATTAGAGTTAAACTGTTCTCTCAGTCCCTGCATACAGCCTACTCCTGCAGTGTATTCTCCCAGTCACTTATGACATAGGCCTATCCTGCAGTACTTTGCTTCTTTCCGTCCTTTCAATCACAGAGGTTTTGGTCATATAGACAACCGGCTTTTAATCAAAGAAGCATGCCCAGAACAGAACAAGTTTAGTCACTGCTCAGTACAAATTGAGGGATAGCTATGGGCATGCCCTGGCACTTTAATTGACAGCTCCCTCAATCAAAGTGCCAGGGTAAGCTTACAGCTGCTTATCACAATGATGTGATGGTGGGTTTACACGTTGCGATATCGTTCAGATATCGTAATACAACGGTGCGGGAGCGCGCATTTAGTGCCCGTTTCTCCCTGATCGCATCGGAGGTTTAGACGTGCCGATATCGGGATACAACGTCCCGACGATGTGTACGCCCCCCAACCCAGGAACGACCATTTAACATGGGAGTGAATGGGTGACAAGGCAGTACACATCGGAGTTGGGCTCTCACACGGGACGATCCGGTTCCAACCGACATCCGATATCGGGCAGTTGAATAGCACGCTCATTCGACCCCCGATATCGGTTTGCCATCGTTACAGCATCGCATTGTACGTTCAAACAGTACAACGCAGGAATGATATCGGGTGCAACTCACGAACCACGTGACTTTTGGTCAAAGTTGGACGCCGATATCGCAACGTGTAAACCCACCATGAGTGTCATCTGCAGCCTTGTACACACCTCCATGAATGAAACCCAGCAGCAGTTTGTTTGTTCTCAGTAGCCGCACTTTCAATTAGGTTGCTTCCACACTGCAGTTTTTTCACTGATCAGTGTCCATCAGATTTGTGTGCCAAAACCAGGAGCGTCTCCAAAACTCAGAACAGGTGTCAATCTTTCAATTATAGTTTTTCTCTGCAAGTTCCTCTCCTGGTTTCTCTCGGGTTTTGGCACACAAATCTGATGGACACTGATCAGGGAAAAAACTGCAGTGTGGAAGCAGCCTTAGGCACCTGGACAGCATTGGAACATGCAGAGTGATCCTAATTCTGCAGGCATTTGGGGACATGACAGGTTCCCTGTTAAATCCTGTTGGAGGGTAACTTTACCAAAGATCCTGCTTGCTATATTTTATCACTAGTTAAATTCTTCTGAAGAGATGGACTCTAGGCTTATATTACAGGTTGTACATTTCTTTCATATTATAGCACTCTGTTTGTATCCTTACTAATACACCAGATTATCCTTTTGGCCTTTCTTTTATACGCTTCATTTTCTTATTCTTTTAATTTAATGCACCATTCAAACTTGAGTATAACAGTACTTGAGCCTCACATGGTAAATAATACAGTATCTCAATGTGAACAAGGGCATAAATAAGAGCTCTTTATACCATTCGACTCTCCATTTTTAGTTGAATTTGCTTTCTAAAAATCAAAATAAAAAGATGTTTAACACTAAGTTAAATTTATTAACTTAAAAAAAAATTCTACTAATTTTTCCTTGCTCTACTGGTGTGATGCGAGCAGAATCTGGATTCATTGCAATGATAAAAGCAAGGGATTTTTTTTTTGAAGAATCATCCAAATTTAAATAATTTTGCAAGGAAGGGACACAACTCCGGCACTGTTCCAATCGGAAAAATTCTGTTTACAGCCAGTATTTAAAAATAGGGATTACAGTAAAATAACAGGCTACGTGTTTTGGATATAGGTAGCTCTTTTCAAGCATATGCCCGAAAAACGTAGGCTGTTATTTTACTGTAATCCCTATTTTAAGATATTGACAATAAACTGAATTTTACCGATTGCAAAAAGGAGGTCTTAAACAGTGGCGTACAACAGAGCCGCGGGCCCGGTGCAAGATGCACTCCGGGGCCCCTTTGGTGAGGAGCGGGTTGGGGGGTGGGAGGGTTTGTGTGCTAGCGGTGCTGGCCGGGTGAGGAGCGGGGGGGGGTCACTTCCAGTCCTCACTCCGCTCCTCTCCCAGCGCTATCGCGGTCGCGGCGGGCTGCTGGAAGCACGGGCTGCGGGGCGGGGAGCTCGGGGCCCCCCAGGGGGTGGGCCCGGTCTCAGCCGCGACCGCTGCGACCGCGGTAGTTACGCCACTGGTCTTAAACCTTGACCCTTTAAGAGACAGTGTAATAAGGTACGGGCACATTTTCTTCTCGACCTTCTAGCAACAAGTTGTGCACTTGTCTGTCCTCCCTCCTTTTTGCATACGTTAACAAGGACGCCACTTTGTATCTTTGATTAATAATGATACTGGTGTTTACCATTTTTTTTGTTGGGATCTAATCACTTTTATCTCTTGTTCGTAGGCAATTTCAAACAAAAACTCTCCTTCTTCTGATGAACTCCGTAATTTAAGAGAGGGTGAAATACGTCAAGTCCGGAGGAAATTTTTAATCTTTTCTCACGAATAAACAACAGGCATCTGTGTATGACTTCCCTGAAGACTATCCAGCTATCATTGGACTGATCCATGAGTTAAGTCACTGCAGAAGTCAACCTATATGTCAAACCTTATCTGACTTAAAGCAGGGCCACTGAGGAGTGGGGGCACTGATAAACTGGGGTGTAAATACCTCTATTGATAGGTAGGCTCTATGAAAATAGGGACACTATAGGAGGCTTACTTTTGCGATTCTGTTGTTGTTCCACTTTGGTTTGTCCACTTGCATGTAGGCAGGGGCGTAACTACAACGGGTGCAGGGGTTGCGATCGCACCTGGGCTCTGAAGCCTAGGGGGCCCCAAAAGTCCCTTTGGCCTATAGAAAAAGACTATTGCTGTTAAAGATTTGTAATAATTGGGGGCCCCGTTGGAGCTTTCGCATGGGGGCCCATGAGATTCAAGTTACGCCACTGCATGTAGGTCCTCTTGACCTTTTTACTCTATTTAATAAAGATGTATTTTTTGAAGTTGGTATTCTAAATCTTGAGACGATTGGAAAAGTACCAGAATTGTATACCTTCCTTAGAAAATTATAGGAGTTGTCTACACCAACTAGTAACAGCCCCCATCAGCTACAGGAAACCCCACTGCACTTACATCCAGGAGACATGGTGAGCTCTATTACTCCTTGTACATCCAAATTCAAATGCCAAGGGGCGTAACTACAATAAGGGCAGGGGTTGCGATCGCACATGGGCCCTGCAGCCTAGGGGGGCCCCAAAAGTCCCTTTGGCCTATAGAAAAAGACTAATACTATTAAAGATTTGCAATAATTGGGGGCCCCGTTGGAGTTTTCGCACCGGTGCCCCTGGGCCTGAAGTTACGCCACTGTCAAATGCTATATTTTTGCAGTCTTCCTTCAGAATCATAAAGGAAACACGACCCTAGTCCATGTTAACCAAATGAACTCTTCCTAACATGTGCAATTATTTGGAATGGAAACACAGACACAACAAGAAAATGCCTTTTCTGTGATTACCTAAAATGCCCTTGAGGAGCACTGACAGACCTGTTTCTCTTGGACTACGTTGAGACGCTGAAATGATCTGTGATGTTTGACTTGTTTTGGAGATATGTGAAACCACATCACTACACTGTACTGACACATTCAACAGTGAGACACTTGAGTTGTTGACCTTCTTGCACCGACTGAGGTTTTGGTGCCCTATAGGTCTATAACTACAATAGCTGATGTCTTATCATATGGAGTCTTAATATTTTCTTTGCATAAGAATGAAAACAAAATCAAAATGAAGAAGCTAGAACAAACGTGTAGAAATAGTACAGGTGAAGGTCTTTTTTGATTGACTATTTCTTCAAAGTAACTCCTTTTCACATGTCATGGTAGGGCATATGATTTTTAAGAGCGGATTTCCTCCTAGGAATCTCCTTCCTCGAGCCAGTTCTGTGACTTATATGTAATAGGAGCTAAATTTGTGTCAGACTGTGTTTACATAGGTATAATCGTTGCCATAAAATAAACTTTGGTTGCCAAACATATTACATCGCCCTTATGTATCTCATCCATATGTCAGATAAGTTCTTCATCAGCTCTTTAGAGCTCTTTAGAGAATTGCACAACTGTTGGGATTGGCCATGAGCGGCTTCTCCATGTTTTAGGCCACTCTTCATGGCTCATCTGTCATGTAAATGATCTATTGTTCCCAGGAGAGAAAAAGGCTGATGCGAGTAATTACAATCTCCATCCAAAATAGAACTCGTACGTTCGTAACATACGTCAAGGTTCCTCATTGTCTCTTAAGTCCATACACTACAATGAAAAGCCACTCATAGAAAACTACATAAAATTCAATGAATATCACGTTAAAAATGTTGTAAAAAAAACTTTCACATGCCCACCATTCATGGAGAGGGGTCTGCCTTATATTGTAGAGTCCAAAGGGGTTAACAGAAAGTGCTGGGTTCCTTAGATTCACTGCGCTGACCTCCAAGTGAAGACAGAGTGATAGATAAGACTCTGTTTAATGAGTAGTTTGCCTACCGGTTTCGTGATATCAGTTATCACTTCATCAGGGCATCCTAGTGATAACTGATATCACGAAACCGGTAGGCAAACTACTCATTAAACAGAGTCTTATCTATCACTCTGTTAGTCTTCACTTGGAGGTCAGCGCGGTGAATCTATGGAACCCAGCACTTTCTGTTAACCCCTTTGGATCCTTATTCTTGCTGTACACCATAGGAGAGAGCGGAGTTAGTTGGTTGTGACTTGCACAACCAAATCAGGTGAGTCCTTCCACAAAAGGGGAGCACTGAGGTTATTGGTACAAAAGGATATTACTCTATGTGCGCTCCATCCCCCTTTTTTTTGTTATATTGAAGAGGGCACCAGGCTTGAAGAGGGTACCAGTCACACAGATAAGTGCAGACACAGTGTGTGGCTTTCAGCCCCTGCTATTAGATCAGGTGGGCTGCACAGCACTATATAAGTGCACCCCTAAAGGATAGACACCTGAATACCCTAATCTAACATTAAAGGGATTGGCTGCACCTTCCAAAGTATGAAGCAATAACAATGTGCAACTAAAAAAATGCATGAGGCATTTGTCATAATTTTGTACCAAACTGGCATCCCACAATAAGGGTCCTCATTTTCCTATGAGTCCCTATACTAAAATAAAAATCATTTTCTGTGTTACTGGTACTTTATACAAACCTCATTTATAATACTAGCTAACCACCCCTCCATGAATGGTAGGTTTGTTATTACCGTATATACTCGTGTATAAGCCGAGTTTTTCAGCCCAAAATTTGGGCTGAAAAGTCTCCCCCTCAGCTTATACACGGTTCTATACGGTAGGCTGCGTGGTGGGGGCTGTGGAGGCTGGAGGAGGCGGGGGAGGCTGCTGTATGAGCGGCCCCGTCACGTGGGGCCGCTCATTATATATGCACTGCTTCCCCCTGTCAATCAGCGGCAGGGGGAAGCAGTGCATATATGCCCCCCAAATGCTGGCACTCACCCCCTCCTTGTAAGAGGCCCCCCCCCCGCTGCTTATATTACCATCCCGGTCTTCTGCTCAGCGCTGCTCCTCGGTGCTCCGTCCTCGCTGCTCCCGTCCTGCTACATCCGGGATCTCCGGCCGTCGCAGGCATATGACGTCATCGCGCGACGGCCGGGGATCCCGGATGTAGCAGGACGGGAGCAGCGAGGACAGAGCACCGAGGAGCGGCACTGAGCAGAAGACCGGGATGGTAAGAGAAGCAGCGGGGGGGGCCCTTACAATGGGGGGCGAGTGCCAGCATTTGGGGGCTGCTGGGTACCCCCAGGGGGCTGCTGGGTACCCCCTGGGGGCTGCTGGGTACCCCTGGGGGCCTGCTGTATGTACCCCCGGGGGCCTGCTGTATATACCCCCGGGGGCCTGCTGTATATACCCCCGGGGGCCTGCTGTATGTACCCCTGGGGGCCTGCTGTATGTACCTCCGGGGGCCTGCTGTATATACCCCCGGGGGCCTGCTGTATATACCCCCGGGGGCCTGCTGTATGTACCCCCGGGGGCCTGCTGTATGTACCCCCGGGGGCCTGCTGTATAAACCCCCGGGAGCCTGCTGTATAAACCCCCGGGGGCCTGCTGTATATACCCCCGGGGGCCTGCTGTATATACCCCTGGGGGCCTGCTGTATATACCCCTGGGGGCCTGCTGTATATACCCCTGGGGGCCTGCTGTATATACCCCTGGGGGCCTGCTGAATACCCCTGGGGGCCTGCTGTATACCCCTGGGGGCCTGCTGTATACCACTGGGGGCCTGCTGTATACCCCTGGGGGCCTGCTGTATACCACTGGGGGCCTGCTGTATACGATACTACTGGGGCCTGTATACCACTGGGAGGGCCTGTATACCACACTGCTGGGGGCTGTATACCTCACTGCTGGGGGTTGTATACCTGTGCTGGAGTCCACCCTCGGCTTATACGCGAGTCAATAAGTTTTCCCAGTTTTTGGGGGCAAAAGTAGGGGGGTCGGCTTATACACGGGTCGGCTTATACACGAGTATATACGGTATTTAATCAGTATTTTGCACCTATGTTGCCTTTGCCTTTATCAGGAGGGTCTTCTGCATCCTGCAGTGCATTAGTATGGTGACCAATATGGTATACTTTTTTGTATTGTTTTTACAAAATTGAACTCCTTTAGCCTGTTCAGGCCAAAGCCTATGCTCACCTTTCTAACAAATCTCAAAAAACTCACCAAAAAATTGCCCAGTAAATATCCATTGCACCTAGCAGCAGGCTGCCAGCACCTCTGAGAGGCAACACTGGCGTCTGTATACCGGTGCTCAGTCATCTACAACCCACAGGTGGGGGCAGTTGTGGCACCAGCGTCCGGCCATGCTGTCAGGGAGGTGACTGGTGGCCTTCATAGACACAAGGTTACCATAGGGATCTGCCCCTCAGGTGCATGTGAAGCATAGTGTCAGAGCAGCCTATTGGTCTCGCCCTGCAGCCCACCTGATCTAATAGCAAGGCGTGACCAATGGGTTGCTCTGACACTATGCTTCACATGCACCTGAGGGGCAGATCCTTATGGTAATCTTGTGTCTATGAATGCCACCAGTCACCTCCCTGACAGCATGGCCGGATGCTGGTGCCACAACCGCCCCCATCTGTGGGTTGTAGGTGACTGAGCACCGGTATACAGACACCTGTGTTGCCTCTCGGAGGAGCTGGCAGCCTGCTGCTAGGTGCAATGGATATTTACCGGATACTTCTACAAATCTCACCTAGCCAAATCAGACCTCATACTTTGCACTTAAAAGGGGGAAACTCCCCAAAACACTGTCTGCAAATTGAGTTTCTGGCTTGGCTTATATCCTCGATTATATGACAAGGCTCGTTAAAGAGTAGATGTTGACTTTTAGGATTGCTACTTCCAATAGGTGGCGCTAGAGTTCAAGTCCTCCTTGAAGATGCAAATTGCATATTTAATTTCCCGAGAGAATCATGCAGTCTGCTCATTCTGGCATGTCACTCTCCATAGGGAGAGGGGTTACAGTTTTGTCATCTCTGCTCAATCTTCCAAATGGTAGGTGAGCAGTTATGTTTTTGTTTTTTTATTACTGTTAGATTACAGAAATGTATTTGTGCATATGTTTATGAAATCAATTTGATCCCAGCATAAGTGCCACATAGAGAAAAAATGCAAAATAATTTTAGGATGTACTTTGTAACAGGCAGGCGACATTCTGTGGCTTATTGTTCAATGCCGGAACATTTGTTAAAACGTCTCCCTTGTGTATGAGCTGATGACATAAAGTAATTGCGAAGTAACAAGGTTGTGGACAGTCTACTCTCAACAGAGGAAGCATTTAATGGTCATTTGTAGACTTTTACATACTTGAAAAAAATTAAAAGGCGCAGGTCATCGGTGAGAACTGCCAACAGATTTAACTAAAGTTGTAAATGTGACTCATTAGAACCTTAGCACTGATAATGATAGAGTTATAGTTGTCATTTTAGTAATACCATCTTTGGTCTTCTTGATCTAGTTAGTAACAACCAGCGATACTGTACTTACAATTGATGTAATTAAACATGAAAGCTCAAAAAGGTCTTGAAAGATAATTATGCATTTACCAAGATCTATACTGTCCTGGTTATAACGGCTTCTGTGACTATAAAAGGATTGTCTTATTAACGATAACCCTGTTCATCAGAGGCGGACATACTGCTAGTGCCCGGAGGAGGAGAGGCGTCCTTACAGGGCAGTTAATAATGAGGGCAATATGGCATGTTGCTCAGGGCCCGAGGCTCCGTGGGTTCCAAGGCCAGATTGCCCTCATCACAAGAGTTGGGCAGGGAGCAAGGAGTGATTCTGCAGCTCCACTCCACAGTGCAAGTAGTGGAGGCCCAGGAATCAGTCCTCAGCTTCCTGCCCTGTGACATAGGTGCGTGTGGCTTGAGGACATTAGCATGACGCATGCCTGCGTTCCTGGCAAAAAAAAAACAGAAGACACAATGCTGCAGGGGCCGGAGTACGGAGAGGTGAATGTCTGTTTTTTTTCTTTAAATACACTCTGAGGAGGGAAGGATTGGGATTGTATTAATGGGTGTAAGAGGAACTTAAAGGCCTTATAATCTATAGGGGAAAATGGTAGCTATGAATTTAAAATGAATTAGGAAGTCCCTTATAGTATTCCCTCACCCCACCATTCATTATATGGCCCTGATAGCTTCCTCTCCAACCCACCATTCATTATCTGACCCTAACAGTGTCCTCTTCAACCCCATATTATATGGTCCTGATAGTGTCCTCCCACACCTCACATTTCATTATTACTAATGCTGATCTGTTCGGATTTCATTTCACCATTTGGAAAGCAGAAAGTACATGAACTAATTAACATTTACATGGAAAGACAAAGACTAAAGGGTGGATGCTGTCCTGACTCCTGAGCAGTATTATACATTTTAATATTATATATACACTATCTTGCAAGAATATTAGGCAGATATTGAAAAAACATCTGTTTCAAAAATACGGTAATATAGAAATAAGAGTTAATCGTTTACTTTTTATCAATTAAACAATGGAAGGTGAATGAATAGAAAAAAAATCTACATTAAATCAATCACGATTTCTCGGCACCTGCAGCTGGAAGTCATGGCTCAGTATTTCCTCTATGGCCAGAAGTCCTGACCTACAGTGAACACTGGGGTGCTACAGCGGCAGAGAGGACTGGACAGCAGGCACAGGGGGCCAGGAGCAGTGGAGGTGGCCAGAGAAAGAATATTCACCTCCCCTATCTGGCCACTCCCATAGCTCCTTGCCCGCTGTTTAGTCATCCGCAACTCTGCTGCATCACATCTCTGGCCAGAAGTTCACTCTAGGCCTTGAGTTCCAGACAAGAGTAGGCCCCAGAACAGGTACAGTGAACTTAAGGCCTTCTCAAGGCCAGAAGCCCCAAAAAACAGTGAATACCGGGTCGCCAGAGATGCGATGTGACCCAGGTATGGAGAACTGAGAAGTGGGACGGCAAAAGCGGGGCAGCCAGATAGGTGAGCAATGAGGTATGTTTTTTGTTTGTTCTCGTATATTTATCTGCCCCTCTACTATTCAGCAAGATGGCAGCTGCAGCTTGGTACCTTTTTGCTGAATTCACAGGAAGCGGATTACACAAAATCTGCATTATCCAGAATTTTTCTAGCCTTGTGTTCAGTTTTTGTACTGAGGGGTCCATATCATTATTTCTAGTGGGAAACCCTGGCCTAGAGTGAACACGTGATGTCACGAAGGTGCAAAGGCAGGGGCGTAACTACAATAGGTGCAGGAGTTGCGATCGCACCGGGCCCTGCAGCCTAGGGGGGCCCAAAGATCCCTTTGGCCCATAGAAAAAGACTAATATTATTAAAGATTTGCAATAATTGGGGGCCCCGTTGGAGCTTTCGCATCGGGGCCCCTGGGCCTGAAGTTACGCCACTGTGCAAAGGACTGAACATTGGGCAGTGTGGAGTGGCTGCAGAGGTGAGTTTGTTTTGTTTTCTTAAACTTTTACCGGCTCTCTACTATTCAGTAAGATGGTGGCTGCAACTTGCCGCCATTTTGCTGAATTAGTGTTGAGCATATTGCAAAAAATACGTATTTTACAGAAAATAGATTTTTGCAAAATTCAACTAGTTAACATTTCCAATTGAATAAATTTGCCCATCTCTAGTGTCCGCACTTTGTCTTCAAAGAAGCATCACTTCTAGGTACACTACTGCCCAGGTTTTGAAGGAACTTAGCAAGGAAGTGAAGAAACCGTAGCTCTTCTGTGGATGTAGCCTTGTACAAATCCTTCTGTCTCTTCCTCTAGTCCCAGAAATTCTCGATGATGTAGAGGATCAGGGTTCTACATGAGACCAAACCATCACTTCTAAGACTCCTTATTCATCTTTATGCTGAGGATAATTGTTAAAGACATTGGAAGGCACCATGCTGCCCCTGCTACCCCTGGCTGGTGGAACCCGGGTGGCTGCCTGACCCTGGCAGCCCTTAGTTACTAGGTGAGGAGTGGGGGGGAAATGCTGTCAGGTCCGGCCGGGTGAGGGGGGGTTTTCGGGGGCTGGGGGAGGAGGGGTGCTGTCAGGTTCGGCCGGGTGAGGGGCGGGGGGGTGCTGTCAGGTCCGGCAGGGTGAGGAGTGGGGGAGGTGTTTTGGGGGGGGGTGCTGTCCGGTCGTTCAGTGTGGGTGCTGTCAGGTCCGGCCGGTTGAGGAGCGGGGGCTGGGGAGGTGGGGAGGGGTGGTGCTGTCAGTCTGGCCGGGTGAGGAGCGTGGAGGCCTTTCACACACTCACCGCACTCTCCTCCCGCTGTGTGTTTACAGCAGCTGCGGCCGCAAACCGAGGCCGGCTGGCCCATTTCATTAAAGGGGCGTCCCTAAATTAAGGCAAAACCACCAGCCTGGGGGGCGCTTGCCCCCCTGCCACCTGGGCCAGTCCGCCCCTGCCTGTCGTCATTGCTGCAGTCCCAGCAAAAAATTGCAGTGGCTCCTTACAAAATTGCTTACCGTAATTTTCCATGGAATCTGATCACAACATAGTTTAAGGAGTCGTAATACAAGGTAAAAGAAAAGTCTCAGGGTGTATTCTATAACAAATAAGGTGCGTGAACTTGATATTAAAGTAAATCAGAAACATAAAACATTACAAAAAATGAAATCTAAAAATATACAGAAGAGAATGACGACTATCTATGCGTACCCTTCTGAGAAGCACTCATGCAATAATCATTAGTGGGGAATCTCTAGGCTCAGTAGTATTGGTAATGTAAGGGTTACTCTTTTTCTTGCTGAAAAGTTAATCAGATGAACATTTTTTTCATACAGACTTTGAAACAGTGAATGAACAATTTCACAAATTAGGATTGATGAAGTATGTCAACCACTGGAAAAATTGCACCTTTTAGATTTAACATTTACCTAACTAAGCAGAAAAAAACATCTGCAAAAGGTATGTTCCTGATCTTTGCTGTTCTACATTTTGTCCTCACAATTTTTATAATTACACACTGATGTTCCGTATGGGGAAAAGCATAAAGAACACGAGGTAATTAGCATCTCCTCTCGTCTTGTTTTAATTAAGAGTACACGGAAGGACAGTTATTTTACTAATAGGTAATTTTCTAATGCTATAGAATGGTGCTTCCATCAAGGACAGTATATGAAAAGAAATATCTAAAGCTAATACTCTGAAAAGACTCAACTCAACTCATAATAGGGTGGCCCTAAATCTATAAATCCAAGAAGCCCTAAATCCACAAAAAAATACCTAAAGCCAAAGTCAATAGCAATTTGCAATGGATCAGAATTTTGAGGCATAAAGGTGAACGGTCAAGTATCTTCCAACATAAGATGACACAAAAAACCCTTGAAGACCCAATCTTAACAACAAAGAATGTGTTCTTGTACGCACACCTGAGACTTTATGCACAATGTAGTACCATATGTCAGGTCCTTGTGGTACTATTAGGGATGAGCAGATCCATCCGCACAGGATAGATTTCAAGTGCACTTTCCTGAAGTTCATGGTTCCACGCAAATTTGAACCTTCTGCCATTTGATTCATGAGGATCGGCAAGAGAAAATGCCTGTGGCCACTTGGCGCACTGCCGGAGACTATTTGAGCAGGCTAACGACTTCAAACATCTCAATGTGGATTTCACCATTATGCCTGCAGCTATGGTCTCATGGTCTAGTACAGCCAATCAGTGAGGCTAAAAGATTGGGACCGGCCAAGGAGCACCATTGGAGTGTGTGGGGATAGGAAATGAGCATACAAGGACGAAGTGTCATATGATCCGCGCTGCTTCCAAAGGAAGACCAGGAAAAGGGATAGTCTGGTTGAAGTCAACTCTTTAATCCTACGCATTTCGGAGCCCCTCCTGGCTTCTTCCTCAGGGATAATTTCCCAGGGTTGAAGTTAACTCTTTAAGCCTACGTGTTTCGGAGCCCCTCCTGGCTTCTTCCTCAGGGTTGAAGTTAACTCTTTAATCCTACGCGTTTCGGAGCCCCTCCTGGCTTCTTCCTCAGGGTTGAAGTTAACTCTTTAATCCTACGCGTTTCGGAGCCCCTCCTGGATTCTTCCTCAGGGTTGAAGTTAACTCTTTAATCCTACGCGTTTCGGAGCCCCTCCTGGATTCTTCCTCAGGGAAAATTTCCCAGGGTTGAAGTTAACTCTTTAATCCTACGTGTTTCAGAGCCCCTCCTGGCTTCTTCCTCAGGGTTGAAGTTAACTCTTTAATCCTACGCGTTTCAGAGCCCCTCCTGGCTTCTTCCTCATGGGTTGAAGTTAACTCTTTAATCCTACGCGTTTCGGAGCCCCTCCTGGCTTCTTCCTCAGGGTTGAAGTGAACTCTTTAATCCTACGCGTTTCGGAGCCCCTCCTGGCTTCTTCCTCAGGGAAAATTTCCAAGGGTTGAAGTGAACTCTTTAATCCTACGCGTTTCGGAGCCCCTCCTGGCTTCTTCCTCAGGGTTGAAGTTAACTCTTTAATCCTACGCGTTTCGGACCCCCTCCTGGCTTCTTCCTCAGGGAAAATTTCCCAGGGTTGAAGTTAACTCTTTAATCCTATGCGTTTCAGAGCCCCTCCTGGCTCCTTCCTCAAGGAAATTTTCTGGAGGAAGGAGCCAGGAGGAGCTCCGAAACGAGTAGGATTAAAGAGTCAACTTCAACCAGACTATCCCTTGTCCTGGTCTTCCTTTGGTAGCAGCGCGGATCATACGACACTTCGTCCTTATATGCTGATTTCTGACCGCGGTGACCCGTGGATGTGTGGATCCAGCAGCAGCTACCGACTAAGCGTTCATACTGGTTGAGGGTTTACACAGCCAGATCAGGTGAGCAGGCCCTTGTCGCCATATATATACCTCTATAATCTAGAGATAAGACCCTATTGCGCATTTGCCTCATTTTTTTAGGGATAGGAAATGAGACATAGGGGCAGAAAAAGGTCTGATGTGATTGTGGTGTACTGCTTTAGGGCTGTTCTCATTTTAGTTCTTGAATACTTAACCCGCCATCAGGCACATCTGTGGAACTCTTGAGTTCAGCCGCAGTGCGCCTGATAGGCACAGGTTAGAGAACCACCTAAAATATTCAACTATCTAAATTTACGGACTCTAAAAGTAATCAGTGGCCTTCATGGGGATGTATTGAAAGAGAGTACACAAAATCAGATACCAAAAAAACATTCAATTACCAAAAACATTTTAAAACAAAAAGTACCATATTTCTCAACTACCACCAAATAGTTATGTCATGAAAACTGTAGGCTATTATTAAACATAAAAATTAGAAAAAAAAATGAATGGTAATGCACTTAGATGCTACTTGATTACTATTCACTCAGATTCAGAGGTTACATGTTCAGTAGAAGAAACACAGTTACAAATAGAGAAGCAAGGCGCAGTGAGCCTGAGAAGCCACAATGATCAGATCCGCTCTCCAGAACACTAAGGCTGGTTTCACAATGCAGTGTTTTCCCTGATCAGGGTTCATCAGGTTTGTGTGCCAAAACCAGGAGAGGAATATGCAGAGAAAAAGATTGACACCTGTTCTGAGTTTTGGAGACACTCCTGGTTTTGGCACACAAATCTGATCCTACCTGATCAGGGAAAAACTGCAGTGTGAAACCAGCCTACCACATTGTGAGATCAGGTTTCAGTGATCCTATAAAGATAAGAAAGAACTGGGAGGGGGGAGATTTTGTGATCATTAAGGGCCGCCTCACACTGCGGCATGATCCGGTCCGGTTCTGTCTGGGAGGACCCAGACAGCTGGGGGCCGGATCAGCACATAGGACTGGGGGGCTAATACGCCCTCCGGTCCGGTGTGCAGTGCACACAGTTCCCGCTGCTGATAAGTCAGGACCGTGGGCGCCGCAGTCTTGACCTGTCAGTGGCTGCAGCTGCGCCCGCTGCACACAGGACCGGAGGGCATATTAGCCACCCAGTCCTATGTGCTGATCCGGTCCGCAGCTGTCTGGGTCCTCCCAGACAGAACCGGATCGGATCACGCCACAGTGTGAAGCAGCCCTTAGAGAGGAGAGAGTATTAAAACTAATTGAGCTGTGCCTGTCAGAGAGTAAATTGTCCAATTTAGCAGCGGTAAACCCCAAGACCATACTGTACGTTCTTACCTCATGTTCTTTTCCAGTTGTGAACCTATGTGTTGATACTTTGCAACATACTACACCCAAAAAAGGTGAGAGTTCACAGAAAAAATGATAGATAAAAAAATAAATTTTTATTGATACATAATAAAATCACAATATTAAAGTGAAGGGTAGAGAGTAAGATATGTTTTTTCCTATCGTATCATCCGGTTGCATTGGCAAAGGTTAAGAAATTGCAAAAAATCACAGCATGCTAAGTATAGAGTGTGTCAGATAAATGACAATGAAAAATCATAAATGGGTACTATCTCAATCACACCAAATAATATATACAGCAAATGACATAAAGACACAAAAAATTGCACAATAAGGTATAGTATACCTATAGTAGGTGTAAACCATAACACACAGGAGCCTTCAGACTCTGACGTACGTTTCGCATCAGACTTTATCAAGGAGTCCTGCTGCTAATCGCCTGTCACCACTCATTTACACCTAACCAGATGAGTTGAGGTCACATGGAAATTGTACATATTTTCAGGGCAATCAGAGGCCTGGAGTATTAAAATTTAGGGTAAATTGATTTATCACAAGTCAAATTTTGGGAAAACATTCAGCAAAACCAGCAGATATGAATTTCAAACGAGCCGCTCACCCCAAATCCCTATTTTCTTTTATTAAGGAATCACTTTTCCCCACTGATGAACCAGTAGTTACATTAGTTATATATTTGTGTCAGCTTGATAAATTCCTGATTTGTATCTCAATAGAAAAAAAATTTCCAACAAAGATTCCATCTTCATGAGTGATTTAAAGAAAAAGTAATATAACATATGGGCAAATTGTGGATTATAATAGTTGTATTGATTATTTTCTTTATCACTAGTTAACTATGTGCAGAAAATTTGTACTTTATGCATTATTAATATAATACTTATTCATTTATATAGCCCTATTAATTCCACAGTGCCTTAAGGTCCCGTCACACTTGGCGACGTTCCAGCGATCCCGACAACGATACGACCTGGTAGGGTACCTTTACACGCCGCTACTGGCGGGTGGATACAACCAGCTACTTCACGTGCACAAGCACGCACAAACGGTTGCAAACGATAAACGCACCACCTTTACACGCCGCCACAAGGTGCGCTACGGTACGTTACATCTATCTCTGGATACACCGCCGGGTGTCTCAAGTAGCCATCTGTAGCTTACCTTACCTCATTTACACACCGCTACAACAAGCTAATATGGGCGGACCTGGTGCGGCAGGGACAGCACATAGGCGTGCCACAATGGTGGATTACGAGACGTCCGTATGCTGATAGGACTAAGCAAGAACATCATGATTGGCCAGGCAGCGCAGGAGGCTGTTTAATACATGATGCTCGAGCAATTGTGTAGTGTGACTGGTCAGCTCCTTAAATATGCCTCCCTATGCAGCGACTACCAATCGTAATGCAGGAGCTTCCTCCAATGATCGCTGATGGGGCGCGGTAACCCGGAGCCTGTGTCACGCCCTAGCTACATACCAGCTACATTGCCTGGTGTCCAGACATCCCTTCTGTAGCTTCTTTACACGCCGATACAGCTCGCTACAATCGGCTGTGTAGCCACTGTTTCAGGGCAGTGCTCGGAAAAAGATGAATCTGTTGCCGGGTGCCTCCTACCGTCTTGACACGCCGCTACTACGGGGTATATTGCCGATACAAGCTACATTTGTAGCATGTAGCTGGTTGTATCCACCCGCCAGTAGCGGCGTGTAAAGGTACCCGTAAGGATCGCTGGAGCGTCGCTACGTCGTCGCTGGTGAGATGTCAAACAGTCAGATCTACTCAACGACACAGCAACGATACGGCGACCCATATAACGACCTCGGCGGTTGTTGGGACCCTGTCACACAGCAGCTAGTCTGACGGCTCAGACCTACGTGGCTGAGTTCTGAGTCGCCAGCGAGGTCGCTGTTAAGGCGTCAAACACGCCGATGCATGATGGCCAGAGGGAACCTGACGATCAAAAAATGGTCCAGGCCATTCCGACACGATCGTCGATGTCACAGCGGGGGCCCGGTCGCTGCTACGTGTCAAACATAGAGAGAACGCTGGTGAAACCTGTGACGTAACAGCAATATCACTATGTGTGACGGGGACTTTACACATATTTGCAACACTGTCTCAATTGGGGATCCCAATCTACTATCCCTATGTCTTCGGAGTGAGGGAGGAAACCGGAGAACCTGGAGAAATCCAACACAAACTCACAGAGAACATACAAACTCCTTGTAGATGTTGTCCTTGGTGGGGTTTGAACCCAGGACCCCAGCGATGCAGGACGGCAGTTCTAACCACCAAGACTATGCCATGATCTTTTTATTTTCTCTATGGCAGCAAAAAGATTACATGTTAGAAAACCTCAGATGGCGATGTACAAAAAACCATGGCGCCGTGCTAGGATCCATACCATGCAGTCATGTGCATGAGACCAAAGTATGCCAAACAGTTAATAGACACCGCAATTACATTCTTCTTTTTATTATTATTCTTTTCACACTTTTATCAAACTTCCCAGTATACCCCAGTATTAGAACACACTGTTCCAGACGTTCCTTTTATTAAACATATGCATTTTTCTGTATATCTATTTATCATTGTCCTTATGCTGAATTTTTTTTATTGTGCTCTTAGTCTGCAGAATTGTCATTTCTACATGTTTACCAATCTGTCATTCCTTACTCCTCATTGTAGGTGCATCACTGTGTGATATTGTCATGTCAACATTCGCATGGTCCACTGCGCTCTTATAATAACTGTTAGTTATTATGGAAAGTGTTACTGCGTGAAGCAATCACGCTTAATATTTTTACCTTTTTGCTGTGATTACATGCTGCTCACTTTTAAGACTGTATTGGTTTGTTTTTTTAATCTCACCATGTAATATTCATTCTTTTGTAACAAAAATTTACACACAAAAAAACCCCTCTTTTGCTCTTCTTCATATTCAATCTTTTGGGTGATACTTTATATTATAAAAGATTATATTAGGCTGGCTTCACACTTGCGTTTGTGTCCTTATGCATATGGCATTCAGGCACAAACGCAGTGCAACGCAGCCCATACTGATGTGAACGCAGCGGAGAATCTCCGCATGCATTCACATTAGTATGGTGCCCGGCCAGCCAATCTGCTATCTCGGGGGCGGCCGGGAGGAGGAGATCAGCGGTAGAGATCTCCTCCTCCCGGCCACAGCTGATCTCCCGCCGGTGTCGGCGCGGGAGATTTGAAGATACAGCTGATCTGACAGCTGTTTAAATCTCCTGCGCCGACACCGAGTAGGGTGATATCGGTGCAGGAGATAAGAAACAGCTGATCGCTGCTTCAAATCTCCTGCGCCAACCTCACCAATTCGGTGTCATCTGGGAGATTTAAACAGCTGTCAGATCAGCTGTGTCTTCAAATCTCCCGTGTCGACACTGGCGGGAGAGCAACGGCGGCTGTAGCTGATCTCCCGGTGGCCACCGGGAGAGATTTCAATGAGATCCGCAGCGTTCTCCTGCGCTGTCATGCATAGGAACGCATGTGTGCAAGCGTTTGGCTGCGTTCAGTGCGCTGCGTAACAAAAGCAAATCTGAAGGCACCCTAATAAATGTTTAAGGGTATGGACAGGACACACATCCGATTGGAAAAACTGTCTGATTCACTGATCTGAGAGTTGGACGAGTGTCATCTGATTTTTGGTCAGTATGGCTTGCGAGTGCTGTCCGAGTGCAATCCGTTTTTTCCTCAGCCGCTAGTTACTGTATAATCATTTCCAGGAACATTTTATACAATTGTCTGAGCTACAGAATGGTAATGTATCAATTAAAACTCGCATCAGACTCGGACGGTGCGAGTGCGGTCTGAGTGCAATCCGTTTTTTTTCTCGGACCCATAGACTTGCATTGGGAAGTCTCGTCCGTGACTCGCATAGAATCGCAACATGTTGCGATTGACTCGCAATCCGAGAATCGGAAAAAGCGTATGAGACTCGGAAATGTGCTCTCGGACATTAGTTAAGATTGGTCCGGGAGCAAAGCGATTTTTCCGCACAATACACTCGGACGAGTTTCACGGAAGTGTGTCCGAGCCCTAAATGTTATTTCACTAGTAGCTGCCACATGCTGCAGCCCGAAAAAGAGCAAAACCTAGTGGCCCTCACTACCTAAAGAATAATGTTTGTTGCGACATAAAAAACATCAGAGGAGAAAGCACTAGACGTCCAGGATGATGGCCGTTTCACGTACAACAAGAGTTTCTACAGGTCCACATAGAGTTGAAAATAGAAGTTTCCATACACTATATAAAAAGACACATATATATGTTTTTCTCACTGTCTGATATGAAATCAGAACAAACCTTTCCTGTTTTAGGTCAATTGGGATTACCATAATTATTAATATTTGCCGAATGCCAGAATAATGAGAGAGAGAATGTTTTAAGGCTGGACATAGCCTAACTGTGGAGCAAGAATCATTCATATCCTCTCCTTCAATGTTCAGTTTATATAGAGATTGAAGACCCTGCCAGAACCTTGGCGTATCATTCTCAGGTCACATGACATAGGTTGGCTTCACACTGGCAGTATTTTTAATCCGGGGGGGGACGCTACCTACATCCTCCGGATTACCCAAAACTCCGGCGGAATTGTAAAAACTGATGCTCCCGCATTGGTATTATCACTGATTCGTCTCATGGTTCAGTGATAATACCAGTGTGGGAGCATACAGTTTCTTCCAGATCTGTACCTGTTCCAGATCCAGGGCGCATGTCATTTAGAGCTGCATTCTGGGCATGCACAGCTCCAAAGCCCGTCTCCGGGGATCCAGAGTCTGCCGGATCTGTGTTCTATTCGGCCAATAGTGGTTTTACTCGTGGTGCACCGGATCTGGGTCAGAGAGACCAAAAATGCACCAAGATGCGTACAAAAAAAACCCAGAAACAACCAGATCTGGGAAAAGTAAATAACTGGATGCAACTGCAAGTTCATCCGGTCCCATTGAAAGTCAATGGCGCCAAAAACTGATACAGGTGCATCCAGTTTAAGCTGGATACACACGGATGGCAAAACACGTCAGTGTGAAACCAGCCTAAGGAGCAAAGGCAAGGCGCTGGACACAAGCAAGTTATGTTGTTTATAATACAGACCTGTGGGTGTTGGTTAATACAAGATCCTGTATAAGCATAATGTCAATAGTGAATCCCTGGTTAGAGAATTACCAATAAAAGATGAGTGCACTATCTCCATAAAGACATCATATACAACCAAGAGGACAATTGGAGTATTTTTCAACAAAGGTAATACATTTTATTCAATGTTAAAAATGTGTGATTTAAGAGAAAAAAGAAGGGGCGACTACCGCATGTGGCGTCGTAAAAAAATATATATACACAATAGCACTGCTGCGTATCCCATTACATGCAGTCCAGCTTGTACATACAAATAGTGCTCTTAGGACATGAGAGTAATAAGGTAAATGCACGCGTCAGAGCTAAAGTGCAGAATTAACAACAATCATGTACAAGGCACAGTATACCGTTAAACCATTGCTTGCATATAGCAAGTTACTAAAGGAAAGTGCTGATCCATAATAAGTACAAATGAGCTGATGAAGTCATGCCCAAAGTTCATCCACAATAGGGAGAAGTCCCAGGAAAAAGAAAGTGCAGTCCTAAAAACAGCCCCAACATGGTTCCTCAGGGGAAGAAGTATAGAATTAGCAGACACATCTGCCTGTGGCGTTCTTATAAAGCGTGTTAAAACCGGGTGTAGCTTCCGGGTCTGGTGATGTCACTGGCGCACGCGCGTATCCCATTATATTCTTTTCCCCGTCTCATACTGCACATGCGTCTGGTTCAGAGACGGGTCACCAAAGGAACCAGTCATGTGCGTAGAGCTCAGGTACGGCTGTTTCAGAGAATAGGAGCAGGAGGAAATGAACGTAATGTGGGCAAAAGAAGGTCCAGAAATATACAACTCAGTAACTGGATGTAGCAGAAGTATACTATAGATATCAGACATGACAATACATAATTCATACATTAATCACAAGTGTGTATATACAGTTAGGGCCAGAAATATTTGGACAGTGACACAAGTTTTGTTATTTTAGCTGTTTACAAAACATGTTCAGAAATACAATTATATATATAATATGGGCTGAACGTGCACACTCCCAGCTGCAATATGAGAGTTTCCACATCCAAATCGGAGAAAGGGTTTAGGAATCATAGCTCTGTAATGCATAGCCTCCTCTTCTTCAAGGGACCAAAAGTAAGGGCTGCAATTAACTCTGAAGGCGTCTCCCTCGTTAACCTGTAATCAATGAAGTAGTTAAAAGGTCAGGGGTGGATTCCAGGTGTGTGGTTTTGCATTTGGAAGCTGTTGCTGTGACCAGACAACATGCAGTCAAAGGAACTCTCAATTGAGGTGAAGCAGAACATCCTGAGGCTGAAAAAAAAGAAAAAATCCATCAAAGAGATAGCAGACATGCTTGGAGTAGCAAAATCAACAGTTGGGTACATTCTGGGAAAAAAGGAATTGACTGGTGAGCTTGGGAACTCTAAAAGGCCTGGGCGTCCACGGATGACAACAGTGGTGGATGATCGCCGCATACTTTATTTGGTGAAGAAGAACCCGTTCACAACATCAACTGAAGTCCAGAACACTCTCAGTGAAGTAGGTGTATCTGTCTCTAAGTCAACAGTAAAGAGAAGACTCCATGACAGTAAATACAAAGGGTTCACATCTAGATGCAAACCATTCATCAATTCCAAAAATAGACAGGCCAGAGTTAAATTTGCTGAAAAACACCTCAAGAAGCCAGCTCAGTTCTGGAAAAGTATTCTATGGACAGATGAGACAAAGATCAACCTGTACCAGAATGATGGGAAGAAAAAAGTTTGGAGAAGAAAGGGAACGGCACATGATCCAAGGCACACCACATCCTCTGTAAAACATGGTGGAGGCAACGTGATGGCATGGGCATGCATGGCTTTCAATGGCACTGGGTCACTTGTGTTTATTGATGACATAACAGCAGACAAGAGTAGCCGGATGAATTCTGAAGTGTTCTGGGATATACTTTCAGCCCAGATTCAGCCAAATGCTGCAAAGTTGATTGGACGGCGCTTCATAGTACAGATGGACAATGACCCCAAGCATACAGCCAAAGCTACCCAGGAGTTCATGAGTGCAAAAAAGTGGAACCTTCTGCAATGGCCAAGTCAATCACCAGATCTTAACCCAATTGAGCATGCATTTCACTTGCTCAAATCCAGACTTAAGACGGAAAGACCCACAAACAAGCAAGACCTGAAGGCTGCGGCTGTAAAGGCCTGGCAAAGCATTAAGAAGGAGGAAACACAGCGTTTGGTGATGTCCATGGGTTCCAGACTTAAGGCAGTGATTGCCTCCAAAGGATTTGCAACAAAATATTGAAAATAAAAATATTTTGTTTGGGTTATGTTTATTTGTCCAATTACTTTTGACCTCCTAAAATGTGGAGTGTTTGTAAAGAAATGTGTACAATTCCTACATTTTCTATCAGATATTTTTGTTCAACCCTTCAAATTAAACGTTACAATCTGCACTTGAATTCTGTTGTAGAGGTTTCATTTCAAATCCAATGTGGTGGCATGCAGAGCCCAACTCGCGAAAATTGTGTCACTGTCCAAATATTTCTGGTCCTAACTGTAACTTTATTCCGAATGTCAATGATGAAAAAATTGTGCTAAATCCCAGATGATATCACGGAACATGGATTGTCAAGCCATGGAATCAGGGAACACCCCAGGTAGCCTATATGACACATAGAAGATGCCAATTTTATAGTGATAAAGAATAAAAAACCGTAAAAGGAATATAGAACTAAAAACAGAGTTAAGAGTAAGAGAAGTGGAGAAGATCGAGTCACTATAATGGTACCTTTACACGCCGCTACCGAAGGTAGCAACAGGTAGGCACCGCACGTGCACGCGCGCGTTTACAACGGTTCCTAACGGTACCTGATGCCGCAATTACACGCCGCCACAAGGTGCTCCACAGAAGGTATTTTCGTTACCCGGAAGTGCCGACAGATGCCGCAGGTTACCTTCTGTGGAGCACCTTCCCTGATTTACACGCCGCTACAACAAGGGAATATGGGCGTACATATTGTGCGCCGTAACTACATAGGCATGACAGAGTAGTGTATTACGCGACGCTCGTACGGTGATTGGACAATGCAAAAACATCATAATTGGCCAGCCAGCGCAGGGAGGCTGACTAATACATGACGCTATAGCACATGTGTATTGTGACTGGTCAGATCGTTAAATATGCCGCCCTGTGCAGGGACAGCCAATGGGTACACAGTAGCCCCCACCAATGATAGCTGATAGGGCGTGGTATACATGATTCTGTAGCACGCCCCAGGTAACTCAAATACCGTACCTGTGCCCCGATTACACGCCGCTACCATAGGGGTTATACCTGCTTGTTTTTCAGCATGGCTGAAAGACAGGTATCCAAAGAGACAGGGAGCAACAACCTGAATTACACGCCGCCACTTCGCGGTGTTTTGCAGGTAAAAGGTACAATTGTCTCTGATACCTGCCGGTTTCTACCTTTCGGTAGCGGCGTGTAAAGGTACCATAAAGAGTGAGAATGTTAAACTCTCATTGAAGCTATTTGGAGCATGACTATCAAGTGTCAAGGTCCACTTTGTCTCCATCTGGGACAGGAACATTTTGAAATTACCACCCTGATGCCACCACATACTATATCAGTCCCTCTAAAGGCACCGTCACACGAGGCAATATTGGTAGCAATTTCACTGGCAAATTGCTGGTTGCAGTGAAATCATGGACACATTGTTCTATTTTGTTGCCGTGTACAAATAGAACAATGTGTCCATGATTTCACTGCAACCAGCAAATTGCCAGTGAAATTGCTACCAATATTGCCTCGTGTGACGGTACCTCAACTCACAGGGAGGAAGGGCTGCATCCATGGTATTTTTCTATATGTACAATGGTATTGTTTTTAATGTGGCGTCATCAAGAATTTCCTTAGCCCCCGCAATGTCACGAACATGTTCTCTCACCCTCACTCTTAACTCTCTAAATGTAAGGCCCATGTAGATCAGGCACCCACAGCAAAATACAGCATATGGGTGAAACCACAAGATACCCAGTGCCCACGGGTGCACCAAGCCCCACTGCCGCCTGAGCTGCGGCAGTGATTAACCAGGGGGGAAGGGAGGTGCTAGTGGAGCCCAGCGCTGCCGCCCCTTATACATTGCTCCTCCGGCGGGTCGCCGCCTACCTGCGGTGAGCGGGGTGAGCGGCCGGCGCCATGACAGGGGAGGCTGTGTGCATGAGGCGCCGCCCCCTTCTGCACTGCCGCTCCCCCTGCCTCTTGCCGCCTGAATGTCAGGGCTCACACTGTGCAATGGACGGTGCGGCCCTGCCGGTGCCTGATCTTGAAACTAAGGGACCAATCTGATGATGAAAGTGAGTGGATATTGGACATTGACGCAGGCTGCATAATGTCCGTACGGATTCACTTGCTACTTAACCCAGAAAAATCACTGTCACTTCGAAAAGAGACAATCGACCGTACTGAAATTTGGACATACTTTGGTTCATGAGAACTGAGAGTGCAATGAGCCTTAGCAACATCATCGAGAAACAGCCTTGCTCTGAATGGTCTCCCCAACTTGTCACACCATCGGTTGTCTCCTCTACAAGATAGACTTGCTGCATGTGTTTCTGCTCATCGGTAGTTTATGTATGGTGCTTACATCTCACTCCTGCCAAATTCCTTGTTCATTTGTTAGCAATGTACAGATACAGTGATTAGGAGCGTATTTTCATTGTGAAAACTTTTTGGAAAACTGAGTCTTTAAAGAAGTGCCAAAGTGAGTTCCTAAAGAAGTTTGGAGATCAAAATCAACTGTCCAAACTGTGTATTTTGTCATTGGTGAATAAGCTGGAATGTATATGAATATTACTGGATAGGCAAATGTTTTTATTAACCTTGAGCTTACAGGTGTTTACAATATGATACGCATTCAAAAGGACGATGAGTGGAAACGTGCGTTTTTAAGGTCTGGGGTCTATTTGAAAATCTTTTCATGCCTTTCGGGTTAACCAATGCTTCAACAGTTTTTAAAATGTATTAGGTCTATTGCATGGTAAACTTGTGTAACATATGCAGTCATAGCCAAAAGTGTAGGAAACCTTAAAATTGTTTAAAAAAAATGAAGTATTTCTTCCAGAAAGTGATTGCAAAAACACATATTTTGTTATACATATGTTTATTTCCTTTGTGTGTATTGGTATAACACAAAAAAAAAACAGAGAAAAAAGGCAAATTGGACATAAATTCACACAAAACACCAAAAATGGGCAGAACAATATTGTTGGCATCTTTCCAAAACTGTGGCTAAACAACTTTGTTTTAAGTATGTGATGCTCGTTCAACCCCATCTGTGGCAAGTAACAGGTGTGGGCAATATGAAAATCACGCCTGAAACAAGATTAAAAGGGGAGAAGTCGACTCTATCTTTGCAATGCGTGTCTGTGTGTGCAACACTAAACCTGGAGAATAGAAGGAGGAGAAAAGAACTGTCTGAAGACTTGAGAACCAATTTGTGGAAAAATATGAACAATCTCAAGATTACAAGTCCATCGCCAGAGACCTTGACGTCCTTCAATAAGTTCACGAAATTTACAACCCATTGCACTGTAGATAATCTTCCTGTATGTGGATGGCAAAGAAAAACTGATGAAAGGTTGCAATGCAGGATAGTTCAGATAGCAGATAAGCCACCCCAATCAACTTCCAAAGAAAGTCAAGCTGTCCTGCAGGCTCAGGCGGCATCAATGTCAGCGTGAACTATCGGTCAATATTTGAATTAAATGCTATGACAGGAGACCCAGGAGGACCCCACTGCTGACACAGAGATATAAAAAAGCTAGACTTCAGTTAGGAACAATGTACAGGAGTAAGCCAAAATCCTTCTGAGAAAATATCTTGTGGACAGATGAGGCCAAGATTTGCTTTTTGGTAAAGTACATCATTTATTAAAATTGGAATGAAGCCTACAAATGAAAGAACACCATACATCCAGTTAAACATGGTGGAGGTTCAAAGATGTTATGGGGTTGTGTTTTTCCCTCCAGCACTGGGTGTCTTGACTGTGTGCAAGGCATCATGGCATCTGCAGAGTAACAAAGGATCTTGGATCGTGATGTAGTGTCGAGTGTCAGAAAGGTGGGTTTGCATCCTACGTCATGGGTCTTCCAGCAGGACATTGACTCCAAACATACTTAAACACTCAGAAACAGATGGAAACAAAGCTCTGGAGAGTTCTGAACTGGCCACTATGAGTCTGGATCTAAATCCCATTGAACACATGGGAGAGAACTTAAAATGCTGTTGGGAGTAGGCACCAAGGAGATATGAGGCAGTTTGCAGAAGAATAGTGGTCCAAAAGTCCAGTTAAGAGGTATAAGAAGATTGATTGCAGTTAGTTCCAGGTGTAACCAAATATGAAGCTGAAGGAACCAACAATTTTGTCCGTCCTATTTTGATACTTTTGTGTGTAATTATGTTCATCTTGCCTTTTTCCTCTTTTTTTTCTTGTGTTGGTCCAATACACACAAATAAATCAAACATGAGTATAACAAAACATGTATTTTTTACTAATCTTCTAAGAGAAATACTTCATTTTCTGGAACAATTTTAAGGGTGCCAACACTTTCGGCCATAACTGTGTGCTCCTAACAATTTCCAAACTTTTGGTTGGAGATTTTAATGTCCCTTTCTTGGATATTATGGACAGACAGTCCCTTAGGCATCAATCCCCCACACTGGATCTTCTAGGGATAACCCATAAGTTTAGGCAGCTTATTAGAAACCATAAATTGTATGATATATGAAGAATTCTTCATCCTAGATATAGGGAATACTTCTTCTCACATCCATATGAAACACACACATGTATAGATTTCTTCTTTGGCAAAATACTAAGGTTACGGTTACAACTCAAGCTGAAAATAGGTCGGGTACACATATTGAGACTTACTTTACCCTTAACGCAGATTTTGTATTTTTGTGACGTTGTGGGAAGCCCATAATGCAGTTATTAGGGGACATTGTATATCAATGACATCCCGCCTAAAAAGAATAACGTTTATGACTATAACGTTTTAGTTGCTCGCCTTAGAATTATGAAAAAAATTGGCAACCGTCCTTCAAAAAAAACGCTAAAGAGATTGTAATCACGTGGGAGAAACTAAAAGATAAATCTCCAAGGAGAGTTGAACATTTATTGACATAGCCTGCTTTCACATAACGATTTTCGGTCATCCGATTGTATCCGTTTCAAAACGGATACAATCGGATCCGAAATCGGACCCCATGTTCCCCTATGGGAATCGGATGGGATCGGATGTGCCACTATTAGCATCCGATTTTGGCACCATCCGATCCCATCCGATGTAATCACGGGCACAAAATCGTAGCCTGCTACCATTTTGTGTCCGTGACTCACATCAGACAGCCTCGGATCACTGCTGATCCGAGGCTGTCCGAGGGCCCACAACATGGGAGCCTATGGACATCGGATCCGAGCTCACCTCGGATCCGATGTCGGCTCCGTATCCCCTGTCTTTCCTTGCTTCTGCTCCTCCATCTTCTGCCCTCTCCTATTCTATATGCTGTGCCCCCGCTATTCTATTTTGTGTCCCCCGCTATTCTATCCTCCTCTATCCCTATCCTGTCCCCTGTCCTCTCCCTGTGTGTAAAAAAATTAAAAAAACGTCCTCCCGGAGGATACATCACCTGTCACCGGCTCCAACGCTGCACACGATCGGGACTGAAGGACCTGTGATGATGTAAGAGACCCGGTCAGCTGACCGGGTCATGTGACTCTGACATCATCACAGGTCCTTCAGTCTTGATGGTGCTGCAGCGTGGAGCCGGGTGACAGGTGATGTATCCTCCGGGAGGAGGTTTTTTTTATTTTTTTTACACACAGGGAGAGGACAGGGGACAGGATAGGGATAGAGGAGGATAGAATAGCGGGGGCACAGCAAAGAATAGCGGGGGCACAGCATATAGCATAGGAGAGGGAAGAAGATGGAGGAGGCAGGAGTAGGGAGAGACAGGGGACCGCAGGATCCACACGGATCCTGCAGATCGGATGGCTATTTGCCATCCGATTGCAGGGATCCGTATGGATCCGTGCCTGTCTGTGGGATCCCCCTTCAAAGTCGGATCCCACGGACAGGCACAAAAATGTTATGTGAAACCAGCCATACAATAAACAGCGATATTACTAAAGAGGTAGTAAAGTTCTCTCCCTTCTGGCCTCACACCTGAGAGACAGATTAATACAATCTTCTCCCTAAATCTTTAACGATTCACTAGGCATCTTACGCCGACTTCACACCACAATTTTCTGGATTCGATTTTGCCCCTATTGTATCCCTATGGGGCCGGATGGCATTGATTCGCCATCTGGTTTTGTGCTGTCCAGGAGGATCCGGTAGACTGTTTTTTGGCCCCGGACACAAAATCGTAGCTTGCAGCATTTTTTGTGTCCGGGGCAAAAATCGGACAAAATCGGATCCTTCTGGATCTGATGCGATCTGGCACCCTCTAACATGGGAGTCTATTGGAGCCGGATCGCACCAGATTCAACAGAAAATCGTTTCGGTTCCTGGACGCCGGGTGCTGAATGAGCAGCGGCTCTGACATTCAAGCCGCACTCATTCAGCACCTAGACAGCGCAGCTAAAAGAGCCGCCGGCTAAAATTTCAGCACCTAGAGAGCTCCCATCAAGATGCCATGCTGAAATTTCAGCACTTGGACAGCGGCAGTCACGCGCGGGGAGGATTTCGGCAGAAAACAGGATCCTCCGGTTCTGTCTTGTCCGGGGCTGTCAGGTTCTGTCCGGTGCTTCCTGCAAAACACCGGACAGAACCTGTCAGCAAATAAACGCGGTGTGAAGCCAGCCTAAATAAATGATCCCAAAACTATAGGAAATATTTCAGGAATAATACTCCCACCTCTACAATTTTTTCTTAAGTTACCATTAGATATGAAAGAGAGATCTACTTACACTGTTAGTGCTTGACAGCGCGATCTAACAGGTTAACATGCGTGGGTGGATCAGAGATCCACCTGCACCTGCCAGCTGATCAGATCATCCGACATGTGCAGAGAATGATACGAGCTTGCATCAAGGGAGGGACACAACCAAGGATGTACCTATGTGCCCTTGGTCGTGAAGTGACAATAGTTGGAAAAAGCTCTGAAATGATTTTTCTTGGTATGATTTTTTTTTACCTATATACATTTTTACATATAGTAAAATAGCCTCAGGACACATCATAGATGGCGGTTACCCTCAATGATGTCATGCGGAAGCAAGCTACAACACATATAGCGCTGAGAGTGTTACGGGACGTAGCAGGGCCAGGTTTCCCTACCTTAACCTGTATACAGGACTATCACTTACGTGCCGTTATTTGGACTGCGTAACCTGCTTTCATGCACAAGTTTTATGGAGTCTTAATAAAACAGCCTGCACGTTTTATTTAAGTTGCATCCCATGTCCACCTCAAACACAACCAAGTGAGATGGCATCACTACTATATATATATATATATACAGTGTATATTGAAAAAATCGCTATATATTGTATATATGTTTTAAAGGTAGGATATATGCCATTGACTAGTTACCGTTAAGTTTCTCAATGCCCACAAAATGCGTTCCCATTCCCTTCCGTTATATTCTCTCAAAATAAGTGCTCTCAAAATGTGTTCCCATTCCCTTCCGTTATATTCTCTCAAAATAAGTGCTCTCAAAATGCGTTCCCATTCCCTTCCGTTATATTCTCTCAAAATAAGTGCTCTCAAAATGTGTTCCCATTCCCTTCCGTTATATTCTCTCAAAATAAGTGCTCTCAAAATGCGTTCCCATTCCCTTCCGTTATATTCTCCGCAGTGCGCTGGTTGATTGAATGCAGGTCAGACACATTGTGAAAAGTGCTTGCTAAACACTTAGAAAACAGTGGATGTGTTTTAAAATAAAGCTCCATTGTATTTTCAATGCTTGACAGTCTGAGTGTGCGGGGGTCCATTTTCGCTTACGTTATTTTACAATCAGCGTCACGGTGTGTCTAATGTGCTCCGAGACGCGATTAACAATAGCATCACATACCAGGCATCATTGTAGCTCCATTAATAAAATTAGCCTTTCAATTCCAAATTACTTGTGTGTTTATTCCAGTTTTAAATCTCAAAACACATCAGAACGTGTTTTTTTTTTTTTTGTTAAGCACAGACAGAAAAAATAGAAATCCTCATCCTACGGGGTAAAAACGCGTTCTTGTAAAGTCTCAAATTAACATATCTGACTGCGTTTTACTCCTTTGCTCTTGTGTTCACCTGCATCACATTAGACAAGGTAATAATTTATGATAATCATATGAAAATATACAATTAATATTCATCACCTCTCATTTCTCATCACTTGAGATGATCAGTAATGCAGAGTGAAACCGCTGTCAGATTTCTAATTGCTTTGTAATGGGCCTGAAACAAGAAAATCATTAAAGACAAACAATCTGTCACTTGTCTGCTACTTTAACTATCTATCACTAAGAAAACTAATTAAAGAAATTGCTAATAAGATACAAATGACGGCACCGGGAGGTGATTGTACTCTACACTTTTAAGGCATGTTCGCGTTTGGCAGACTGCTCCTAAAAAGAGCATTTCAGGAGCGTTTCGTGAAGAGTCTTGGGTGCAAAACTGGTGAAATTCTCATACATGCACCTAATCTTCAGGAGAAACCTGTTAGCAATAGAATGAGATTAAGACTTTAATCAATTCCCACATCCCAGAAACATAAGATTTCAGTCACTATTACTAGAGAATTATAAATCGCATATGTCAGGAGGAATTTTGGTCACTCCTCTTTGCAGATCAACTGTAAATCATTAAGATATTGAGACTGTTGCTTGGCAACGCAGAGCTTTGGCTCCCTCCATAAGTTTTCTATGGGATTAAGATCTGGAGACTGGCTAGGCCACGCCATAACCTTAATGTGTTTCTTTTGAGCCACTACTTTGTTGCCTTGGCTGTACGTTTTGGTCATTGTGGTGCTGGAAACCCAGCCATGACCTTTTTTTTAATGTCCTGATAAGGGAAGGTGGTTGTCACTCAGGATTTTATGGTACATGGCTCCATCTATTGACCCATTGATGCAGTAAAGCAGTCCTGTGCCCTTAGCAGAAATACACCCCCAAAACATAATGTTTCCAACACCATGCTTGACGGTGGGGATGGTGTTCTTTGGGTCATAGGCAGCATTTCTCTTCGTCCAAACATGGTGAGGGAATTAATGCTAAAAGCTCAATTTTTTGTCTCATCTGACCACAGCACCTTCTCCCAATCAGTCTCAGGATCACAAAGGGTTCATTGGCAAACTTCAGATGGGCCTGCACAGGATTTTTAAGCCATTACGGAGTCAGGATTTTACTAAGGGTTTTCTTGGTTTTGGTGACATGGTCCCAGTTGCCTTGAGATCAATAACAAATTGCCCCTGTGTAGTTTTACGCTGAACTCTCTCTCACCTTCCTCATGATCCTGAAATCAACACAAAGTGAGATTTTGCATGGAGTCCCAGATCGATACCGATTGACACTCATTTTGCCCATAGCTAAGCCCAGCTATCACCCCATATTGCTGCTCCCATATTCCTTGAGCAGCATGTCCATGCTCAACTTTCCTCCCACCTCTCGTCTAACTCTCTCCTTGACAACTTCAAATGTGGTTCCAGCCCACCACTCCACCGAAACTGCCCTGACCAAACTTACAGACTTACTCACAGCCAAAGCTAACAGACAATTCTCCATCTCCTCCTTCTAGACCTGTCCTCTGCCTTTGACACAGTCTCCCACTGCCTTCTACTACAGATTCTCTCTTCCCTTGGCATAAAAGACCTTGCCCTTATCCTGGATTGCCTCAAACCTTTCCAACCACACATTTAGCGTCTCCCACTCCACACTACCTCCTCATCCCGCCCTCTCTCTGTTGGAGTCCCACAAGGCTCTGTCTTGAAGCCTATGCTTTTTTCCATCTATACCCTTGGCCAGGACAGCTCTTAAAGTCCCACGGCTTCCAGTACCGCCTGTACGCTGATGACACTCAGATCTACCTCTTTGGCCCAGATGTCAACTCTCTGCTGTCCAGAGTCCCGGAGTGTCTGTCAGTCATATCCTCCTTCTTGACCTCTGCTTCCTAACACTCAATGTAGACAAAACCGAACTCATCATCTCATGTATCTTCCCTACCTGATCTTTATATTTTAAATGGCATCACACTTTCTCTCGCACCTGAAATTCACTGCCTCAGAGTAACTCTCGATTCTGCCTGTCCTTCAAACCGCACATCCAAACTCTCAACCACCTCCAGTCACCTCAGCTCAAAAATATTTCCAGAATCCATCCTTTACTCAGCCCTCAATTTGGCTCCCAATTCCCCAACGAATACAGTTCAAGCTACTAACACTGACCTTCAAAGCCATCCATAACCTGTCCCCTCCTTATGTTTCTGAACTAATTTCTCAATTTCCTCCTCCTCTCCTTCACACTTATTCGTTCCTACCAAATCGTATACAAGATTTCTTCTGAATATCCCCCATCCTCTGGAATTCTGCGCCCCAATATGTCCGATTATCCACCACGCTTAGATCCTTCAGACGGAACCTGAAAACTCATCTTACAGCCTACAATTACCATGGTGCTGCCTCACCACCAACAGAGCTGCCGCCTTGCCATCAGCACCACCAGAGCGGCCACCAGCTGAGATGCTGACCTACCACTACCGGATTTGCTTCACCCTTGACCTACTGTCTCCTCCCCATTATCCTGTAGAGTAAGCCCACAAGGACGGGGTCCTCACCTCTCTGTACCAGTTGTCATTGTTAATTTGTGTACTGTAAACTATATCTATAATTTTGTATGTAACCTCTTCTCATGTACAGCACCATGGAATTAATGGTGCTATATAAATAAGTAATAATAATTTTGTATTTCTTCCATTTTCTTACTATTGCATCAACAGTTGTCTCCTTCACACCCAGCATCTTACTTATGGTTTGTAGCCCATTCCAGCCTGGTGCAGGTCTAGGATCTTTTCCCTGAGATCCTTAGAAAGCTTGTTGGTCTTGCCCATGTTGTAGAGGTTAGAGTATGACTGATTGAGTGTGTGGACAGGAGTCTTTTATACAATTTACAAGACAATTTAAGACAGCTGTCTTTAATGCAGGTCATTAGGAGTGACTAACTGGTCAGTAGGAGACAGAACTCTTTAGGGCGGCTTCACACTGCGGTCAGGTCCGGTCCTGTCAGGCATGAACCTGACAGTCCCCGACTGGATCAGCACACAGACCTGGAGGGCTAATTTGCCATCCGGTCCGGTGTGCAGCTGCACGCAGCTGCCACCACTGATAGGTGGGGACCGCGACTGGCTCGCGAGCCGCGGCCCAGACCTATCAGCGGCGGCAGCTGCGTGCGGCTGCAAACCGGACCAGAGGGCAAATTAGCCCTCCAGTTCTGTGTGCTGATCCAGTTCGGGGCTGTCAGGTTCATCCCTGACAGCCCCGGACTGGACCTGAGCGCAGTGTGAAGCTGCGCTAACTCTTCTGTTCTGTTCAGGTCTACTATACATTTATGGTTAATATACTTCATCAAGGTGCATATTAGTTACCCCAACAATGGGGAGCACACCACTATGCAGAAAATCGCGCCATCAGGCATATTGATATAAAAAAGAGGAAAGAGCGACAATTCAATATAATGCAATATCAAATTTATTAAGGTTAAAACCAGCGTGACAAGACATGGGAAACAGAGGGACCGAAGTCCACAACCCACAAGTGGAAGGCACCCACCAATTAGGACAATTATACAGAAAGAACAGTTAATTTTTAGTATAAAGTGCTGGTACAGTGCAAGTTAGTTGATTTGTTGTATAGACCTAAAACTCAATAAATATTGAGTAGTCAGCGGTCAAACTGAAGGTATACATGTAGAGTTGCATATGCACAGGTTAATTCATGCTGTATTAGGAACTATATTGGTCCAATATATACATGTACACATATCCAGCGTTAACAATCAGCCAAATTTGAAGGAGGCTATCAATAATCAATTCAGTACAGTTGCTGTTTGGATCCTCAGTTAAGAGGCGCTGACAAACATGAGGCTATAATAAATGCGTGATATTTTTGTCCCTGACAAACCAGGAAAAGTGATGGTAATCAGGGCAGAAGGAACCAGCACTAGTTCTGTCAGTTAGTGGCTTACCTAATGGTACATAGTCCAAAGTGTTCTGTTCATTTTTTAACGGACCTATTAAAGTCTTGATTTTTAGCTGATTGAAGTGTTTTATAAAGTAATCAGTTTTGTCAATTTAAATTGGTGTGCATATTGTTTTGAGACTGACACAAATTTTGTTTTTCACAAAGTTTGTTGCTTCATTGCTTTTGGACCTTTTACTCAGATGTTTCAATGGTTAATGAGTAATAATTACAAGTATTTCATAAGTTTTAAAATTTAATGACAAATACATCGAGTCTCTGTAAAGACTCTAATGGTACCTTTACACGCCGCCACGGCAGGCTGGATACATCCCGCTACTTCACGTGCACGAGCACGCTCAAACGGCTACAAACGGTCAACGCACCCTCTTTACACGCCGCCACAAGGTTCGCTACGCCACGCTACATCTATAGCTAGCTACATCGCCGGGTGTCTCAAGTAGCCAGCTGTTGCTCATTTACACACCGCTACAACCAGCTACTATGGGCGGACCTGGTGCAGCAGGGACAGCACATAGGCGTGTCACAATTGTGGATTACAAGACTTCCGTACGCTGATAGGACGAAGCAATAACATCCTGATTGGGCAGGCATCGCAGGAGGCTGAGTAATACAGCACGCTCGAGCGATTGTGTAGTGTGACTCGTCAGCTCCTTAAATATGCCTCCCTATGCAGCGACTACCAATCGTCATGCAGCAGCTTCCACCAATGATCGCACATGGGGCGCGGTAACATGGAGCCGAGGTCACGCCTTAGCTACATTGCAGCTACAGCCCCGGGTGTCCAGAGTTCCCTTCCGTTGCTTCTTTACACGCCGATACAGCTCGCTACCATCGGCGATATAGCCATCTGTTTTCGAGCAGAGCCCATAAACAGATGTATCTGTCGCCGGCTGTAGCGTCGCGTCTTCAGACGCCGCTACGACGGGCTACATTGGCGCTACAAGCTACATTTGTAGCCTGTAGCGGGATGTATCCAGCCTGCCGTGGCGGCGTGTAAAGGTACCATTAGGCTCCCATGCATCAAGCCAATTTCACCAAATTTTTGCCTCAAATTGCATCACAAAATCGCCAAATTTTGGCACAAAATCTATTTGGTTCATAGATTGTGAGCTTAGCGCTAACTCTTTGATTATGGCTTTAATGAAAAGAAACGTGTGCAGAAATATCTGGTTGGCCCTCCTGCGGCTGTTCTGCAAGACACAGGAGGGAAATGCCTGAATTACACGCCGCCACATCGTGGTGTTTTCATGGCAAGAAGCACAATTGTGTCCGATGCCTGGCGGTGTCTACCTTCCTGTGGCTGCGTGTAAATGTACCATTACAGGCTTTCTTTCTCTCGTTTCCCTCCAACTCGACTCCAGCTGCTTTACTATCCTTTCCTCTCTCTGCAGCTGAACTGTCTCTCCATCTTCTGCTGTTCTACTATCGTCTCTTTTTGCTGTACAACTGTCATCTCCTCCTTTCTAGATCTTTCCCACTCTCTTTATACCCTCTGTCACGTGTCCCATGTCATCTACGTGTGTGCTTCCTAACTTTTCTCCAGTGGCGTAACTTGAAGCTCATGGGCCCCAATGCGAAAGATCCGATGGAGCCCCCAATTATTGCAAATCTTTAATAGCATTAGTCTTGTTCTATAGGCCAAAGTGACTTTCGGGTCCCCCTGGGGCTGCAGGGCCTGGGTGCGATTGCAACCCCTGCACCTATTGTGGTTACACCCCTGCTTCTCTCCTCCCAGGTGCAACCTCTAACTACTTCCTCTCCACCCATCCCCACTACTATGGTTCCTTTTCCAGACAGGATCAGGGACGGTGCTCTCCCGTAGGAACAATCTCATCCTAACACTAGTTTGGACCTAGTGTAGGGTGTGGTTTGGGTGTCCTGGCACTGGTCTGTGCCCCTCTTACCAAAGAGTGGGATGCTACATCCTAACAGAGGTGCAGCACCTCTGTGGCGGCTGCATCCGCACTCGCGCCACCCAAACACTGTGCCCCCTGCAAAGTTATTTTCTCTAATGAAGTGCCGTTAAGATTCTGGTTTTGAGTCTGCAGAAAAAAAACATCTGACAAAAACAGAGATCACATGAAGAATATAAAATTAGTAGATTATATGTTTAAAAAAAAAGTTTTCAAAGGTAAGATTACCATAATTTTACATGCAATCTGATAGAACATCGGGTTGCACTCGCAACAATGTTAAACTATAGCCTAGTTTCTATCTGTGATTATGGCAGCGTATCTCGACAGAGATTCCCCAACGTAAGTCAACAGGTGCGAGAAAAAAGGACAGCACACAGACGACACATGGAATTGGTTTTTAAAGGGGAACTCTAGTGAGAGAAAGCTTTTTACTACAGTTCCTGCCATCCTACATGATAAAGCAGAGCTGTACACTGCAGTTCTAGGATCTATAGATGTCTTATAAATCAATAAAATCAAACCTGCTCCTCAACTCTGACCCCCCCTCAGGGGACAAAGAAATTTCAGCCTGGCAGCTTCATGAAGGAGCACAAATCATGAAGTGTGTTGGGGGCGTGGATGCTGGGAGCTGCAGGATCATCCTACATTCCAGAACCTTCACATTTCTGTATAGGGAGGGGGCGTGGCCGCATGCCCCATACTCACACTACAATCCTGTCTCTGATATACCATCCTATGTGAAAAAAGGGGGTATAGGCTTGAAATACCAATCGACTCGCCCCGGGCAGGGACCGAGGGGTACTTGCAACAGGCCCTCTTGATGTCGTCAGGGCTGTGATACGTCACAGTGGAATGACTCGGTCCGTGATCCCCTCATCGGGCAATCAGTAAAAAGGGATATAAAGAAAAAACATAAATAAAAGAGTTTGTCGTGACGCCACCCATGGAAGGCGGCCGGTATAGCCGCTGCTGCAATCGGGACCTCTGGGGATGATAGGGGTTGCAGCTGTGATGGTTTGGCTCTCCATGGAAAGAGCGGGTCCCCAGGGCAACCGAATAGCCTGTGGAGGTGTTTTGGGGAATGGGAGGCCAGAGGGGCTGAGCTGGCTGCTAACAGGGATCAGGGACATTCTCAGGCAGGCTCCTAATGCTGGCTCGGCGTTTCAGTCTACCTCTCCTCAGGCGCAGAAATATCAGTCTCACACAGTGCTGAGCTTCAACCCAGTTTACTTGGCTTTCTCGGTAGGTTGTCAAGTTACAAGACAGTGCAGGGCTGGCTCCGGTGGTCTTTTAGCAGCAGGGATGGCTCGTACAAGTCACCCCCTTTTGTGTTCCTTTCTATGGGCCTCTCTTCCTTACTCTTCTGCACACAAAGCTATGATTCAGCCTGGTCCCCTGGCCCTAGTACGATGGCCTTCTCTTTGCTTTGCCAGGGTTGGGTCACGGGACATAAAGACCCCGCAACCGACCAGTTTTGTGATTGGCGCATGGAGCATCCTGCCACTGCAGGGTCGGCACCCTGGTTCCTGCCCTGTCCTTCAGCCTTCCAACTAATTCGGGCCCACTGGTGGATTGCTCACTACCCGCGCCCCTAGGACTCCTTCTGTCTATCTACGGTCTGTAGCCCGAGACCCAGAACAGCCTTATGATGGTACAGGCCACTGGGTTTGTGTCCTTTCAGTCTGTCTCGTGTAATGATGGTGTTCTCTCTCCTCTCCGTCTGACAGGACTGAACTGTTGCTCCTCACTGACTAACTGACTTCCTGTGGAGTTTCCTGGTTTTGCTTCTTCCCCTGACCGTTTCCTAGGCTAACTTTCCCACCCTCCACCTGTCCCCTCCCGCTGTCCCATAGCTGGGCTTGAAGTCCCTTGCTCCAGGAACGGAGTGTGTTGAGTGAATGTTTGGGTGACTGTATTTACCAATCCCGGTTGCTGCACCTTTTAGTGGCAAGTGGACCGCAGGGGCGCCACACTCCCCCTGAGCAAAGGTTAGCACGTCCTTGTGCTAGGATCAGGTTAGGTGATGCAAAGAAACTCAAGATTATTTTTATAAACATATAACCATAAACATGACAAGGATGCTTCTTCCCTGAACTGGAGGTTTGTTGCTTAAACGTTAAATAACAAAAACATACACTATCTATAGAAGTAGAAAAGTAGAAAAATAGAAAAAGGGAAAAGTGCAAAAGTCAGTTCAGCGATAGTCCTTCACCGGTTGTCTCTTAGTCTTCATGGGAACCCACCTCAAGAAAAACCCCAGAACATGCCCTGGGCATGGCAACAGGGACAAAGAGACCGATTCTTCGGCCACGCCAGTGGGTCTTTGTTTGTTGCGGTCACAAGTGCAGTTTCACTTTAAAAGTACACAATATAAAGCATAGCATAAAACCAACAGGGCGCACACCGAAGTGAGCTAACTATGTACATTTCAGTCCTGGTCGAGCATAGTCCAAGATCAATTCTCCATTAGCAATATGGGGGACATACAAATAGGGAAAACTAGGGGCAAAACAAGGAAGAGAAATTGTTCAAGAAAAAGTCTAAAAGTCTGCTGCCAGTCTTGGTTACTTGACTACTCCTAACGGTCCTCCAGGGTCGTTTAGAGTGGCACACCACCAGAGCGGAGCTGCCTCCGTCTACCTCACTGGCTCCACCTGACAAGCGTGTTCACCTGTGCTCTGGCAAGCCTCCACTCCATCCCGGCGACCTCTGGGGTCATCAGGAAGTCAGGAGTCCGCACCGCGTAGGATAGCAGTGGCTTATATTCTGGCCACTGGTCTTGTGGATCCCCTGCCTCTGAATGGGCGGGTTGGTGGTGCATCAGGGCTACACTAAAAACACCAGCATGCCTCATAACCCCCTCCACCCCAGTGCGGGGCTCTCTGTGAATCTGTGAGTCACTGACCTCATTGGTTTCTGGGTCCATGCCGTGCCGCCAGGGGGGTCTGCCTCCTCAATTCCCTGTGCTGGAGTCCTCCAGGTGCTGCTCGTCATGGTGCCACTGCAAGTCTCTACTCTCCAGCACTCCTGGTTCGGGTCCAGCTCGAGCAACTGGCTCTGGCTCTTTTCCGGTGAGCTGGGGGGGTCCTCCGCTGCCACCCCATGCTCCTCACCGTCCAGGCCTTGATCCACCATATCAGGTGGCACCAGGATCTTCAACCTCCTGCCACTTTCATCACAGCTTTCATCGAAGTCTCTCTCTGCCTCCTCCCTTCGTGGGTGTGTCCATTTCTCTTCATCAACGGTCACACCCTTGGGCGGGGTAATGCAGTTCAGGGGTCTGCCCTCCCGACTCTTGGAGGAGGGAAGGGGCGTAGGCCATTTTTCGCACTTCGTGCTGGCCTGACCCATGATGGGGGACTGTGACACACCCCTCTGCCAGTACATGTTTTCTGTCTCTTAGGGCTGCCATTACTCAGGCCCAAAAGCACAGTCTTTTTGTTAGTCTGTAAGGCGCACAAGACTCAGTGATACCGGGTTGGTAGATCCTGTTCGTGACCCCAGAAAGCTGACTTGCCCTGAGAGGGACCATGGGGCACTCGGAACCGGGCCCTCTCAACACCGCCGGGGCAGCGGGATGCCAAAAAATAAAAACAAAAGAGTTTATGTCGTGATGCCACCCGTGCAAGGTCGCCGGTATAGCCGCTGCTGCAGTCGGGAACTTTGGGGATGATGGAGGTAGCAGCTGTGATGGTTTGGTTCTCCATGGAAAGAGCGGGTCCCCAGGGCAACTGAATAGTCTGTGGAGGTGATGTGGGGAAGGGGAGGCCAGCGGGGCTGAGCTGGCTGCTAGCAGGAATCTGGGACACTCTCAGGCAGGCTCCTGCTGCCGGCTTGGTGATTCAGTCTACCTCTCCTCAGGGCAGAAATAACAGTCTCACACAGTGTTGAACTTCAACCCGGTTTACTTGGCTTTCTTGGCAGATTGTCAAGTTACAAGACAGTGCAGTGGTGGCTCCGGTGATCTTTTAGCAGCAGGGATGGCTCATACAAGTCACCCCCTTTTGTGTTCCTTTCCATGGGCCTCTCTTCCTTACTCTTCTGTACGCAAAGCTACGATCCAGTGGCCACAGGACTGGACTTACCAATCCCGATTGCTGCAACTGTTAGTGGCGACCGGACCGCAGGGGCACTACACAATCATGTCACCAAGTAGATACAAATACATACTGTGATCCTCTGTTGTAAGATGATGCATAATGTGTACTGTTATTGTGAAGCTAGGAGCAGAGGCAAATCATTACATTGATCGAATCAGCTCTGCATGGTCTCTCCTCCCCCATAGGAACATGGTATCTTCCTATCCCTCCAACTTTCAATAGATCATCATCACTCATCACTGGAATGTAGGATGATCCAGCAGCTCCCAGCATCCACGCCCCTGACATATCTACTGATCTCTGCTCCTGCATGAAGCTCTCATGCTGAAATTTTATGTCCCATAAGGCAGGTATGATTTTATTGATTTATAAGCAATCAATAGATCCTAGAACTGCAGTGTACAGCTCTGCTTCATCATATATCAGGGCAGGAACTGTACTAATAAGTTTTGTCTCCCCGGAGTTCCCCTTTAACATGGTCTTTTACATGCTCTAAAAAGGTAGTATAATAAGATGGATGTCAAAGATCTATATCATGCCCCACATATATTGTAAGCTTTCACCCTTAGGTGCTTTTCATGTGGCATTAAAAGGTGTTTAGTCTTGTATTTTGGGCTTAAATAAATGAGTAAAAAAATGACAAGGGGTCTCCCTTATTTTTGATCACCAGCTAGGGTAAAGCAGATGGCTGGAGCCTGCACACCACAGCTGGTGGCTTTCCCTTGGCTGGTAATTCAAAACAGAGGTCAACGCAAGGTATTTTTTTCCATTTATTAATAATGGTCCCCCCCATTTTGGAAAACCAGCCAAGGTAAAGCAAACAGCTGGGGTCTGGTATTCTCAGGGTGTGAAGGGCCATCTTTAATGGGCCCTCCACACCCTAAAAATGGCAGGCCATAGTCACCCAGAAATTCTGCCTCCATAAAATGCGCCAATCCTGGTGCTTCGCCTCGGCTCTTCCTGCTATCTTGGTGCAGTAACAGTCAGGGTAATAGAAGGGGTTAATGACAGCTGAGAATTGACAGCTATCATCAAGCCCTAGATTGATAATGGTTAGGCCTCTATGACACCTTACCATAAACAATCCTGTTAGTAAAGAGTTAAAAAACCATACAGGGATAAAAATGCTTTATTTGAAATAAAACACGCAGACACCCTCTTCTACCATTTATTAACTCCAAACATATCCAGCTTGGACGGTAATCAACAGCAAGATGTACCTCGAAGCTTCTCAGCTCTGCTGTATCGGAAGTCAAGTGTGAGCTCCGGCACTCAATGACTAATCTGACAGAAGAGACTGCAACAGCGGAGACATCAGCTATTTTATCTGAGGTCCCTGCTGGTCCGGTTCCCACGGTGCGTCAGCTGTGACCTCAGATAAACTCTCTGACGTCGTCGGTTCTTGCAGACATGGTTGTCAGATCCGCAGCTGCTTGTGATGAGTGGTCACTGAAATGTAACCTCTTATCGCGATGTAGCAGAACGGCAGAGTAGAATTGATGGACATCGTACTATAGATTACCATCAGAGCTGAGTATGTTTAGGGTTAATAAATGGGTAGAAGAGGGTATGTGTTTTATTTCAAATAAAATGATTTTTCTCTCTGTGTGTTTTTTAACTATATACTAACTAGATTGGTAATTGTGGGATCTCATTAAGACCTGACCTTACCAATGTAGGGCTTGATGACCGCTGTCAATTCTCAGCTGTCATTAAGCCCTTGTATTACCCCGACTGCAAAAGCACCAGGGCAGCGGGAAGAGCCGGGGTGAAGCGCCAGGATTGGCGCATCTTATGGAGGCACCTGTTTTGGGGCAGCTGTGGCCTGCTATTTTTAGAGTGTGGAGGGTCCATTAAAGATGGCCCTTTACAGTCTGAGAATACCAGACCCCAGCGTCAGCTTTACCTTGGGTTGTTTTCCAAATGAGAGACGAGCCTCATTTTTTTTTAAATATAAGTATATGTAATTAAAAATAAAGCTTGAGGTGACCTCTGTTTTGGATTACTTACCAGCCAAGGAAAAGCTGTAAACTGTGGTCTGCAGGTTCCAGTAGTATGCTGTACCCCAACCGGCGATCAAAAATTAGGGGGGACCCTCACATCATTCTTTTTGATTAGTAATTTATTTATGCCCAAAATATAAGACTAAGCACATTTTAGTGTCACATGAAAGGCACTAAAGGGGGCAAACTTGCAATATTTAGGTGAAGCACATTATATAGCCATTTGACATGTATCTTTTTAAAGATGTGACAACTAGCTTTAAATTGACAGATTTATTAGTCTGTTTATAAACCAATGTTAGTAATGCATGGCACACGCATGACACACGCAGGCAAGTTAAAAATACACATTCGCTTGTCATACACATGCCATACGGATGGCATAATTACCTAATTCTTCAGACACAATTCTAAGAATAGTGGTCTTTTCATAGAATCATAGACTAGTAGAGTTGAAAGGGACCTGTTAGGTCATTTTGTCCAACCCTCTGCTCAAAGCAGGATTCACTAAATCATCCCAGACAGTTGTCTGTCCAGCCTCTGTTTAAAGATTTCCATTGAAGGAGAACTCACCACCTCTCGTGGCTGCCTGTTCCACTTGTTGATCACCTTCACTGTCAAAGTTTTTTCTAACACCTAATCTGTGTCTCTTCCCATTCAGTTTCATCCCATCGCTTCTAGTCTTTCCTTACGCAAATGAGAATAAAGCTGATCCTTCTACAGTGTGACAGCCCTTGAGATATTTGTAGACAGCTATTAAGTCTCCTCTCAGTCTTCTTTCTTGCAAGCTAAACATTCCCAAATTCTGTAACTGTCCCTCATAGCACACTGTTTGCAGACCGGTCACCATTCCGGTCACTCTTCTCTGATCTTGCTCCAGTTTGTTGACGTCTTTTGTAAAATGTGATGCCCAGAACTGGACACAGTGTCCAGATGAAGTCTGACCAAAGAGGAGTAGAGGGTGATAATGTCTTCACGTGACATGAGAAGTAATTATTGCCTGCTACTTCTCTTTGATTAGACCTCATCTGGAATACTGTGTCCAGTTCTGGGCACCAATGTACACATATATTTATTAATTTGTGTCCCCTTAGGGTACCGTCAGACGGGGAGATATCGCCGGCGATGTTGCCGGGAACACAGGGGCGTGGCCTAATTGTGGCGACATCGCCGGCGAATTGCCGCGTGTGACAGGACGATAATCAGGCGATGAATCGCCTGAGCAACATCGCCAGGTTTCCCAACAATGTTGGGAAACCTGGCGATGTTGCTGAGGCGATCATGCCTGATCGCCCTGTGTAACGCGGCAACCTGCAATGTTGCGGGCGACACCGCCTATCTCCAACATTGCGAGTTACCGCTCGCTGGGTTGCTGGGCAACCCAGCGAGCGATAGCCGCGGCAACTAGCCGGCGACATCGCCGGTAAGTTGCTTCGTTTGACATCTCCGTGTGACATCTCCCGCGCATCGCCGGCAACATCGCCGCAACCGTCGTCCCGTCTGACGGTACCCTTAGGGTTACTTACCAGACTCTATTTACCCTTCAGTTGCCATTAGAACTGTTCTTTAGTTCCTGCGACCCTGGACGAGCTTGCACAACATAGCTGTGTTGTGTCTAGAATAATGCTTCTACTGTGAGGGATATCACTTAAAGAGACAGAGCCTCCTATGTTACTGTGCAGAATCCATATCAGAAAGCAGTGATGTCATCTGTGCTGGTATGTAGAAGTGATGTATGCAAGTTTGGCTGTAGTACGGGTAGATGGAGGAAATATGCAAATGAGTACATAGGAGGACAGAAATGAGGAAATACTGCAAATACGTACTGGAGGTAAACAGAGGTACTGGATAGTAGGAAACTAAATATACTGCACTATGGGGCTCTGTGTACAAGGGCTGAAATTAGCTGAGCTGTTTTGGTGCCTACTGAAAAACATTTTGTGGTGTGAAACTGAAAATACCAATCTATTGAAGTATATTGAAGGATTATCTTCTGCTATATGCATCAATAAAGAAACTTTTGCCAAAACCGCACTTGCCGCACCTGCCGCAAGTACGCCTATACTTTGCATGGCGTTTACTGCAACCGCGCCGCAAGTGCAGCCGGTATGCGGTAATTGCGGCAGATGCGGTTTTTTTCACCGCATCTGCCGCAAATTTCAAAAAACGCTGATGTGAAAGGGCCCTAAGGCCCCTTTAACATCAGCGTAATTACAAAAATGTGGCAGTGGCGGTTAAAAAAAACGCATCTGCCGCCTAACCATCACACTTGCGGTTGACTTGCGGCAGGTGCGGCAAGTGCGGTATAGTTGCGGTTTCGGAACTTGCAGCAGATGCGGTCGCGAAAAAAACGCGGTCACACGCATTTTTTTTTCCGACCGCATCTGCTGCAAGGGCCAAAACCGCAACTATACCGCACACTTACCGCAAGCCCCATAAACAATGCATGGGGCATTCCGCAAGTGTGCCACAAGTGCAGCCATTATGCGATAAATGCGGCAGATGCGTTTTTTTTCACTGCAATTGCCGCATTTTTGTAATAACGCTGATGTGAAAGGGGCCTTATTTGGAGATAGCAGTGTGGTCTTTAACCCTTTTTTGACTGGATACTTGTATTGCTGATACTGAGACTGTGGCAGCTATCTATTGAGTAGAAGCTTTGATGGTGATTGTGTCCAAAACAATCTCACCAGATAAGAGGCTCATTGTCTTTGTTTAATCTGTGTAATGGTAAAGTCAGATTAAACCCTATTGTCACGTATTGACTGCCTTGCAGTCTAGAAGTACTGCTGCTGTGGTTTAAACTAAGCCTTTTTTTTCTCTGGTATGCAGTGTGCGGCTCTACAGGTGAGGTTGCGGCAGGTGTGTTTTATGGATATGACCCATGTTTAGGTGAGCTGAGGGGCGTGCCTGGGCAGGTTGCTCTCCACCCCTTGACCATAAATGGATTAGCTCACATCCACCTGATGTCGCTGATTCAGTTCACTGTGACCTGTTGTGAGCAGATGCTGATCCGAAACGTCTGTTTTTCTCTCCATTGGAGGCTGCTGAGTTCCGTAGTCCATGGGTGGAGGTAGGGGCTTATGCCTAGGGCTTCTCAAGATTTAGGGACTTAGGCTGGTGGCTCAGACCTCTTCACCTTTAGAGGTACCTCCGAGATCAGGGCGAGTCAGGGAACCACAGTATCAGGGCCAGAGCAGGCTCCCCTGATTCCCTACGCCCAGCTCCATCCTACTTCTGGGGCCCCCCCAGCGTGACACTTATTTGAATTGATGTACCATACAGGATGAGCTGCACTATCTGAGCAACATCTGTAGGTTGCAGACACTGCCTCATGCTTCCTCTAGGGGTGATAAAATGCAAAAGTGACCAAAACAACAGCCAAAAATGATGAGAACAGATAAATGATCTGTGGTCATCACCTCACTCCTTTATAGGGGGTGTCTTGCTAATTACCTATTATTTCTACCTGTTGTTTATTCCATTTGTACAAGAGCAGGAGAAATTGATTCCCAATCAGTGTTACTTCATAACTGGACAGGTTGATTTCACAGAAATGGGTTCACTTTATTTTTTTGAGCAATTCATTTTTTTTCTTTGTATGCAGAAAAATATACCAAAAGAAAGAAAAATCATCCCTGAGAAGCTGTAACTAACTAGCTGTCCTAGATATCAAGCTATGGCCTATATCCAGAGTTATATTTATAGAGAGAAGTTGATAATGCTACTAAAGTATCCATAAAGCATTAAATATGATATTTACTAATTCATATTTTTCCATTGTTTCCAATTATTTTGAAGTCACACTCAGTCTGATGATATTTGACTATCCAGTACTAGCTTTTTTTATTATTATTTATTTATATAGCGCCATTGGATTCCATGGTGCTTTACATATGAAGGAGAGACACGGACAAGTACAGTAGATTTGGACAGTCAAGTTTTACAGAAACAGGAGGGGAGGGGACCCTGTCCATGAAGGCTCACCGTCCATTGGACAGTGTGAGCCCTGTCATTCAGGCGGCAAGAGGCAGGGGGAGCGGCAGTGCAGAAGGAGACGGCGCCTCATGCACACAGCCTCCCCCTGTCATGGCGCCGGCCGCTCACCCCGCTCACCGCAGGTAAGCGGCGACCCGCCGGAGGAGCAATGTAGAAGGGGCGGCAGCGCTGGGCTCCACCAGCACGCCCCCATCCCCCCCGGTAATCACTGCCGCGGCTCAGGCGGCAGTGGGGCTTGGTGCACCCTGCTCACAGTCTATGGGACTTTTACAGGATATACAGAATTAATACAATGGCAAGAAAAACGTGTTTAAATATTCCTTTTATAAACATTCTTTTATTCCTTTGGAAGCAAAGTCAGGATACCAAAATGAAGAAGTGATTTGCATTTCTCCTATTTCTTCTGTGGTTGCCATTTTTGGGAAATGTGAGAAAATAAATACCATGTGATTTGCAGTCCTTTGTATGGCCACAACATCTCACCTATGTCCTGACACCTTATCTCCACATAACAACTTCATACCCTTTCTTGGTGGCAATTAAATGGTAACAAAGTCAATTAACAGTTCGATGGCAGGTCATAATTGCTGTCTAGTTGCTAATATGTATTTATATCTTTTGTTTTCCAGTGGTATCTGCTATTCCTAGTCACAGAAAAGCAGCACAAGAAGCCAATAATGTACAGATGATACTTTTCTGATACGTACTGTTTGTTAATTAAGTGATAGAGGAATACAATACTTACTACTATCTTATTTTTGCAGTATAATAACGGTATATATCTATACATAAATTTAAGGGTATACCTGGTGGTTCAGCACAGGAGGGGTAAAATACTGATGACACAGTCACCGCATTTTCAACTGCAGAAGTGCAGCGCTATCACAGCGGTTATAAGTAGAAGAGTAAAAACGCTAAAAAATACTAATTACAATTTACCATATTTTTCGGGCTCCAAGACGCACCCCAAATTTAGAGGAGAAAAACAGGAAAAAATAATTTTTAATGTTAAAATGGGGGTTCGTTTTGTAGTCCATATTGTAGGCTGAATGTAGGTTACCGGGGGAGGCACCGTGGTGGTGGAGTGGGGTCACAAAAGGCAGGGTCGCCACTGCAGGAAGCTGGCGGCAGCATGAATGGGGTGATGCTGGGAAGAGGGCGAGTCCGGGTGGCGCTAGGCAGGCATCATTGATTAGATGCCATTGATCTCCCCGATGTCGGACGCCAAGCACTCCAGGAAAGTGGCATTGAAGGAGACTCAGATTCACATCCATGATCGGGAGATCATTAGCACCTACCTACCACTGCCAGGACACCCCTTCCTCCCTAAGCAGGGATCACAGCATCATTTCACTAGTGCCACCACCGACTTCCTGCAGTGGCAGACCTTGCCTCCTGTAACTTTGCTCCACCAATGCTGCGCTCCATCCCCGGTAAACAAAATCCCGATTATAAAACTATACATGTGTTTTATAGTCTAAAAATACTGTACATTATCTGATCTGCCATTAAACGACCGACATTCAGTGTATATTTAGTTAATTCATTTTTTAGCATATTTACTTATGCTGCCCTGGCTTCAGATTAACACCGAACTGTAATAGACCGAACACATAGGCTGCCATTGTTCTGGGTAAACAGAACCTTTAATGCTGAGAATGGCTACCATTCCTATACATTCCTCTAAGCGCACAATAATAATATTCCTAGTTTTGTCCCTTAACAATTAAGAATGTTTTTTGTATTCTCATTATAATACCTTAGGACAAAATAATGCCTACTACTAAGTAGCATTGATCTTTGTTTGCTCCACAATGTCCCCTTTGAATGTTTATTACCCCTTTAAAAAGTAATAATGGGCCCTAGGTGCATCCCTGAAAATTAATGAGAGCACCTTAGAAAGTAAAATGAACCCTCATTTTGACTCCTAAACAGTCATAATGCCTCATGTTTGCTCCTTTGAAAGTTATAATGTTCGATAAAAAATAATAATGCTTCCTCATTGACCCTTTAAAATGTAATTGTATCCCAGAGGTAATAATGGACCCAAGTGTCCCTTTAAACCGTAATTAGACCATCTCATTGTCCCATTAAAAATAAGCTTGCACCCAAATGCTTCTTTTAAAAAGTAGTGATGTGATGTCTCCTCTAGAAGTAATAGTTCCCAACACACTTAACATTGTCATCTTTGAGTTGCAGAAAAATAAACGAAAACCTTAAGGTGGGTTTACACGTCGCGATATCGGCGTCCAACTCCGACCCAACTCCGACCAAAAGTCACGTGGTTCGAGAGTTGGACCCAATATCGTTCGCGCGTTGTACGGTTTGAACGTACAATGCCAAAATGATATCGGGGTTGAATGAGCGTGCTATTCAACCGCCCGATATCGGATGGCCGTTGTAGCCACATCGTCCGTGTGACAGCCCAACTACGATGTGTACGCCCACGTCACCCATTCACTCCCATGTTAACTGGTCGTTCCTGGGTTGGGGGGCGTACACATCGTCGGGACGTTGTATCCCGATATCGGGCTGTCTAAACCGGCGATGCGATGGCAAGAAAAGCGCGCTCAAAAAGCGCGCTCCCGCGTCGTTGGCTCCGATATCGGGCCGATATCGGGACGTGTAAACCACCATTATACTCTAAGTGGGATCCCTTGACTAATGCAACGAGAGTTTCTGGTGAAGTTATTCCACCTAAGTGGTGACTTCCCATCCAGCTGTCACCTACCTCTGAAACCAGTCATTGGCCTCAACAGCAAAGGCTTGACTATTGAAATAGATCGCCGGGACTACCACCACTAGAGTGCTCGGCTTAGTCCAAAAGACAATAAAATAGTAATGTGCATGTGGGACCAACACCGTAATCAAAGCTGGAACTCTGGAGCGCAGTTCTTGGGATTGGTGGGAGTTACCTTGGTGTGACCCCCATTGATAAGAAACTTTCCACTCATCCTGTGGCTCAATGATAAGTTGTTAGGATAGGCAACTGACCATAGACATATTCTTCCACTTGTCAGGCAAGGGGCACAACCAGGTAGAGATATACAAGGAATGTCTTTCTAGTTAAGAGAGCAGGATTTAGCAATGTGGACTTAAATAATAGAAGAAGAAAACTTTTACTATATTCTTCATGATTATTTCCAACCATAATGGTCAATATTGCTAAAAAAAAATCTAACATGTCATAGAGACATGCCAACAGTTGTAATCAGAGGTCTGGGTGCAGAGACACCTAAAATGGGACTTTGGCATTATTGTGAGCTCAAAGCTCTTAAGAGTCCTTTCTTGGCTTCAGAGAAATGATGGCTTCAAACAGATAATAAAAATGTCAAACTAAGAACCCCATGTTCAGTTTTGTTACATTTGTCTTAGGGTGCCTTCGCAGTGCGGCACGATCCGGTCCGGGGCTGTCCGGGATGACCATGACAGCCGCGGACTGGATCAGCACACAGGACTGAAGGGCTAATATGCCCTCCAGTCCGGTGTGCAGCCGCACGCAGTTCCCGCTGCTGATAAGTCAGGACCGCGGCGAAGCGGTCCTGACCTGTCCACGGCTGCAGCTGCGTGCGCTGCACACCGGACCGGAGGGCATATTAGCTGTCAGGGTCATCCCGGACAGCCCTGGACTGGATCACGCCGCAGTGTGAAGGCACCCTTAGCATTATATCAATGTATAATATTTGGATGTGTGGTCCATTTCTGTTTTCTATAGTTGTGGCTGAATATAGGAGTGGTATGCAGTGGGGTATCAATGATCTGGTTTTACAAATTGATGTTGATGGTGAAATAGAAATGCAGCGTTGCGTTGCTTTCATGGCGCTTCATCAGCTGCTATTCCTTACAGAGTAACATATGGAAGCATTTTAAGGTCATGTTCCCAATTCAACTTAAGGCATTGTTCCCATAAAGCACGGAACGAAAACTGCGGAAAACAGAAGCCGGAGATTGTGGCTGCCGATTGTTATTGCTACATTTTATGTCTATTTAACTAAGGGTGCTTTCACATCTGCGTTTTTCGTAATTCGCGGCAGATGCGGTGAAAAAACCGCATCTGCCGCGTTTACCGCATAATAACCGTTCCACTTGCGGCGCGGTTGCGGTTTTTTCTATGCAATGTATAGGGGGACTTGCGGCAGATGCGGCAAGTGCAGTTTTGCACTTGCGGCAGGTGCGGCCGCGAAAAAAACCGCAGTAAGCCGCGGTTTTTTTCGCGGCCGCACCTGCCGCAAGTGCAAAACCGCACTTGCCGCATCTGCCGCAAGTCCCCCTATACATTGCATAGAAAAAACCGCAACCGCGCCGCAAGTGGAACGGTTATGCGGTAAACGCGGCAGATGCGGTTTTTTCACCGCATCTGCCGCGAATTACGAAAAACGCAGATGTGAAAGGGCCCTAAACTATAAAAATCTACATATAAAACAGTCGTGCAAATACATGATTTTAAAATTGTAACATCTGGACGCAGCAATTTTTCCACATTATTGAAATGTGTCCGAATAAAGTCATAACATAGAAGAGTATGAACACAAGGCAAATATCACAAGGCGAGCGACGTCCATATCGTTCACTGAATCCTCAATTGTCTCTATGTATTGACCTATGGTTTCCCTTTCACATCCTTAAAACAAATGTTCAGAGCTAAAGGTGACTTCAGCCTAATCACCAAAGAGACATTTTCATTAGATAGCTTAATTAAGTTAAATAGACTGAATTTCAACTACTTAACACATTTTAACCTACAAATTATCACCTTTTGCTCATTCAGATTATACATTGGAGTGTGAGGCAATTAATGGTCTGCAATGAATGTCCTTTTATCATGCCAGTTTAACGGGAACAGTCAGATCAGGAATTTTAACTGAAATAATTATATTACTTAAAAGAAAACATTGAGGTTATTCATCAGAAATGTCCCAGCTGCACCGTAAGTATCATTAAGCACTAGACGGCTTGTCAAACGCAATAACCCAATATAACAAGGTTGGGGATAGAGATCTGGTAGAGTATTATTGATTTACCAAGAGAAAAAAAATGGAGGGTTTGTAAAGGCAAACGTATGGATATAATAGTAAAAAAGGAGACCGACTACAATGAAGTGAGCAGATATAACAAACAACACACAAAACGTACAGTTAGGGCCAGAAATATTTGGACAGTGACACAATTTTCGCGAGTTGGGCTCTGCATGCCACCACATTGGATTTGAAATGAAACCTCTACAACAGAATTCAAGTGCAGATTGTAACGTTTAATTTGAAGGGTTGAACAAAAATATCTGATAGAAAATGTAGGAATTGTACACATTTCTTTACAAACACTCCACATTTTAGGAGGTCAAAAGTAATTGGACAAATAAACATAACCCAAACAAAATATTTTTATTTTCAATATTTTGTTTCGAATCCTTTGGAGGCAATCACTGCCTTAAGTCTGGAACCCATGGACATCACCAAACGCTGGTTTCCTCCTTCTTAATGCTTTGCCAGGCCTTTACAGCCGCAGCCTTCAGGTCTTGCTTGTTTGTGGGTCTTTCCGTCTTAAGTCTGGATTTGAGCAAGTGAAATGCATGCTCAATTGGGTTAAGATCTGGTGATTGACTTGGCCATTCAGAATGTTCCACTTTTTTGCACTCATGAACTCCTGGGTAGCTTTGGCTGTATGCTTGGGGTCATTGTCCATCTGTACTATGAAGCGCTGTCCAATCAACTTTGCAGCATTTGGCTTAATCTGGGCTGAAAGTATATCCCGGTACACTTCAGAATTCATCCGGCTACTCTTGTCTGCTGTTATGTCATCAATAAACACAAGTGACCCAGTGCCATTGAAAGCCATGCATGCCCATGCCATCACGTTGCCTCCACCATGTTTTACAGAGGATGTGGTGTGCCTTGGATCATGTGCCGTTCCCTTTCTTCTCCAAACTTTTTTCTTCCCATCATTCTGGTACAGGTTGATCTTTGTCTCATCTGTCCATAGAATACTTATCCAGAACTGAGCTGGCTTCTTGAGGTGTTTTTCAGCAAATTTAACTCTGGCCTGTCTATTTTTGGAATTGATGAATGGTTTGCATCTAGATGTGAACCCTTTGTATTTACTGTCATGGAGTCTTCTCTTTACTGTTGACTTAGAGACAGATACACCTACTTCACTGAGAGTGTTCTGGACTTCAGTTGATGTTGTGAACGGGTTCTTCTTCACCAAATAAAGTATGCGGCGATCATCCACCACTGTTTGTCATCCGTGGACGCCCAGGCTTTTAGAGTTCCCAAGCTCACCAGTCAATTCCTTTTTTCTCAGAATGTACCCAACTGTTGATTTTGCTACTCCAAGCATGTCTGCTATCTCTCTGATGGATTTTTTATTTTTTTTCAGCCTCAGGATGTTCTGCTTCACCTCAATTGAGAGTTCCTTTGACCGCATGTTGTCTGGTCACAGCAACAGCTTCCAAATGCAAAACCACACACCTGGAATCCACCCCTGACCTTTTAACTACTTCATTGATTATAGGTTAAGAGGGAGACGCCTTCAGAGTTAATTGCAGCCCTTAGAGTCCATTGTCCAATTACAATTACTTTTGGTCCCTTGAAAAAGAGGAGGCTATGCATTACAGAGCTATGATTCCTAAACCTTTTCTCCGATTTGGATGTGGAAACTCTCATATTGCAGCTGGGAGTGTGCACTTTCAGCCCATATTATATATATAATTGTATTTCTGAATATGTTTTTGTAAACAGCTAAAATAACAAAACTTGTGTCACTGTTCAAATATTTCTGGCCCTAACTGTATATGTGGATAAATTGTCATGTTGCTGCTCTATTTTATTCATTTGCCTCAGAAAATTTTGAGTTGGAATAAAATAGCTTTCTACAGGCCTGCCCATCCATTTCCTAAATGTAAATAACTCTAACTTTAAAGCGAACCTGTCATATCCCCCCCGGACATCAAAAGCTAAAATAGCCACCTTCTGCAGCACTAAGGCTGCATTCAGAGAAGGTGGCTATAGCTTTTGATGCCTATACATTTTAAATATGCACTTATATAACTGCTTACACTTAAGACGACCTAAGACCGGGAGGCGGGGTTTCGCGCTCCTCCGGCCCGCCCCCTCTTGTCAATCATGCTCGTCGCCTGCTGCTGCCTCCCCTCACACTGTAACATGAACGCGCGCCTCCGTTCTCCTCTATGGCGCCGCGCATGCGCTGTGCGCCGGGTGTCCAGGAAGTCGTCGGGCTGCGCGCACAGCGCATGCGCGGCGCCATAGAGGAGAACGGAGGCGCGCGTTCATGTTACAGTGTGAGGGGAGGCAGCAGCAGGCGACGAGCATGATTGACAAGAGGGGGCGGGCTGGAGGAGCGCGAAACCCCGCCTCCCGGTCTTAGGTCGTCTTAAGTGTAAGCAGTTATATAAGTGCATATTTAACAATGTATAGGGCATCAAAAGGCTATAGCCACCTTCTCTGAATGCAGCCTTAGTGCTGCAGAAGGTGGCTATTTTAGCTTTTGATGTCCAGGGGGGAGGGTGACAGGTTCGCTTTAAGGGGAACCACTATGCTTGTTTTATGCTGCCTAGTAGTGATGAGCAAGCATTAATATGCTCGATGGCGCTGCGACAGACATCTGGGGTTGGTGATGTGGCAGCAAGTTGGTAACGCTCCCCGTAGATGGAGCGAGATCCCCGGGGCTGTAACGTAGGATAGGGATTTGACACAGGATTGTGGCTCTGCAGGCGGGACGCTGGCACAGTTTATATCAAGGGCAGGATTAGGGGCCGCATTTGTGGTGCCCCACTGGTCGATGCGCCACTAAGGGGGACTGTTATGATCCGTGACTAAGGAGTAACATACAGATTCCACAGAAGTCGTTGGCGACTATACTGACTGCAATCCCTGACTACACACCGCAACTAGAAGTATCCATGGGATGTAACTAACCAGACCTAGACACCTCTGCACAGCCGGAGAACTAACTGCTCCTAAAGATGGATGTAGGAAAAGCCATCTTGCCTCAGAGCAGAACCCCAAAAGAATAGCCGTTGACATCGGAGTGTGTGTGCCAATGATGCACAAGAAGCCACAAACAGTTTCCTGAAGACAAGCAGACTAAGGACATGGATTAGTGGAACTGTCCGGTGGTCTGGTGAGACCAAGAGAAACTTATTTGGTCCAGATGGAGTCAAGCGTGTGTGACGGTCTAGGTCAGAGCATAAAGACAAGAGTGTCCTTCCAACAGTCAGGCACGGTGGTGGAGGGTCATGTTGGTGCATGGTTGTGGAGAGTCATTATTTGGGGCTGCATGATGCTGCCAGCTGTGGGTAGCTGAAAATCATTGAGAGAACCATGAATATCATCAAGTCCTGTGACCTACTGAAGACGAACATGATCTCCTCCCTTCATATTCCACCATGATAACGACCCCCAACACAATCCTGCTAAAGACACTGAGAGTGAAGGTGCTGGACGGCCGAGCATCTCCAGACATGAGCCCTATGGAGCATCTGTGCGGCCTCCTCAGACCTAAGGTGGAAGAGTGCGAGGTCTCTACATCCACCATCTCCGTGATGTCGTTATGAAGGATGAAGAGGATCCGACGGCTCCTGTGAAGATCTAGTGACCTCCAGGTCCAAAAGAGTTAAGGTCATGCTGGAAAATAATGGTGGCCACACAAAATATTTGCGCAAAATTGGGTCATTATCTCTTAGGGGTGTACTACTTTTGTAGCCAGCGGTTTGGACATTAATGGCTGTGTTATTTAGAGTACACCACATTTACTGTTATAGAAGCTGCACACTCCACTACTGTACATTGTATCAAAGAGTTAGATCTTCAGAAAACAGAATAAAATGATTACAAAAATGTGAGGGGTGTACACACTTTTGTGAGATACTGTATATGTATATTTTATGATAAAACATATTACTCTGTTGCTGGTTGCTATGAATAAACCAAATAAATCTGAGGGGGCAAAACTCAAATCTCTGTGTCCAGTGATGATTTTATATTAATTGTATCACTTAATATTGAGCAGAATTAAATGGAACTTGTCAGGTTCTCTGTTCCCCTAGAACTATGAATAGTTCTATGCACAGGGGCGTAACCAGGTTTCGGAGGGCCCTGGTGCAAGTGTTGGAGCGGGCCCCCATGAAGCCATCACGCCGCTGGTGAGGTCGGGGAAAGAGTTTGGGGGGTGCTAGCAACTGCGGATGAGGAGCACAATGCCGGGCACGGAGCCGGTGTCAGATCAGAAGAGAGGAGAGGCGGGATCAGCAGCAGGAAGCATCCTCACCGCTGTGCTCCCGCTGTGTCTCGTTGCAGCAGCTGCGGCTGCAAACCGACACCGGCTGGCCCATTTCATTAAAGGGGCAGCCCTAAATTAGGGCAAAACCACCAGCCTGGGGGGCAATTGCCCCCTGCCACCTGGGCCAGTCCTCCCCTGACCTTAGGGGTACAGGATTTGCAAGATGGTGCGTCCGTTCTGAGTCCAGCCGTTTGTCCACACAGAACGTATGACAACATGCTGGTTATCGCCGCCCTCATAACAATGTGGGTAACAAGTTGTGGGGTCCACTTTTTGGTGTTATCTCTTGCAAAAGTAAAGAATTTGGGATAAAACAACACTTTCGTGAAAAAAGAGACCATTTTCAGTATGAGGACCTTTTGTTATCAAACTCTGTGAAGTACCCGTGGGTTCGAAATGCTCACTATGCCCCTAGATAAAATCCTGGAGAGGTCTAGTTTCCAAAATGGGGTCACTTGGTGGGGGGAGGGGGGGTCTGCGTTTAAGTACCCTAGGGGTCCGGGAAATGCAACATGGTGCCTGCAATCTTTCTCAGACATATTTGCTTTCCAAAATTCTAATACCGTGTTTCCCCGAAAGTAAGACCCTGTCTTACATTTTTTTGGGGGCCAAAAGTGGCCCCCGGTCTTACTTTCGGGGGGGGGGGGGTCTTATATTGTGTGCCCCAGCAGTGTGGCCTACAGGCCCCCTCCTGCTGGGACACTGCGGGAGCGGGTCGCACGTCACGTGCGCCCGCTCATTACATATGCACTGCATCCCCCTGTCAATCAGCGACAGGGGGAGCAGTGCATTATACGGTATATATGGGCCCCCTCCTGCTGGCACACTACCCCCCTGTTCTGGGGCCCTCCCTGCTGCTGCTGCAGACATCTTACCCTCCAGGGTCTTCTTGCAGCAGCCAGCGCGTCGGTCCTCTGTCCTCGGCTGTCTCCCGGATCATGTGACCCGTCGCAGCGCATGACGTCATTGCGACTCCGACCGGCCAGTCACATGATCCGGGAGACAGCTGAGGACGGAGGACGGACGCGCTGGCTGCTGCAAGAAGATCCTGGAGGGTAAGATGTCTGCAGCAGCAGCAGCAGGGGGGGCCTCAGAACAGGGGGGTAGTGTGCCAGCAGGAGGGGGCCCATATATAACGTATAATGCACTGCTCCCCCTGTCGCTGATTGACAGGGGGATGCAGTGCATATGTAATGAGCGGGCGCACTTGACGTGCGACCCGCTCCCGCTCCCCCCCCCCTCCGCTAGGGGCCTTACATTAGGCCCCCCCCGGTTGTAAGGCCTTATAATCGGGGGAGGCCTTACATTAGCAGGCCTCCCCCTTTACCCCTAGGCGGCCTTACAATCGGGGGGGGCCTTACTTCGGGGAAACCCGGTAGCGCTCCTTCTCTTCTGAGCCCTCCCATTTGTTCAATCGTTCCTGACCCCTTGTGGGCATCGATGCGCTCAGAAGGAACTGGGTAATACATTTTGGCATGCAATTTGTCACACTATCCTTGTAAAAGTGAATCAATTGAGGCTAAAGCAACATTTTAGGTAAAATGTAAATGTATTTCTGTTTTCATTCCTGTGAAGCACCTGAGGGGTTAATAATGTTCTTGGATGTGGTTTTGGGCAGTCTGGGGGTGCAGGTTTTGGAATGGTGTCACTCTTGGGTGTCTTCTGTCATGTAGGCCCCTCAAGGTGACTTCAAATGTAATGTGGCCCCTACAGATTGGTGTAAAAATGAGAAATTGCTGATGACTTGTGAACCCTCCTAACTTCCTAACAAAAAGGAAATATGTCTCAGGATGGTGCTGGTGTAAAGTAGACATGTGGGAAATCTTATTTATTAACTATTTTGTGTGATATAACTCTCTGGTTTAACAAAATAAAAGTTAAAAAGTTGAAAATTGCAAAAAATTTCACAAAAAATTAGTTTCATGTTCACAAATAAAAACAAAAAAAATCTCGTCCTATGTTTATCACTAACATAAAGCACAATGGGCCACGAAAAGCAATGGTAGAATCGCTGGGAAATGTACAACATCCAGAGATATTACCTCATACAGGCACACTGCTCAGAGAGAAAATGGCGCCGTGTCACCAAGGTGGAAACCGGCTGTAAGGGGTTAATGCTGAATAAACAACATGTGACACACAGTGAGAGGTGTGCAGGTCTGTCTCAGTCTGCACTATATATATATATATATATATATATATATATATATATATATATATATATATATATGAGATAACAGTGACGTAACGGCCTCAGAGGATGACCAATAACCACATACAGGGCAGACAGCCGGGAAGGGGTTAACGCCCGAGCACCGACACCACGAGCAGCAGCAGCAGCACTGAGCCAGGAGGGTCACGTGTCCGGCACGTCACGTGGTCACATCCGCACAGGTCCTCTACCCTACGCTCACTGCAGATCACGTGGTGCCGACGTCACGGCAGGTCCTGTCGCGCTCTTTCCCTCAGTGAGGTGAGTGATGAAGCCGGGGCAGTGATGGCGGCTCCGGGGACTCTGTACATCCGGCTCATGCTGGCGGATCCGGCACACGTAGTGCTGGGATGGGGCATGTGATATAACTAGTGCAGTGGAGGGCGGGAGTGTTCCCCAGAAGAGCCGGTCACCATTCACCTCTCACTGCAGCACACAGGAACTGACACCAGACGCTTCACTGGTTGCCATAGACAACAGCTCTGCACTGTGCTGGACAGCCTGACTGTAGGAGAGATTAGGCCATGTGTATGAAGCAGCAACACAGTGACCCCATAGTGCCCCCCTGGACCCAGAGCAGAGGCACAGTGCCCCCTGGACCCAGAGCAGAGGCACAGTGACCCCCTAGCCCCCTGGACCCAGAGCAGAGGCACAGTGCCCCCCAGCCCCCTGGACCCAGAGCAGAGGCACAGTGCCCCCTGGACCCAGAGCAGAGGCACAGTGACCCCCTAGCCCCCTGGACCCAGAGCAGAGGCACAGTGACCCCCTAGCCCCCTGGACCCAGAGCAGAGGCACAGTGACCCCCTAGCCCCCTGGACCCAGAGCAGAGGCACAGTGACCCCCAGCCCCCTGGACCCAGAACAGCAGCACAGTGCCCCCCAGCCCCCTGGACCCAGAACAGCAGCACAGTGACCCCATAGTGCCCCCTGGACCCAGAGCAGAGGCACAGTGCCCCCCAGCCCCCTGGACCCAGAGCAGAGGCACAGTGACCCCCTACTGCCCCCTGGACCCAGAGCAGAGGCACAGTGCCCCCCAGCCCCCTGGACCCAGAGCAGAGGCACAGTGACCCCCTACTGCCCCCTGGACCCAGAGCAGAGGCACAGTGCCCCCTGGACCCAGAGCAGAGGCACAGTGCCCCCCAGCCCCCTGGACCCAGAGCAGAGGCACAGTGACCCCCTAGCCCCCTGGACCCAGAGCAGAGGCACAGTGACCCCCTAGCCCCCTGGACCCAGAGCAGAGGCACAGTGACCCCCTAGCCCCCTGGACCCAGAGCAGAGGCACAGTGACCCCCAGCCCCCTGGACCCAGAACAGCAGCACAGTGCCCCCCAGCCCCCTGGACCCAGAACAGCAGCACAGTGACCCCATAGTGCCCCCTGGACCCAGAGCAGAGGCACAGTGCCCCCCAGCCCCCTGGACCCAGAGCAGAGGCACAGTGACCCCCTACTGCCCCCTGGACCCAGAGCAGAGGCACAGTGACCCCCTACTGCCCCCTGGACCCAGAGCAGAGGCACAGTGACCCCCTACTGCCCCCTGGACCCAGAGCAGAGGCACAGTGCCCCCTGGACCCAGAGCAGAGGCACAGTGCCCCCCAGCCCCCTGGACCCAGAGCAGAGGCACAGTGCCCCCTGGACCCAGAGCAGAGGCACAGTGACCCCCTAGCCCCCTGGACCCAGAGCAGAGGCACAGTGACCCCCTAGCCCCCTGGACCCAGAGCAGAGGCACAGTGACCCCCAGCCCCCTGGACCCAGAACAGCAGCACAGTGCCCCCCAGCCCCCTGGACCCAGAGCAGAGGCACAGTGACCCCCAGCCCCTGGACCCAGAACAGCAGCACAGTGCCCCCCAGCCCCCTGGACCCAGAACAAGAGCACAGTGCCCCTCAGCCCTCTAGATCCAGAATAGCAGCACAGTGCCCCCTGGACCCAGAACAGCAGCACAGTGCCCCCCAGCCCCCTGGACCCAGAACAGCAGCACAGTGCCCCCCAGCCCCCTGGACCCAGAACAGCATCACAGTGACCCCAGCCCTCTGGACCCAGAGCAGAGGCACAGTGACCCCCCCAGCCCCCTGGACCCAGAACAGCAGCACAGTGCCCCCAGCCCCCTGGACCCAGAGCAGAGGCACGTGACCCCCAGCCGCCTGGACCCAGAACAGCAGCACAGTGCCCCCCAGCCCCCTGGAACCAGAGCACAGCAGCCAGTGCCCCCCAGCCCCCTGGACCCAGAACAGCAGCACATTCCCCCCCTAGCCCCCTGGATCCAGAACAGCAGCACAGTGCCCCCCAGCCCCCTGGATCCTGAACAGCAGCACAGTGCCCCCCAGCCCCCTGGATCCTGAACAGCAGCACAGTGTCCCCCAGCCCCCTGGATCCTGAACAGCAGCACAGTGCCCCCCAGCCCCCTGGATCCTGAACAGCAGCACAGTGCCCCCCAGCCCCTGGATCCTGAACAGCAGCACAGTGCCCCCCAGCCCCCTGGATCCTGAACAGCAGCACAGTGCCCCCCAGCCCCCTGGATCCAGAACAGCAGCACAGTGCCCCCAGCCACCTGGACCCAGAGCAGAGGCACGTGACCCCCAGCCCCCTGTACCCAGAACAGCAGCACAGTGCCCCCCAGCCCCTGGACCCAGAGCAGAGGCACAGTGACCCCCAGCCCCCTGGACCCAGAACAGCAGCACAGTGACCCCCAGCCCCCTGGATCCAGAACAGCAGCACAGTGACCCCCAGCCCCCTGGACCCAGAGCAGAGGCACAGTGACCCCCAGCCCCCTGGACCCAGAACAGCAGCACCGTGCCCTCCAGCCCCCTGGATCCAGAACAGCAGCACAGTGACCCCCAGCCCCCTGGACCCAGAGCAGAGGCACAGTGCCCCCCAGCCCCTTGGACCCAGAACAGCAGCACAGTGCCCCCCAGCCCCCTGGACCCAGAACAGCAGCACAGTGCCCCCCAGCCCCCTGGACCCAGAGCAGAGGCACAGTGACCCCCAGCCCCCTGGACCCAGAACAGCAGCACAGTGCCCCCCAGCCCCCTGGACCCAGAACAGCAGCACAGTGCCCCCCAGCCCCCTGGATCCAGAACAGCAGCACAGTGCCCCCCAGCCCCCTGGATCCAGAACAGCAGCACAGTGCCCCCAGCCCCCTGGATCCAGAACAGCAGCACAGTGCCCCCAGCCCCCTGGATCCAGAACAGCAGCACAGTGACCCCCAGCCCCCTGGACCCAGAGCAGAGGCACAGTGACCCCCAGCCCTCTGGACCCAGAACAGCAGCACAGTGCCCCCCCAGCCCCCTGGATCCAGAACAGCAGCACAGTGCCCCCTGGACCCAGAACAGCGGCACAGTGACCCCCAGCCCCCTGGACCCAGAACAGCGCACAGTGCCCCCCAGCCCCCTGGATCCAGAACAGCAGCACAGTGCCCCCCAGCCCCCTGGATCCAGAACAGCAGCACAGTGCCCCCCAGCCCCCTGGACCCAGAACAGCACAGTGCCCCTGGACCCAGAACAGCAGCACAGTGCCCCCTGGACCCAGAACAGCAGCACAGTGCCCCCTGGACCCAGAACAGCAGCACAGTGCCCCCTGGACCCAGAACAGTAGCACAGTGCCCCCAGCCCCTGGACCCAGAATAGTAGCACAGTGCCCCCCAGCCCCCTGGACCCAGAACAGCAGCACAGTGACCCCCAGCACCCTGGACCCAGAACAGCAGCACAGTGACCCCCAGCACCCTGGACCCAGAACAGCAGCACAGTGACCCCCAGCACCCTGGACCCAGAACAGCAGCACAGTGACCCCCACAGCCCTGGACCCAGAACAGCAGCACAGTGACCCCCAGCACCCTGGACCCAGAACAGCAGCACAGTGACCCCCAGCACCCTGGACCCAGAACAGCAGCACAGTGACCCCCAGCACCCTGGACCCAGAACAGCAGCACAGTGACCCCCAGCACCCTGGACCCAGAAGAGCACACAGTGACCCCCTAGTGCCCCCTAGCCCCCTGGACCCAGAACCTAGAACAGCAGCACAGTGCCCCCCCAGCCCCCTGGAGTGGAGCACAGTAACCCCCTAGTGCCTCCCCATCCCCCCTAACTCAGTTCAGAGAGCAACGGCACAGTAACCCCCCCACTTCCCTCATGGACCCAGCGCAGATTGCAGCAAATCTGTTTTTTTTTTGGTCCTGTTCAGAAGTCCCAATGTCAGGAAACCTCTGGTGGCTCTACTAGTCACCTCAACTTGGAGTAGAGCATACCTTCATTTATTATTGTTAATTATGACTACAGAATAGTATTTTGGTTCAGATCAAAGCATACCCTGTTTCCCCAACGATAAGACCGTGTCTTATATTAATTTTTGCTCCCAAAGATGCTCCATGTCTCTTTTTTCAGGGGTGTCTTATTTTTTCATGAAGAATTCACATTTATTGTTGAACAAAAAAAAAAGAACATTTAACATCCCCATGCAGCGCCCCCATCATCCCATTGCAGTCCCCATCATCCATATTGGTCGTCCGCGTTGTATCTTCTGCTGCTGTAGATGTAAGCCAATCAGAGCTTAGCAGGTGACGCCGGCGGATGCTGGGCTCTGATTGGCCCGAGTGTTACCGTACATCTACAATACAGCAGCTGAGGCAGAGCGGTGCCCTAAATACTGCTGCGGGCACCAGACAACAACGGCTGGCGGGCAGGGGATGAGTCACAGCTGCATACCCCAGTCTTCTGATCGGTGGCATGCTGTTCTACAAAAAAAAAAAAAGGTATCTTCAGGGGGTGCCTTATATTTACAAGCACACTAACCCCCCCTCCAGTATGTCTTATTTTTGGAGAAACACAGTATTCATGTGTGAATGGTCCAGACCTAAATCCCATTAAGAATCTTTGACGAGACTTGGGGGAAAAATTCTGTTCACAGACTTCTCCGTCCAATCTCCCTGAGCGAGAGCTAATCTGCAAGGAGGAATGGACAAAATGTTACCTCTAGGTAGAGGCATATTATTATTATTTATATAGCTCTTGTGAGAAGAGACAGGCAGGAAAGCTGTGTGAATGGAAGTTACAGATTCATATACCTCTCTTGTGAGGAGATACAGGCAGGAAAGCTGTGTGAATGGAAGTTACAGATTCATATACCTCTCTTGTGAGGAGAGACAGGCAGGAAAGCTGTGTGAATGGAAGTTACAGGTTCATATACCTCTCTTGTGAGGAGATACAGGCAGGACAGCTGTGTGAATGGAAGTTACAAATTCATATACCTCTCTTGTGAGGAAAGACAAGCAGGAAAGATGTGTGAATGGAAGTTACAGATTCATATACCCCTCTTGTGAGGAGAGACAGGCAGGAAAGCTGTGTGAATCGAAATTACAGATTCATATATCTCTTGTGAGGAGAGACAGGCAGGAAAGCTGTGAGAATGGAAGTTACAGATTCATATACCTCTCTTGTGAGGAGAGACAGGCAGGAAAGCTGTGTGAATGGAAGTTACAGATTCATATGCCTCTCTTGTGAGGAGAGACAGGCAGGAAAGCTGTGTGAATGGAAGTTACAGATTCATATACCTCTCTTGTGAGGAGAGACAGGCAGGAAAGCTGTGTGAATGGAAGTTACAGATTCATATACCTCTCTTGTGAGGAGAGACAGGCAGGAAAGCTGTGTGAATGGAAGTTACAGATTCATATACCTCTCTTGTGAGGAGAGACAGGCAGGAAAGCTGTGTGAATGGAAGTTACAGATTCATATACCTCTCTTGTGAGGAGAGACAGGCAGGAAAGCTGTGTGAATGGAAGTTACAGATTCATATACCTCTCTTGTGAGGAGATACAGGCAGGAAAGCTGTGTGAATGGAAGTTACAGATTCATATACCTCTCTTGTGAGGAGATACAGGCAGGAAAGCATGCATCAGTAATTGCTGCAAAAGTTGGGCTAACAAAGTATTGATTTATTAATCACACTAAAATACATAAGATTGTTGGTGTGTGAAAACATTAGAAAAAGTTGAAGATTGGGTATGAATAGTTTTTTAAAGCAGTGTAATGGCATCCTCCCACCTGCTTGTTTTCCTCTGTCTCTGCTCTTCTCTATCTATATGAAGCCAGAACTATCAATCAAAAGAAGGGGGTGATCAAGCAGGTGGGAGGATGCAACTAAAGGTTTGGCTGGTGCACAAGCGCATGTGCTTGGTCTGGACAGTCATTCTGTGCTGACAGACGCCCTTTAGGTTTCTACATTGCTGTGTAATGCAGGTGAATGTATCACATCTTCGACCCACAAGGTACAGTGACAGCAACTCACAAAGAGTCAGAATCGTTTGGGTTTTCTGTGATTTGGTTGTCTCGGTGGCGGCACTTTGTGGGCTACAATGTGACACCATTCACCTGTATTTTGCTGCAACATAGCCGATCTTTGGCTGCGCTGCTCCTGTCATGGTCAAAGTCGCCCTAGCCTTAAAGAGGAACTGTTGTCACTGCCAACATGCCAGTCTTACTAGATATTAATGATATATCTGGTTCTTCTTTCAGAGCTTTGCTTTGTCATGTACCTCTGCTACAAGTGCATCTCAATGAATTGGAATATCATCAAAAAGTTAATTTATGTCAGTAATTCAATACATGAAGTAAACACCTATTATATATAGTCATTCCAAACAGAGTGATCTATTTCAAGTGTTGATTTATGTTAATGTTGATGATTATCGCTTACAGCCAATGAAAACCCAAAGGTCATTATCTCAGAAAATTAAAGTAGGGAGGATGAAGGGTCTGAGAGATAAAATATGACCCAAATAGGTATCAGGCTTCACCTTGTGTGGGTTGTGAGAGTAAAAGCAGATCACGGCTGCTGCAGTCCCCAGTGTGGTGCATATAGAGTAGAGGATGAAGGGTTAAAAACTGCGCTGCCGCATTCCACAAGACATCAAAGGGTGAATATAATATTGATTTATTAGTCAATGCGTTTCAGGGCTACCTGGCCATTTCCTCAGGACAAATCAGCATCATATTGCCATGTTTCAGGGCGTTCTGCCCTGAAACGCGTTGACTGGTAATTCACTATTATATTCGCCCTTTGATGTCTTGTGGAATACATCAGCGTGGTTTTTAACCCTTCATCCGCTCTACTTCACTTTTCTGAGATATTGACCAAGCCATAATCATCAACATTTACAGAAATGAACACTTGAAATACAACACTGTTTGTAATGACTGTATATATGCATTTCACTTTATGTATTAAATTAGTGCAAAAAATTAACTTTTTGATAATAATCTAAGATGCACCTGTATTCCTCCTAAAAATTAATGAATCAATTGACAACTGAGTTGGATGTGGTTCCCTTCATGATCTGTTGTCTGAGCATTGTCTACAGTGTCACACAGCCATCTCACGAGGTGGATGGTAAAGTTGTCAACCTGTTCATATGTATTCAGGAGGGTTAACAGAGAAATGCTACAACACAGAGTGGTAGGAAAAGATGCTCCAGAATTGTTATTTCATGACAAATGCAGGTATTCATTAAAATGGTCATGACAGGAGTGGTGATAAGCCCACTTTTAAATTCTACTCCTGTGGGGTTTTTCACTGTTGGAGTGGTGATTTTTAATCTAAAACCCCTTCCCCCTGTATTATAATTACCCCCTGAAGGCTTCTTTTTTTTCTGTTACCGCTCTAGTGCCGCAGCGCCATGATGTGCTCGTAGATTCTGACTGTCCGGAAGTCAGAAGTTACATCTCAGGCTCCCAATGCATCTCTATGAGAGCTAGAATGAGGCTCTCATAGAGATATATATTGAGTTGTGAACTCCTGCAAGCTCCATAACACATTGGAGCTAGGCAGGTCACAAATCGCCTCAAACAGATGGGAACGAATCTAGAAAAAGATGGAAGATGGCAGGAGGTGAGTATAAAACCAGGGGTCAGAGGATTTACATTTAAAGCACCACAAATAAAAAAACAAACAAACAAAAAAAAAATGCTGGAATAGTGCATTAAAGGGGTTTCAGGGCTGCACCTGTCCAGTGGTCCCCAGCCACTGATCTGTGTCTGTACCATTACGGGCACTGACTGATCATGTTGGCACCTTGTATTCTCTTAGCTGTGTTCAGTTTATTTCTTTAAAGACTGTACAACCCCTGTCTGTATGCTCAGTTAGGCAAATGGATGCAGCAAGGTGGCTTAGTGGTTAGCACTGTATGGTGGCTCACTGTTTTGCCTCGTGTGGTGGCTCAGTGGTTAGCGCTGTATGATGCCTCAGTTAGGCAAATGGATGCAGCAAGGTGGCTTAGTGGTTAGCACTGTATGGTGGCTCACTGTTTAGCCTCGTGTGGTGGCTCAGTGGTTAGCGCTGTATGGTGGCTCAGTGGTTAGCACTGTATGGTGGCTCAGTGGTTAGCACTGTATGGTGGCTCAGTGTTTAGCCTTGTGTGATGGCTCAGTGGTTAGTGCTGTGTGGTGGCTCACTGTTTAGCCTCGTGTGGTGGCTCAGTGGTTAGCACTGTATGGTGGCTCAGTGGTTAGCACTGTATATGGTGGCTCAGTGGTTAGCACTGTATATGGTGGCTCAGTGGTTAGCACTGTATGGTGGCTCAGTGGTTAGCACTGTGTATGGTGGCTCAGTGGTTAGCACTGTATGGTGGCTCAGTGGTTAGCACTGTATGGTGGCTCAGTGTTTAGCCTTGTGTGGTGGCTCAGTGGTTAGCACTGTATATGGTGGCTCAGTGGTTAGCACTGTATATGGTGGCTCAGTGGTTAGCGCTGTATGGTGGCTCAGTGGTTAGCACTGTATGGTGGATCAGTGGTTAGCACTGTATGGTGGCTCAGTGGTTAGCACTGTACGGTGGCTCAGTGGTTAGCACTGTACGGTGGCTCAGTGGTTAGCGCTGTACGGTGGCTCAGTGGTTAGCGCTGTGTGGTGGCTCAGTGGTTAGCGCTGTGTGGTGGCTCAGTGGTTAGCGCTGTGTGGTGGCTCAGTGGTTAGCGCTGTGTGGTGGCTCAGTGGTTAGCGCTGTGTGGTGGCTCAGTGGTTAGCGCTGTGTGGTGGCTCAGTGGTTAGCGCTGTGTGGTGGCTCAGTGGTTAGCGCTGTGTGGTGGCTCAGTGGTTAGCGCTGTGTGGTGGCTCAGTGGTTAGCGCTGTGTGGTGGCTCAGTGGTTAGCGCTGTGTGGTGGCTCAGTGGTTAGCGCTGTGTGGTGGCTCAGTGGTTAGCGCTGTGTGGTGGCTCAGTGGTTAGCGCTGTGTGGTGGCTCAGTGGTTAGCGCTGTGTGGTGGCTCAGTGGTTAGCGCTGTGTGGTGGCTCAGTGGTTAGCGCTGTGTGGTGGCTCAGTGGTTAGCATTGTGTGGTGGCTCAGTGGTTAGCGCTGTACGGTGGCTCAGTGGTTAGCGCTGTACGGTGGCTCAGTGGTTAGCGCTGTACGGTGGCTCAGTGGGTAGCGCTGTACGGTGGCTCAGTGGTTAGCGCTGTACGGTGGCTCAGTGGTTAGCGCTGTGTGGTGGCTCAGTGGTTAGCGCTGTGTGGTGGCTCAGTGGTTAGCGCTGTGTGGTGGCTCAGTGGTTAGCGCTGTGTGGTGGCTCAGTGGTTAGCGCTGTGTGGTGGCTCAGTGGTTAGCGCTATACGATGGCTCAGTGGTTAGCGCTGTGTGGTAGCTCAGTAGTTAGCACTGCAGTCTTGCAGCACTGGGATCCTGGGTTCTAGTCTCACTAAGGACAACAACTAAAAAGAGTTTGTATGTTCTCCCTGAGTTTACATGGGTTTCCTCCGGGCACTCCGGTTTCCTTCCACAGTTCAAAGACATACTGATAGGGGATTTATATGGTGAGACCCAATGGGGGCAGTGATAATAATGTTAATCTGATGAACTTGCCTGGCAGAAACCTTCCTCATTCTGCCTGTATCTGCACAAACACATCTGTGCTCAGAATCAGCCACAAATCTCTTCACAGTACAATGATCACGCTTAAGTTTTTTATGCAATATCTAATGTTTTCATCCCTTGTCCAAGGCACTGCACTATTTGTTGCTTTTCGGCATCAGAGAGATCCTTTTTCTTTCCCATGTTACTTGAAAACTGTGGCCTGCGTAATATTGTGGAACACCCAGTTTTCCTTTTATTGGGCTCACCTGCCAAACTAATTATCACAGGTATCTGAGATTGATTTCAGTGATCCAAAGAACCCTGAGACACAATTCCATCAATGGGTTTCATTAAAAAACAAAACCCTATGACGCTAAAAATCAATTTGCATAATAATTTGGAACAATGTTTATATAAGGCTGCACTATATGGAGAGTTATGAGCGTACACTATATAGAAGATTTTGAGGCTGCACTATATGGAGAGTTTTGAGGCTGTATTATACTCAAGGAAATATGGAGAGTATTGAAGCTGCACTATATGGAGAGTTTTGAGACTACACTATATGGAGAGCTATGAGGCTGTATTATGCTATATGGAGGGCTATGAGGCTGCATTATGCTATAAGGAGGGCTATGAGGCTGCATTATACTATATGGAGGATAATGGGAGTTTATTATAATAATTGGATGACTTTGGGGGCTAGCTTATGAATGGGGGACTATAGGATGCATTACAATGTATAGAGGACTATGGGGGTACACTGTAATACATTGAGGAATATATGGGGGATGCATTATAATAATTGCACGACTATGGTGATGGGTGGAGGCAGACCATATAAATCAGGATGGTGACATATATATACATATATACCACGATAAGGGCCATATACCAGGAGGACCATATATAACAGGATGAGGGACACTAATACATAATGAAGGGGAAGTGGGGTCTATTTGTGAGTCTGTTATGAATTTAGAATGTTACATGAGACCCATTCATTTCATCAATATGTGCACGCCGGGCGGGGGACAGGTCTAAATTTCGCATTTGGGCCCGCCAGTCTCTTGTTATGCCACTGGGGGGGGGGTGAATGGGGGCTGCAAGAGGAGGAGGATGGGGGCTGTGAGGGTGGGGGCTGCAAGAGGAGGATGATTGAGGTTGGATGGAGATGATGGGGGCTGCAAGAGGATGATGTGGATATTGTGCACTGCAAGGGGATGATGGGGGCTGCAAGGGGATGATGGGAATACCATATTGGCAGCTGCAAGGGGATGGAAAAATAAGACATAACGCATCTTTCAGGGAAATAGGGTACCAAACTCCACCCCTTCTCATAGCCCCACCCCATATGAAAAAGCCCCTCCTTTATACAACTTCCCTTCCCGCCGAGCCACGGAGAAATGGTCTTGCATGAAACCAGTCCCCAGTGCAAAAAAGGTTGGGGACCACTGCTGTAAAGCATTGCAGAATATGATACTGCTATATAAGCATCTCCATCACTGGAGGAGAACTTGCACACCTCCTCTCTGGATCGCACCTCACCACTTTAGCACTGCAACCCATCCCATCCCACTTCCTCACCACCACACTTATCCCAGCCCTAACCCACCTCTTCAACCGATCACTGACTTCTGGTACCTTTCCTTTTGCTTTCAAAGATTCAACAATTACACCCATCTTAAAGAATCCATCCCTCGTCCATACTTCTACATCCAGCTATCGGCCCATATCCTTGCTCTGTTTGCTTCCAAACCTTTCGAAAACCATGTCCGCACTGTACTCTTATCCCACCTCTCATCCAACTCTCTCTTTGACAAACTTGAATCCGGCTTCCGCCCCACCCACACCACTGAAACTGCCCTGGCCAAAATTACTAACAACTTACCCACAGCCAAAGCCAACAGACAGTTCTCCATCCTCCCCCTTGTAGACCTGTCCGCTACATTCGACACAGTCAACCACTGTTTCATATTAGAGATCCTCTCTTCCATTGGTATCACCTTGCCCTCTTTTGGATCTCTTCCTACCTTTCCAACTGCACATTTAGAGTCTCCCACTTCCACACGACCTCCTTGCCCCATCCCCTCTCTATTGGGGTCCCTCAAGTCTCTGTCATGGGGCCCCTCCTCTTTTCAATGTATACCCTTTGTCTGGGACAACTCATAAAGTCCCTTGGCTTCCAGTATCACCTGTACACTGATGACACTCAGATCTACCTCTCTGGCCCAGATGTCACCTCTCTCCTGTCCAGAATCCCGGAGTGTCTATCAGCCATATCCTCCTTCTCCTCTCGCTTCCTAAAACTCAATGTAGACAAAACCAAACTTATCATCTTTCCTCTATTTCACACACCTCCCTTACCAGACCTATCTATCACAATAAATGACATCACACTTTGCCCTGTACCTGAAGTCCATTTCCTCGGAGTGACTCTGTTCAGTCCTTCAAACCGTACATCCAAGCCCTTGCCACCTCCTGCCGCCTCCAACTCAAAAATATTTCCAGAATCTGTCCCTTCCTCAATCTACTAAACTACTAGTGCACGCCCTCATCATCTTCCGTCTCGACTACTGCAACCTCCTTCTCTGTGGCCTCTCTGCTAATGGCCGCTTTACACGTCCCAACATCGTTTTGATATTGGATACAACGGCATGGGAGCGTGCACTTTTTTGGCTGAAATCCAAGATCGCATAGGAGCTGTCACACAGGGAAATATCGCCACGCAACACAACTGCGATGTCTACGCCCCTTTGTACAAGCGAATCAGCGAACGACTATTTAACATGGGAGAGAATAGGGGAAGTTGTACTCCAAGTCGTTGTTGGGCTGTCACACAGCACGATCCTGCCAGATCGTCCATCCAATATCGGGTAGCTGGAGAGCCTGCACAAACCACGTGACTTTTTATCGAAGTTGGACGACGATATCGGGACGTGTAAAGCGGCCATAACACTCTTGCACCTTTCCAATCTGTCCTTAACTCTGATGCCCGACTAATCCACCTCTCTCCTCTCTGCTCCTCCACTTCTCCCCTTTGCAAATCCCTCCACTGCCTCCCAATTCCCCAGCGTATACAATTCAAACTACTAACACTGACGTACAAAGCCGTCCACAATCTGTCCTCATATATCAGAACTAATCTCCTGATATCATCCAACTCGTAATCTTCGATCCTCCCAAGACCTCCTTCTTTCCTCCACACTTGTATGTTCCTCATCTAACCGCCTGCAAGACTTCGCCCGAGCATCCCATATTCTCTGGCATTCTGCACCCCAAAACGTCTGACTGTCCCCCACACTTGGAACCTTCAAGCGGAACCTGAAGACATCTCTTCAGAACAGCCTACAACCTGCAATGACCACAATGCCTCCTCACCACCACACTCCACCACCACTGGGCTCGGCGCTCCACCACCTCTGGGCCTGGCGCTCCACCACCACCAGAGCAGACCCAACCTACTGTCTCTCTCCCCACTGCCCTGTAGAATGTAAGCCCGCAAGGGCAGGGTCCTCTCTCCCCATGTATCGGTCTGTCACTGTTAGATTGTTCATTGTGTTTTTAATTTGTTTGTATGCAACCCTTTCTCATGTACAGCACCATGGAATCATTGGTGCTCTATAAATAAATAATAAGCAAGACATACCGTATATACTCGCGTATAAGCCGAGTTTTCAGCCCAAAATTTGGGCTGAAAAGTCCCCCCTCGGCTTATACGCGAGTATAAGGCTTCCCCCGGAGGTATACAGGCCCCCCCATCAAGATCCAGGGCCCCCCCCCCTTGCGCGGCAAACCTGTAAAGTAAAATCATACTTATCAGTGTCCTGTCGCGCCGTCCCCGCTGCCGACATGACGATCCCGGGCTTCATTCCGCGTCTTCCGCCTTCCTGTGGTCGCGGGCAATGACGTCATTGCCCGCGACCACAGGAAGCCGGAAGACGCGTAATGAAGCCCGGGATCGTCATGTCGGCAGCGGGGACGGCGCGACAGGACACTGATAAGTATGATTTTACTTTACAGGTTTGCCGCGCAAGGGGGGGGGGGCCCTGGATCTTGATGGGGGGCCTGTATACCTCCGGGGCTGCTGCTGTATACACCCCTGAGGCTGCTGCTGTATACAGCCCTGGGACTGCTGCTGTATACACCCTTGGGGCTGCTGCTGTATACAGCCCTGGGGCTGCTGCTGTATACACCCCTGGGACTGCTGCTGTATACACCACTGGGGCTACTGTATACTACCTAAGGGCTGCTGTATATACCTCTGGGGCTGCTGTATACACCACTAGGGCTGCTGTATATACCACTGGGGCTGCTGTATACTACCTCTGGGGCTGCTGTATACTACCTCTGGGGCTGCTGTATACTACCACTGGGGCTGCTGTATACTACCTCTGGGGCTGCTGTATACTACCACTGGGGCTGCTGTATACTACCACTGGGGCTGCTGTATACTACTACTGGGGCTGTATACTACCACTGGGGCTGCTGTATACACCTCTGGGGCTGCTGTATACTAACCACTGGGGCTGCTGCTGTATATACCACTGGGGCTGCTGCTGTATACTACCACTGGGGCTGCTGTATATACCTCTGGGGCTGCTGTATACCTGTGCTTGGGGTCCACCCTCGGCTTATACACGAGTCAATAGGTTTTCCCAGGTTTTGGGGGCAAAAGTAGGGGGGTCGGCTTATACACGGGTCGGCTTATACACGAGTATATACGGTAATAAATTACTAAATAATTAGACGGTGCTCTGGATCTTCGTCTATTAAGTACTGAGTTTGTTTGCAGATTTCTGTTCTGGCCATTCAGGAAGGTGTACAGTGTGGGGCCCTGTAGTGGGTATGCAAAGCTGTAAATGAGTCTTGGTAGCTTGATGTGCAGTAATCGGCTGATCACTATCTTTGCAGTCTGAGCATGCTGCCCCATCATGTGTGTCCAGGCGCTCCCTCTGATACATACAGTACATAGGCATCAGATCATTTGCTCCACTGCTATAACACCGACACTGTTATACCAACATCTATATAACAGAATTTTCTTGTCTTAACTTTTCATTTAGGTGGTTGAGCAATATGAGTCATATAATTAACCATGACCTCAAAAAACATGGCTGAGAAGGACTGGTACAGGATCCTGGGGGCACAACCATCAGACAGCCAGGCAGAGCTGAAACAGAAGTATCAGAAGCTGGCATTATTAGTGAGTATATATCCCATCTGGCTGAGTAATATACAAATAGTACACACATACCATAAATATGAGGGAGACTGATGGTAGGTGGTCACTTCTATAACATGGAGCCACAGAAACGCTTTGTTTTTTATAGGAATTTGTGCTCTAGTATTTGAAGGTAATGGGTAAGAAGGCACCTTCTATGTCATCATCTTACACAGGGCTGGTTGGTCGGAGTCGGAGACCGTTTTGTTTGAGTTGGGTTCAGGGAAACTAATGAGTCGAGAGGTTGGGTTTACTCACTGTACACCAAGGCTGTGGAGTCGGAGTTGGTGTCAATTTTGGTGGATAGCCCTGATCCTATGTGATGATGCACTGGAGGTCACCCTTCACCATGATAAAGGGAGCACAGAACAGTTAACACCTTCCCGATCTATGACGTTGCACAACGTTATGGGCCGGTAAGGGGGTTTTGATGTGAGCTCCGGCGCGGAGCTCACATCAAACATTCGACATCTCAGCTGATGTGATCAGCTGAAATGTCGGCTCACGGCACCGATCGGATTCCGGGATCCGATCGGTGCTGTTAACCCTTTGGATCCTGCCGTTAATCTCTGACAGCGGGATCCAAAGGCGCCGCGGCAGGGAACGCCACGTTCAGAATCGCCCGATCTATCAACACATTAAATCCGTTAATGAGAGCCGTAAACTCCGTAACGGAAAAAAAAATCCAAACGCCAAAATTACGTTTTTTTGGTCGCCGCGACGTTGCTAGAAATCGCAATAACGGGTGATCAAAACAGCGCATCCACCCAAAAATGGTATCATTAGAAACATCAGCTCAAGACGTAAAAAATAAGCCATCACATGGCCCCAGATCCCGAAAGTTGAGGGCGCTACTGGTCGCAGAACATGGCGCCAAAAATCAGTTTTTTATTTTTTTCTAAACTTCTGAATTTTTTTTCCACCATCTAGATACCAATAAATGTATAGATGTTGGGTGTCTACAAACTCGTACCGACCCGAGGCATCACCTTGTCACATCGGTTTTACCATACAGTGAACATGGCGACTAAAATCCCCAAAAAACAAACGTGCTATTGCACTTTTTTTGCAATTTCACTGCAGTTAGAATTTGTTTGCAATTTCCCTGTACACAATATGGTAAAATAAATGATTGCATATGAAAGTACAACTCGTCCCGCAAAAAGCAAGTCGTCGTATGTCTAAATTGACGGAAAAATAAAAAGTTATGGCTCTTGGAAGCAGGGGAGCAAAAAACGAAAATGAAAAACGAAAAATTCCTGGGTTATGAAGGGCTTAAAGGAAATCTGTCGGGTCAAAAATCCACATATAACTGATATTTTCTGATTCCTCACTCTTTATTGATGTATTTCTCTTATGTATATTCCCCTCCTATCTTATGTAAACTTCAAATAAAGAGAATCTTTCCATCTGTCACTCATAGTGAATGATCCACTTAGTTCTCTGCTGTCCACTCCCCATGCAAGAATATGCATGTCACAGCACAGGAGATCAGTGGGGGGACTGTATTCTGCTCTCTGTGTGCAGCATCCCAAGAGGTCAAATACAACACAGAAACTGTCGCAGCACAGCAGGGTATCTGCTGTACAGAAAAAATGGAGTCTAGATCAGGCAAAACTGCAGTAGCTTTCTCCCTCCATGGTGATATCAACAGAACAGACCTGTAAGTAAAACCTGACACTGCGCTGTTAGCAAAGGGAGGAGAGAGCTGCTGAGAGGGAGGAGAGAGTTGCTGAGAGGGAGTGCATAATTACATGACAGTTTATACAGCACAGGACTAATCGTCTCTGCTTATAATGGGACAGGACTAATGCAGCAGCTCTTTGCAGGGTCTGACAATGGTGATAACATGGAAACTACAAACGGTACAATAATTATTTTACATGTTTTTAAAAGGTCTGCCCAGGCCCTATTCAAGGGTATTATTCGTATCATACTGAAAAATGACAGTGTCACTTTAATAAGCCTCTCCTAACTATCGATATCAATGCCCATTCAGCAGACACCTCTCCTGACTTCCCCATACATAAGTCTTTGGCTTGCCTGAGCTCTCAGGTGTAGTAGTCACGGGGGATAGAGGATTGTTTTAGTGACAGACACCTCAGGGGATGTCTTTCCTCTGCTGAAAACAGAAGAGTTAGGCTTTAAAATTTCAGTTGCCCAAAGCTATTCTCCTGACACATAATGAGTCCGCTATGACCCAGCACATGGTGGTGTCATGGTTGCCTGGACTGAAGCAGCGGGCTGAATTGTTTTTGAAATTCTTATGAGATTTTTTTTATGTAGAGTTTGGATAAAGTATTATAAAATGAGTTTGGGATTCAATTGCACCCCTATATGATGTGCACAAGATGACGTTAGCAATGTCTGGCAGCAGCTTAGTCCCCATTTTCCATGCTGAGTATATGTGTGAGGGGTGTTGGAAAATGGTGGATCTCGCACGACTTGTCTACAGGACCCCTTATACATTGGGAATATCTTCCAAACAACGATATTGCTGGTAATCTTTAGTGATGAGCTTGTGTTTCAGAGATGGTGGCTCTCATTCCTGGTCCAGGGAATGTCTCCGTCTGAGGTTTTGGTAGACGACTCAGATCCTTGTTGGAGACTTGGAGAAGGGAAGAAGACACAGTGAATGCTCATCTTCCATTTGACATGTGTGGAGAATTGCTGAAGAATAGCCAGACTCCGAGACGTCTGATGTGCATATGCAGATTAGCGCCTATGTTTAGTTTCCCACTGACAATTAGATGAGAACCCAGCCGACGCCTGGTTCCTGTCAAACGTCACCTCAGATGGTATTTATTGTTGGGGCCGGCACATGTGCGCTTCCCGTCTCCTCAGCTGTGCCAGTCAGTGCTGGGAGAAAAATAAAGTTATTTGCTTAGATGAAGGAAGCGGCCATAGTCTGCGGCAACATCACCTCGTCTTCAGTAGATGACAGTCAAACGTTACAAGACCAAATACAGAAGGAAGATCTTGGAAATTGATTTTCATACAATCCGTTAAGATGTCGAGGTGTCTCCTGTCCTGTTGTTTTTTTTTTAAGTCCTATAAATCTAATTTCTCGTTAGATTTGACAATAAAAAACACAAATGTTATTAACTCGTTTTCTAAGACCTTTGTCTATGTGTGTAAAATACTGATTCTCCTAAAGGTTTATACAGCCTTACTGACACTTATTTTACAGTAAGTACTCCAGTTTCATCAAGTCTAAGATCTGTATGAGGTTTATATTGTGAAAGCTGAAGAGGCCTTAACGAGGGAACATCACAAAAGTTCTACTCTAGGATTATGTACAGGAGCTGTATCGCTCTAGACTTTATTCCTGGTATAACATCAGCTTGGTCTTACATTGATTCGGTTACGAAACCAGTGGTACGGCCATCTCTCCAAATCGTCTCAGGAGCCATTTTCCAACATAACATCAGGTCGGATGTTACATAAGAGCAGCCTGTGTGCCTAAATGTGTTACCATGGCCTTTAGCTTCTCCGGACATGTGTGTCTTTACTAGAGTAGAATGGCTCTGTAGTAGTTTGGGTTCTGAGGATTAAGCCTGACTTTTTTTTTTTTTTTTTTTTTTTAAGTTTTGTTCTGGACCCAAGCTTGACCCAAACCTCATTGGAAGTCACTGATTAGGCAGTTTGGCTCTCCATCCACATACAGCCAGCCATAGACACAGGCAGGGTTTTGTTATTTTCTTTTTGCTACACACCTCATCTGATAACGCTGACCTTACTCACAGAGCCATTCAAACGCTGCAGTTGGCTCACACTGGTTTGAGCACTGAGTGTACCCAAGCACAGAGTGTACCCATGTAGAGCAATGCTCGCTCCAGTGATTTGCATACGTAAAGCACTGTAACACTGACCTTTTTTTAAGGTCTGTGTTTGGTACAAACTCTGAACTTCAAAGTCCAGTTCGTTTATCAAAGATGGCCATACACGCAAGAAGAATGGTGGCTGAACCTATTGATACGACTGGACTGGCCAATCATCCCCTATGGGCTGGGGGTTTCCTGACTCCCATCAATGACAGATGATTGTTGATGCTGAAATTGAACATGCTTGATCCCTTTAAAGGTACCTTTTAAATGCCGCCACTGCGTGGTAGCAACTGCCTGGCAATGGGGATTTTTGTGACTGTTCCCTTGAAATTGCTACGAAATTGCTACGAAATGGCGGCGTGTAAATTGGGAAAGTGATCGGGTTTCCTGCAGTTGAATCGGATACCTGTTTCCGAGCCGTATTCAAAAATCCAAGGCAACACAAAGGCACAATTGCCCTGGTATTGGCGTCTAAACGGGGCACAGGGATTGAATCACCGTCACCTAGTGAATTCCCAGGGGCGTGACACAGCCTCATGAATACCGCGCCCCATCAGCAATGATTGGTGGGGGCTACTGTGTAACCATTGGCTGTCCCTTCACATGGCGCCATATTTAAAGAGCTGACCATTCACACTACACAATTGCAATGGCGTCATGTATTAGCCAGCCTTCCTGCGCAGGCTGCCCAATTATGACGCTATCACGTTGTCCTATCACTGTGTTAGCGTCACGGAATACACAACTCCGTCACTATGTTTTGGCGCCGCAGAACATGTACGCCCACATTCCCCTACTGATTGCGGCGTGTGAAGGGGTGACGGGATTCAACAGGCAGTTATCCGCAGGATCTGTGGGAACTTCCGGGGAACCACAATACCTTCAGTTGACAACGCAATGGCGGCGTGTACATGCGGATCACATTGGAATCCAGAGCCTACCTGTCGGGAGGGGGGAGAGAGGACCCGAAACAGCTGACTAGCTGATTAGTTTAAATCGCCCGCCAACACCGATCGGCCGGTGATTGAAACCGATCATCTGATGTGTCCCCTGACCGCATCAGCTGATCGGTGTAAACTGCCTGCCCACCGATTGGTGTTGGCGGACGATTTAAACTAATCAGCTAGTCAGCTGCTTCGGGTCCTCTCCCCTGCTGACGGCCGGGCTCTGAGAGAATGGAGCTGCTTCGGGTCCTCTCTCTCCCCTCCCGACAGCCGGGCTCTGAGAGAATGGAGCTGCTTCGGGTCCTCTCTCTCCCCTCCCGACAGCCGGGCTCTGAGAGAATGGAGCTGCTTCGGGTCCTCTCTCTCCCCTCCCGACAGCCGGGCTCTGAGAGAATGGAGCTGCTTCGGGTCCTCTCTCTCCCCTCCCGACAGCCGGGCTCATCAGGCAATGCCTTCCTATGGGCATTTTCATGTGAACGCATGCAGACAATCACTGCTGCGTCCACATGAAAATGTCTGCGTTCGGCACCACAGATGCGTATGCAGTCCATACGCTGCGGTGCCAAACGCCAATGTTAAACCTCCCTTACTCCTTAAAAACCGTTCACACAGCACCATCGACCGAAAGTGAGGAGTGAAAGAAATGATTCCATTTTCTCTTTGTTTTCCTCTTGTAAATTGATATTATGCCTGCTGCATTTGCTCAAGCAGCGACGTTCTCTACCTGTACTGAAATCCATCTTAAAATAGACTTCAGGAACAACATGGAGTGTCACTATTTAGTCTAAGACGTGCCCCGGTGGTAACGTAAATTAGGAGTAAATAGGCGCATGGGTAGCGGTGGCAGCTCGCCAAGTCTCTATGGAAATGAGGAGCCTGGCTTGTTAGAAAGTGGATATGAATTTACATTATTCCAAGTGATGAATGCTCAGACAATTGTTGCAGAGACAATAACTCTATGAAACTAATTCAAAGCCATTGTCCGACCCCATCACTATGAATTTTTCTTCGCCCATTTTAGATCTGCTTGAGTTTTTGGATCATTGCAGATCGGTTTTGGAATGTGCCGGCAGCTGTTGTGTGTATGGAAATTACTGTTTACAGACACGAGACCTGGAAAATAGGGGGAAAAAGTGCTTTTGTGTGTATGAATTTTTTTTCTCTCTCTATCATTTTTTCCTTTCTTTAGCCTCTATATTAATATTCTTATTTTTACGAATGCATAAGAATAATTATACTGAATATAATGCAGATGTTGGGGTCCGCTTTTGTATAATAGTATGCAGTGACAGATCGAGCAGAATGTATTGCAGTTTTTATGGATATTTCCATTCAGTAAATACAAATATTCTTAAGATTTTGTGAACTAATCTAGAACCTTTCTCAAACTGTTCCAAAATAAGCGAATCATTCCTTAAAATGCTGAAGGAGTCTGCTGGGTCTGCAAATTCTAAGATCTGCAAATTGCAAACAATTAATACAAGAACCCAACTGTACATATAGTGTACCTCAAACTAGACTCCACATTTTACAGAGGAGAACATATAGAGTTTGTACACGAGTTTTCAGTATAAATGCAAGTTTAATAATTTACCAAAACAGATAAAGTGAAAAGTGCAAAACAAGAGTACTCAATAAGCAGACAATCACATGGATCCTGTGGCTTTATAGCGTACCGGACCACAACACTTAGGCTGGCTTCACACTACGTTTTTTACTATCCTGTTCTGTTCGTTTTTGAAACAAACAGAACAGGATCGTTTTTGGCCCCCATGTATCCCTATGACACCGGATTGGCCCTATTTGGCCATCCGGTTTTGTGAATCCGGTACAGGATTCTTTTCCGTCCTGTTTTCACCGGTCCCAAAAACGAGGCCTGCAGTATTTTTGGGCTCCGGTGACAAAACAGGACAGAAACGAATCCTGTCCTGTCCGGCACACTTAACATGGGAGCCTATGGCACCGGATTCGGGAAACAACAGAATCATTTCCCAGATCCGGTGCCAGGGTACAGAGTGTGCGCAGTACAGGTGCGCTGCTCTGTACCCATCGTAAATCTGTCTAATATCACTTTAGCAGTGTATCTATATACCCTGCTAAAGTGATATTAAATATAAGGATGGTTAAAAATAAAAAATCATAAATACTCACCTTTCGGCGACAACGAGTGTCCCACGCTGAATCTCCTGGCCAATCAAGGACCTGGCATGATGTCACTGGGAGGGCGGGGCAACCCAATCACATGACCACATCAGCGCGGGTTTTAATTGGTGCTGATGTGGTCATGTGACCGGTTTGCCCCGCCCCTCCCAGTGACATCATCCCAGGTCTTCAAATGTCGGGAGATTCAGCGTGGGACACTCAGAAGTCGCCGGAAGGTGAGAATTTATGATTTTTTTTATTTTTAATCATCCCTTTATTTAATATCATTTTAGCAGTGTATATAATACAGTGCCAAAATGATATTAGACAGCGCTGACAGCGGCTCGGCTCCCCACAGCTCTTTCTGTGTCCGGATACCGGACCGGACACAGAAAAAGCATCTGAAGGTGCCGATCCGGTGCTGTCCGTTCCTGTTCGTTTGGATCCTGCAAAAAACAGGATCCAAACGAACAGGACAAAAAGGTAGTGTGAAGCCAGCCTTACTATACAAATAGACTGTCTAGACTGAGAGCATGATCCCCTTTTGTGCTGAAACCCTCCACATAGTAACACACAGCACAGCAATATTGACAATCAGAGGTAATAGTAACTGATCGTGCCTGTAGTACGAAGATCTTTTTACAAAATACAGATTGATGGTACAGCAAATATATATATATATATAATATATATATATATATATATAGATCCTTGTCATATCAACCAGAGTACTAATCATAGAGCAATATCATTGCAACTCTACTATGAGTTATGAGCCATATCAAGGGATTTCAACCAGAGAGTCAGTGTTATTACAGTTTAGCAGTACACCCCCGCCAGTATTAGCCCTACCAGCGGCCTGAAGAAGCCACACCGGGAAACGATCGTCGGGGCAGGCGTCCGGACCCTGCACTTTCTTATCCAACATGGATAAATAACACAACTTCTCCTGAAAGACTGGTAGTGCTAATACTGGCGGGGTGTATTGCTAAACTGTAATAATACTGACTCTCTGGTTGAAATCCCCTGATATGGCTCATAACTCATAGTAGTGTTGTAATGATATTGATCTATGATTAGTGCTCTGGTTGATATGACAAGGATCTACAGTTGTGGCCAAAAGTATTGACACCCCTGCAATTCTGTCAGATAATACTCAGTTCCTGAAAATGATTGCAATCACAAATTCTTTGGTATTATTATCTTCATTTAATTTGTCTTCAATGAAAAAACACAAAAGAGAATGAAGCAAAAAGCAAAACATTGATCATTTCACACAAAACTCCAAAAATGGCCAGACAAAAGTATTGGCACCCTCAGCCTAATACTTGGTTGCACAACCTTTAGCCAAAATAACTGCGATCAACCGCTTCCGGTAACCATCAATGAGTTTCTTACAATGCTCTGCTGGAATTTTAGACCATTCTTCTTTGGCAAACTGCTCCAGGTCCCTGATATTTGAAGGGTGCCTTCTCCAAACTGCCATTTTTAGATCTCTCCACATGTGTTCTATGAGATTCAGGTCTGGACTCATTGCTGGCCACCTTAGAAGTCTCCAGTGCTTTCTCTCAAACCATTTTCTAGTGCTTTTTGAAGTGTGTTTTGGGTCATTGTCCTGCTGGAAGACCCATGACCTCTGAGGGAGACCCAGCTTTCTCACACTGGGCCCTACATTATGCTGCAAAATTTGTTGGTAGTCTTCAGACTTCATAATGCCAAGTACACGGTCAAGCAGTCCAGTGCCAGAGGCAGCAACGCAACCCAAAACATCAGGGAACCTCCGCCATGTTTGACTGTAGGGACCGTGTTCTTTTCTTTGAATGCCTCTTTTTTTTCTCCTGTAAACTCTATGTTGATGCCTTTGCCCATAAAGCTCTACTTTTGTCTCATCTGACCAGAGAACATTCTTCCAAAACGTTTTAAGCTTTCTCAGATAAGTTTTGGCAAACTCCAGCCTGGCTTTTTTATGTCTCGGGGTAAGAAGTGGGGTGTTCCTGGGTATCCTACCATGCAGTCCCTTTTCATTCAGACGCTGACGGATAGTACGGGTTGACACTGCTGTACCCTCTGACTGCAGGGCAGCTTGAACTTGTTTGGATGTTAGCCGAGGTTCTTTATCCACCATCCGCACAATCTTGCGTTGAAATCTCTCGTCAATTTTTCTTTTCCGTCCACATCTAGGGAGGTTAGCCGCAGCGCCATGGGCTTTAAACTTCTTGATGACATTGCGCACGGTAGACACAGGAACATTCAGGTCTTTGGAGATGGACTTGTAGCCTTGAGATTGCTCATGCTTCCTCACAATTTGGTTTCTCAGGTCCTCAGACAGTTCTTTGGTCTTCTTTCTTTTCTCCATGCTCAGTGTGGTACACACAAGGACACAGGACAGAGGTTGAGTCAACTTTAATCCATGTCAACTGGCTGCAAGTGTGATTTAGTTATTGCCAACATCTGTTAGGTGCCACAGGTAAGTTACAGGTGCTGTTAATTACACAAATTAGAGAAGCATCACATGATTTTTCTAACAGTGCCAATACTTTTGTCCACCCCCTTTTTTATGTTTGGTGTGGAATTATATCCAATTTGGCTTTAAGGACAAATCTTTTTGTGTTTTTTCATTGAAGACAAATTAAATGAAGATAATAATAGCAAAGAATTTGTGATTGCAATCATTTTCAGGAAGAAACTGAGTATTATCTGACAGAATTGCAGGGGTGTCAATACTTTTGGCCACAACTGTATGTATGTATAATATATGGTGCATCCATCACAATTAGATCAGATCACAGGGTTTTTAGAGGTTGGTCCTGCAGTCATCCGCCTGGTCGCTTCCTTACAGAATGAAGTTGGCTTAGTACCTATTATCGGCTATGTCCAATGATTGATATCTCTTAAATTAAGCGTTAAACGTAGCCACTAAAGACCCCCATGAAGTAATCAGTGCAGGCAGTTCAGACATGCCATATCTGGCCTGTATGAGATGTATATGAAACATAGTGTTTCTTTCTTCTAATATCTCGATTCCAGATGTAATACTACAATTTAAAAGACAAAGTGAAAAAAAAATTTTTTCACAAAAAAGGACTAATTGTTTTCTAAGAAGAGCTCGGCTGGATGGCATCAGGACAAGTCCGTCTGCCAGCAGTGGTGCAGCTCTCCGAGCAGCGTGGCCTCCCTCCGCTCTGCATTAGGTGGCAGTAGTGTGTTGTGTGTCACCCGGCGTACAGCTTCCTCCATCTCCGGAATATCACCAACACAAGAAACTTTCCAAAGTCCAGTCGCTGAAATTGAAAAAACTCATGATGTGCTTCATAAATATTTTTTATTTTCCTTTTTCTAGGACTTCCAGCATTATATGTAATAACTAATGAAGCCTGGTGTTATCCAGACTGTGAAAGCGACGCACTGATTTCAGTTGACTTTCCACCGGCCTGAGGCTCAAATACTAAATTCCCCCGATGGAAATGGAGACTCCTCCACAGAGGTTTTCAAGGAGGTGACAGTGTACTGCTAATTGCAAATGTCGCTCACTGGGTTAATTTCCTTTACAATTACACAAATGATAATTAGAAATCTGCAACTATTTGGGTTCCTGCGAAAGGGAATGCAATACAGTAATTTCTGTATTAATTGTATTTTGTCTTGCAGGTTGGTGCCAGACATTTTTCAGCTGACAATGTATTTTGTGAATTGGGGTTGGGGGCTTAGGAGGGTGGGAATAGGTGGCAGATTGGAATACACTTATTGTAGGATGTGTTCTTGGGTTAGTAGAGGGAAGAAAAGGGACATGAAAGAATGATCTAGTTCTTTTGACAATGTCTCAGAACTGGAAAGACTTAAACTGAACCTTTCAGCAGGTTCTTTGCATATAAGCTGTGCCACCACCAGTAAGGCCTTATATACAGCATTCTAGAACATCGTATAGAAACCCCAGGCCAGTCTGTATAATGCAAAAAAAAAACGGCTTGGGTGTTGCTGATCTTGGTCCTGGTGCCTCCTATCTTCTTGTGATTGCTGTCCTCTTCTCTGCTTCAGCGGGTGACGCATTCTCCATTATCCACACAGTTCCTCCATTTTGCTCCTGCGCACTTCTCTCTGCCCGGCTTGAGGCGAGCAAAGTACTGTAAGTGCGCAGGCGCTGGAAAAGGTCAAAGAGTGCCGACGCATGAGCACTACACAGGTGTTCTTTGACCTTTGCCTGCACAATACAATACAGCAGGGCAGAGAGAAGTACACATGCACAGGGGAGCAATGAAGGAGACAGTGTGGATGATGGAGGACGCATCACCAGCTGAAGCAGAGAAGAGGAATGGCAATCACAGGAAGATAGGAGGCGCCAGACCAAGACCTGTGACACCATCAAACCAGGACAACCCCTGGGTGAGTAGAATAAAAGCAGGTTTATTTTTGCATTGTACAGATTGGCCTGGTGATTTATATGCAGTATTGTAGAATGTGTATATAAGGCCTTACTGCTGGTGGCTGCAGATTATATAAAAAATACTGCTGAAAGGTTCACTTTAAAGCAGTAATTGTGGATCTGGGCTTTTTTGCACTTCCGATAATGATCCCTCTGAGCCGCACTAATGTCAGTTTTATCCTGTTGTGAGCAACCCATCAGGTTCCCAACAAATGGCACCCAATAGGCGCCCATCATTTATTGGTCAGGTGATTGGATCTTTCATGCTGGCGTAAAAATCATTATCGAACAGCACATGTCTTATGTAAAGAGATGTGATGACAATGTACACAATTTATCACATTAACACTTGTTCTGTGCACATAGATATCTGGTCAGCCTGTCTACACAAGTCCTTAAATGACTGCCATGTTTAATGGCTGCAGCTGTGCATTAAAGGACCTTAATAGCATGTGATGAATGAGATTAGGTGACAGTATTCTTCCATTGCTCTCTTCCCATTCATTTTTGCTTGGCTCTTTGATTGTGCTTAATGTCACAGTAAGAGAGCGGGGAATAAATGCATATTTCTTGTCTCTTTCATCTGTCAGATTGTGAGGGCATCTCCAAGCTCAGCGCCCTCTTAGGACACCCACAGATTTTCAATTGGATTCACTTGTCTGGGCATTTCAAAAACGTTAATCTTCTTCTGGTAATGCCATTCTTTTAGTGATTCGGAAGGGTGCTTAAGGTCATTCTCGTGCTTAAAGGTGACATTAATCTTCAGCTTTTTAACAGAGCTCTGAATATTTTCGATGCAAAATTGATTTGGAACTGTTAGTAATTTCGTACACTTTAACTAAGATTTAGTTAAAGCTGCCCCAAAAACAGCCCCAAAGCCTAAGGCAGTCTCCACATGCTTAACTATGGGTTAGGGTGTCCTTTGGTTTATGCACATTGTAGCTTTATTGGCCCCAACACATACCGTTTGAATTTAACTTGGTTTATCATACTATAACATGTTTGCCCACATGGGAGTGACATCCTACTTGGCACCCCAATGCACGTGCCATATAGCTCCTACATGCTGGTTGTGGTCTTCTATAACATGTTGCCCACATGAGAGTGACATCCTACTTGGCACCCAACGCACGTGCCGTATAGCTCTTACATGCTGGTTGTGGTCTACTATAACATGTTTGCCCACATGGTAGTGACATCCTACATGGCACCCCAACGCACGTGTCGTATAGCTCCCTACATGCTGGTTGTGATCTACTATAACATGTTTGCCCACATGGGAGTGACATCCTACTTGGCACCCCAACGCACGTGCCGTACAGCTCTACATGCTGGTTGTGGTCTACTATAACATGTTTGCCCACATGGGAGTGACATCCTACTGGCACCCCAACGCACGTGCCTATAGCTCCTACATCTGGTTGTGGTCTACTATAATGGAATGGTGTTGCAGCAGTGCGATAGCACATCGTGTGGACAAATTGGTGAACAGGCCAGCAAGACCATGTGCCTCCAAAACTGCACCGCCATAAGTCCCGACATCCTTAGCTTTTCCTCTGGTTGGCAGCTGTCAGTATAACTGTGCTTTCTTTACCTATGACATGGCTCCTTTGTCCTGCCTGCACCATATTATTACACGTCTTTTACATTTCTTGCGTAAAAAGGAAAATTAATTATTTTGTAGCACATATTATTAAAAGGACAAAAAGAATAATGGTGGTTGGTGAAGGAGACTCTGGTGTGGTCTCATGTAAACCACTGTTCTTCTGTTAAATTGGTTGCATGAGTAAATTACATACATATCCATCATTGTGAGCGGGCCGCTCTGTATATAACACATTGGAATATTCTGTTATTGCAGTCATTGTAATTTTAATTATATAGCAACAACATATTATATATGAGCCGGAAAGGTTATTCTGAAACACATATACATACTACAATTAGCCACACACATAATATAATCCACACATTAAAGGCAGCTTGATGTATGATGGGATATGAGGAAGCGGAGAAATAAGACTGAAAGTGATAATTTGCATTATAAGGGCAGTGAATCTGTGATTAATAACAGGTTGGCCCTTCGTACAATGGATTGAATACCGCTCATTTTTTATATTTTTTTTTTTTTCTTTTCCGTTTTTATTTAAAAAAAATTAATTTATCTTGCATTTTTCTTTCAATATGATCATTGTATAGTGACCATTAAGGTATGTGTCCATCCATATAGTGCATTGACAAGGCTAGATCACTTGATCAGGACTATTCTGACACATAGAGGGGATCTAGATGAGATACGTGTCCCAATAAAATCCATATGCCCTAAAAGGTAGGACAACACATATAAAGGGAGGTGATCATCCGAAAAAGACCTTTAAATCAGAATTCTATGTTTTACATTTTTCCAAATATTTTTGGCAGTATTTTTTTTTCATAGAACGATCTTTATTAAGAAATAAAATTTATATTCCTACATCTTCATACTGGTCATTGGGGCTTTTTTTTATGCCTATTTCCAGACCTTTCAGGGAAAGTTTTTCAATAGGCTCACCATGAGAAACAGATAACACACTCTATACACATCTGATAGGGCTGGTGCCTCTCACTCCGGGAGGCAGTATGCTCCCGCCAGCCCTAGGTGAGGAGCGGGGGGGGGCGGTTTATCGGAGAACTTGAGAAGCGGGGGGTGCGAGTATCGATGCTCAATTACCTCACTGTCCGTCACGTCGCATGCTATTCTGCCGGCAGCTGCGGCCGCAAAGTAAACCCGGCCGGCCCATTTCAGAGGGGGGCGGCCCTAGATGAGGGAAGTACCATCAGTCTGGGGGGCACTTGCCCCCCTGCCACCTGGCCCAGTCCGCCCCTGCTGATAGCCCAGTACCCATCAATCACCATAGGTGATGTCACAGATCCCCTCCATTCACAATTACCTTTGCACACTCTCATTAGATGCTTCCATACGAAAGATAGGCTCTGAGTCTGACCATTGTGGCTATGTACATGTGTTGTCTCCTGAAACAGCAAATTGTGGTCTTAAATCAACACTGGCTATTCAGGTTTTGTTTTGTTTAATCACCCAACATTTGTCAAATACGGTATAAAGACCAGTAGAGCAGATAGGTTTTGATCATATAATTTATAGAGCATCATTGAAAACTGGAATAAGACTCATGCTAATCGTATAGCTGGCCAATCGGCTAAGATTGTCTATACGAAAAGGACAAGAAGGTGCTCACCGCTCATACACATGAAGCCAGAAGCCATAGAACTCTGAACAAGCGCACAAGCCGCTAGGGAACAACTCCAGATTAGCAGAAGTAAGTACATCCAGTCGAGGGTAAAATAAAAAGTTGATTTTATTGGATCATTTTAAAAACATGAAACAAGCTGAACTAGAACCTTACACGTTTCTGGTGCCATAACCAGAAACGCATAAGAGCACCCTTAATTATAGAAGGAACATGAAACAAGCCGAACTAGTACCTTACGCGTTTCTGCAACATTACAGATCGCCCTTAAAGGGATCCTGTCACCCCCAAAACACCTTTAAACCTATTAAAACCTGTCCCTAGAGCATATTAACACTTTCCCTACACTCCTTTTAGCTCCTATATGCACATAATCAAAGTGTATAAAAACGTTTTATAAGTACCTCATTAGTGATGATAATGAGTGACTATGCTATTCATAGTCACTCATTCAGGCTGCCCCTCTTCATACTATGACGCCTCCATAGGCGTGATCTTCATGAGAGATTCAAATTGCAGCCTCCCTGCGCGCCTCCCCGCTGTGGCTTGTGTTGGCCGGGCTTCAGCATGGGGCTGTATGACGCGATCCGCGTCATTCCCGGCGCCGGGTGACGTATTTACACCGGCTGTATACGTCACCCGGCGCCGGAAATGACGCGGATCGCGTCATACAGCCCCACGCTGAAGCCCAGCCGACACAAGCCACAGCGGGGAGGCGCGCAGGGAGGCTGCAATTTGAATTTCTGGTGCCATCATAGAGCGCCCTTAATTATAGGAGAAACCTGAAACAAGCTGATGTAGCACCTTACACGTTCCTGGAAAATTACAAAGCGCCCAGAATCATAGGAGGAGCATGAAACAAGCTGAACAAGCACTTTATGTGTTCCTTGCGCCATAATAGAGCACCATTAATCATAGGAGGTTGAACCTCCTATGACTAAAGGGTGCTTTGTGATGGTGTCAGAAATGCGTAAGGTGCTTGTTTCATGTTCCTCCTATGATTATGGGTGCTGTGTTATGGTGTCAGAAACGCATAAGGTGCTAATTCAGCTTTTTTTCATGTCCTTCCTATGATTAAGGGTGCTCTGTAATGATCCAGAAACGCATAAGGTGCTAGTTCAGCTCGTTTCATGTTCCTCCAATAATTAAAGGTGCTCTGTCATGGGATCGGAAACGCATAAGGTGCTAGTTCAGCTTGTTTCGTGTTCCTCCTATAATTAAAGGTGCTCTGTCGTGGGGTCAGAAACACACAAGGTGCTAGTTCAGCTTGTTTCGTGTTTATATAATGATCCAATAAAGTCAACTTTTATTTTACCCTGGACTGGATGTGCCGTTTACAGCCTTTTTTTTTTTTCCTACTTGCGTTGTCTATACCAGCCAATCTCTGCACTGATTGGTGAAATTGAATTTGTATAGGAGGGCTTTGATGGTCCATTTATGGCGGGTTTACACGTTGCGATATCGGCATCCAATTTCAATGAAAAGTCACGTGGTTCGATCTTTGGACCCGATATCGTTCCTGCGTTGTATGGTGTGAATGTCCAATACGATGCAGGAACGATGTCAATGCGATATCGGGGATTGAATGAGCGTGCTATTCAATGCTCCGATATTGAATGGAGATTGGAGCCGGATCGTGCTGTGTGACAGCCCAATTCCGATGTGAAGTTCTACGTCACTCATTCACTCCCATGTTAAATGGTCGTTCCTCGGTTGGGGGGCGTAGACATCGCACGGACGTTGGATTCAGAAAACGCAACGTCTAAACCTCCGATGCGATGCGGGAGAAACGTGCACTAAATGCGCGCTCCCGCGCCATTGAATTGCGATATCGCAACGATATTGAAACGTGTAAACCCACCATCACAGGGGTCTCCTCCTCTTATTGATATAATCATGCACCCTAGCCCAAGCTGGGGGAGTTAGAAGGGACAAGTGTCGGCCTACAAAGCACGAGGCTATCGGCTGTATGACGTAGGTGGCCATATTAAAGCTGGTATTTTGAAACCTTGCTCCACGTGAGGCCTACGTGAAATGGTGTTCTACCCAAGAATATTTGTTCAGGTTTTTGTTTTTTTTGTGCTTTTGTCTTTTTCGTTCAGTCCCATAAGAACTGAAGATCAGAAATCACGTAAGGCATCCCTTATTTCATTACGTGCTTTGTAATCTTATAGTGTAATGTATGTAAGGGCTTTGGTTCTGCGGAGGTGCTAATCTCCAACTACAAGGCCAGGACAGTAGAGAGACATGAAGATCAATTAATAGACAAGAAACCTTGAAAGCGGTGACAGAACATGCTACCTAATTAGCAGCCAATGAACCATGTCGGCCACAAAGGAAAGCTCCGTAGCTCCAGGCTATCTGCTCCTACAAGGCCTCTTTACATAACAGTAGGATGCAAATCGCTCAGTCAGAAAACTGAGAAATATCTGAAGGTTGTGAGGCTGGAGAGCAACAAGTGCTGGATTCTGATGGCATACACATATCGTTTGAGGTTTTTTATTTATTTTTTTATGCCCCTTCTTTTTTTTTTTTGCATTTTGGCATTCACGGTGAACGAATTTTGAGCAAAGTCAAAATTGTCCTTTTTATTGTTGTCATTTTTGTCACTTTTTGGCATAAAAAAATGGCACGTTTTGCAAAATGGTGCAAAAACTGTGTCCAAATATCTTTTGTACATAAAAAACAGCAGGGGAGGGCTGGAGTACATTTGCAACAAATCTTCCAACTTACAGAAAGTCCCAAATGGTGAATCAAGCCAAAACTGCAGAAGACCCTAAACCTGGTCCACAATGGCAAACATAATTAAAGAAAAAAGAGAATAATCGGCGAACACTATTAAAATACCGTAGATTTTATATAAGGTGCAAATAAAAGAATTAGGCGCAAAAAAACCCTAAAAATTAGAACCAGGCTAAAATGCAATAATGAATCATCGGGCACAAAGTGTTTATAATAATTAATAATAATAATTTTTATTTATATAGCGCCAACATATTCCGCAGCGCTTTACATTCACAATACAAAGTTCACATTTAAACAATCATAAGAAACAGTGCTATCAAGAAGTACAAGGATCATATAATGAATGGATACTGATTCTCTGACATTTCTAATGGTTCTCTAGGATCAACTAGAGATTACAATGTTAAAAGGGAAATAGAGGAAAGCCCAAAACTGGATTGAAATGATATACAGTAGTGTTCAAAATAATAGCAGTCCATGAGTTACCAGATTATTCACTGATTTTGGTATAAATTCTGTTACCATGTGTCGAACAAATTACCAGTTATTGCAGTAGATACTTAAAAACCTACAGACTCCGCATTCATGATCTGCATGTTTTTGAGTCTGTGTATTTGAATAATTGAAAAGAGATGTGTTCAAAATAATAGCAGTGTGGAGTTTAATTAGTGAGGTCAATCATTCTGTGAAGAAACAGGTGTGAATCAGGTGGTCCTTATTTAAGGGGGAAGCCAGCACATGTTGTGCTCTTTGAAAGCCTGAGAAATATGGGTTGTTCGAGACATTGTTCAGAGGAACAGCATACTTTGACTAAAAAGTTGATTGGCGAGGGTAAAACCTCTGAAGAGGGGCACACAATGATAGGCTGTTCAGCTAAAATGATGTCCAGTGCTTTAAAATAGGCAAAACCAGAAAGACGTGGAAGAAAACCATTCGAAAGGATCGAAGAATAGCCAGAATGGCAAAGACTCAACCTATGATCAGTTCCAGGATAATCGAGGACAGTCTCCATTTACCTGTGAGGACTGTGACTGTTAGAAGACACCTGTGTGAAGCTAATTTATTAGCAAGAAGTCACAATGTTAAGAAAGAAGAGACATGTACTGACACAGATGCAATTAGCAAAAGAACACATCAACTGACCTAAAGAGAAATGGAGAAACATTTTGTGGACTGATGTAAGAAAAATTGTCCTTTTTGGGTCCAAAGGCCGCAGACCGTTCATCAGACGACCCCCAAACTCTGAGTTAAAGCCACAGTACACTCTGAAGACAGTGAAGCAAGGTGATGCAAGCTCATGATATGATCTATATTATTAAAAGTTAAAAAAGCGCAATAGGTTCTTATCTCAATGGAATGAGGGGGCAGGTTGCCTGTATACAAGGTGCTCACCTGATGGGGTTGTGCGACCCACAACCGGTGTATGCGCGTGTACAGCTGCTGCTGGATCCACACTTCCACGTGTGATACGTTGTACAACTGGAACAGGGGGACAAAAAAGTGTCTGATGATCCATGCTGCTGTAAAGAAGAGATCGGACCAGTGGTCTGATGCAACTATGTTCTTTTATTCAGACGCGTTTCGGAGCCTGGTGTACATTTTTACATTGGCCTGAGATTGGACCAATGTAAGACCCGGCCATTAGGAATTTATAGTAAATAATAACACAACACTCAGAGAAAAATAATTTTATTAGAAAAAAAAAACAAACATCTCAAACTCCATCTTTATTAATCACACAAATCCTCCATGATTTTTCATCCAGAGTCTGCAGGGAGAGAACAAGCGTCCTCTCCCTGCAGAGTCTGCAATCACACTGACCGCAGGGAGTCGGAGTGACGTCACCCGTGGCAGTCAGAAACTACCACAGGGGAGTGGTGAGGTGACTCGCTGAGTAACCAGGGCTCCCGTGGCAGTGAAGGGTTGTCACTTGTGTGGGGTTTCTGCTGTTTAGGCACATCAGGGGCTATCAAACAGGACATGACCCCACAGACCATGCCACCAAAATCTGTGTTCCAAAGTGTCACTATCTCCCTACAAAGCCCTGCTGTGCGCCCAAACTGTGGTTTTCCAGCACACATGAGGTATCGGTGTACTCAGGAGAAATTGCCCAACAAATTTTAGGATCCATTTTATCCTGTTGCCTATGTGAAAATGAAAAACTGAGGTAAAGAACATTTTTTTTGGAAAAATTGAAATGTTCATTTTGCTTCCACATTGCTTAGTTCCTGTGAAGCACCTGAAGGGTTAATAATCTTCTTGAATGTAGTTTTGAGTAGCTTGAGGGGTGCAGTTTTTGGAATGGTGTCACTTTTGGGTGTTTTCTGTCATATAGGCCCCTCAAAGGGACTTCAAATGTGATGTGGTCACTGAAAAAATGGTTTTGTAAATTTTGCTGGAAAAATGAGAAATAGCTGATGAACTTTGAACCCTTCCTAAAACCCTTCTAAGGGTGCTTTCACACTGGGGCAGATACGTTCAAAAAAAAACGCATCTGCGCATTTTCTGCCTAACGGCTGCACTTGCCACACTGTTGCGGCAAGCCCCATGCATTGTCTATGGGGCTTGCGGTAAGTGTGCAGCAGACGTGGCAAGTGCAGTTTCGGCAGATGCTGTCGCAAAAAAAAAAATGCTACTGACCGCATTTTTTTTTTGCGGCCGCATCTGTCGCAACTACCGAAACCGCACTTGCCACTCTGCCGCACACTTACCGCAAGCCCCATAACAATGCACGGGGCTTGCCGCAGTGCAGCCGTTTAGGCGAAAAATGCTGCAGATGAGGTTTTTTGACCGGCATACTTCCGCATTTTTTTTAAAAACGCCAGTGTTTTTTTTTAAAACTGTGCTGTGTAACTGAGATATTATCTATTAGCTACCATATATTACTCGAGTATAAGCAGTGCCCCCCTCTGCTTATACTCGAGTCAGTGTCAGTAGGGGGGAAGCTGACAGGAGCTGGAGGAGGCAGGGGAGGCTGTAGAAGGAGCGCTAGGCCACGTGACCCCGCTCATTAGTATAATGTAATATGCACTGCATCCCCTGTCCATCACCGATGGGAGGAGCGAAGCATATTACATTATACTGCCCCCCATCACAGTTTTTGGCCCCCATGCTGGCGATCACTATAAAATAATAAAGCATTGAACTCACCACTCCGATGATTCTATACCGGCACCGAGCGCACTCCCTCCAGTCTTCCTGTTTCCAAGGTCATGTGGCCGGCGCCGCAGTGACGTCATCGCTGTGAGCTGGCCCGATCACATGACCTTAGAAGCAGGAATACTGGAAGGAGGGCGCTCGGTGTGGTATAGAATCGTCGGGGGGTGAGTTCAATGCTTTATTATTTTATAGTGATCGCCAGCATGGGGGCCATAAACTGTGATGGGAGGGCTGTATAATGATTAGGGGCTATATACCAGTGATGGATAGGGGCATTATAATGATTAGGGGCTATATACCAATTATAGATGGGGGCAGTATAATGATTAAGGGCTATATACCAATTATGGGATATATACTAGGATGGGGGTCTATATGAGAGAGGTGAGGATGGGTCTATATGGAAAGGTGAGGTGAGGGGTCAGGAGGTGAGCTGGAGGGTGAGAGAGGTGAGGCTGAGGATGAGGAGGGTGAGGAGAGGTGGGCTGGAGGGGTAGGAGAGGGGGTCTGGAGGGGTGAGGAGAGGTGAGGAGGGGGGTGAGAAGGTGGGGCTGGAGGGTGAGGAGAGTGAGGCTGGAGAGGTCCGGCTGGAGGGTAAGAGAGGTGGGTGGAGGATGAGGAGAGGTGAGGCTGGAGAGGTGAGGTGGAGGGGTGAAGAGAGGTGAGGGTGAGGTGAAGAGAGGTGAGGGTGGAGAGGTGAGGGTGGAGGGGTGAGGAGAGTGAGGTCTATATAACTGTGATGGGGCTATATACCAGTGATGGGGACTATATACTGTGATGGTCTATATACAGTTTGATTGCATATACCAGGATGGCGGTCTACTGCATTTCCCACCCTAGGCTTATACTCGAGTCAATATATTTACCCAGTTTTTGGGGTAAAATTAGGGGCCTTAGCTTTACTCGGATCTGCTTATAATCGAGTATATACGGTATTTTGTGTGCATAACTCTGGTTTAACAGAATAAAAATTCAAAATTTGAAAATTGCGAAATCTTCTAAATTTTCACCAAATTTCCAATGTTTTTTTTAGAAATAAGCGCAAAAATTATCGACCTAAATTTACCACTAACACATGACGCCCAATATGTCACGAAAAAACATTCTCAGAATCGCTAGGATCCATTGAAGCGTTCCAGAGATTATTACCTCATAAAGGGACACTGGTCAGAATTGCCAAAAATGGCCAGGTCAGTTTGGTCAAAATAGGCCGGGGGTGAAGGGGTTTAACATAGGAAACTGCATTTAGTATTTTCCTTTTTATTATTATTGTATAAAAACCGTTTGCATTCAAATAAAATATAGAGAAAAAATGTAAAGATTTTTGGATGAAATTGCATTGATTTCTTATACACTCGTGTGAACTCGGCCTTAGGAGATGATGACTTTAGTATGCTGCTGTGTACATTTGGTGAAATAAAAAAGCACAGCCAAAGAAATTAAGGTTATTTTTTAATAAAAATTCAAGATAATTCAAGTATGAACATAGCAATAAGGCAATGGTACTATATTTACTAACCAAGGTCATAGAAACAAATGCTCAGACATGATGTGGCAGTCCCCCTAATAAAGGAGATAACAGGTGCCAAACACTGACAAAACAGCCACTCTCAACCTACCTGTTCATAGAGGGGGTGATTGCCCAATATTAGAACTGCACATTGATGAAGCTTGGAATAGGGCACAAATTACACACGTTTAAGCACAGTGCCCAGCTAACAGACTATTCTACACTCCTATTATTTGATTAACGCAGGCTGCCCGGCACTTGGTGCATCACAGAGGTGCCTCCATCACTGTTGTGCTCTTTCCACTTGTTCAGGGTTGTTTTTTAAACTGTAACATACAGCTGGTCCCCACCTATCCTGGTTATATTTAGAAGGCCTGGACCCCAAAGTGAGAGGAAAAAACCCTGATGTACCTGCTATTAGTGATGTCCTTGTCAAGTTAAGTGGACTTACACAGTTTGATGGGAATCTTCACCAAGATCCTCAGATTTATAAGTATGGAAATGCAGGTCAAATAAACTTACATGTATGCAGCTTTCTTAGTGCCTTGTAGATTGTATTAGATATTCTCAATCACTTCGGTAAGGATGGATGTTGAGACTAATAGCAAAACTTTAGGGAGGTGTTTAGTTTTTAAATAGTACTCCAGGGAGATATAAATCATTCTAATAGCCATGTCCTTATTCACTATAAAGATGAGATCCTTAGTGCTGTTCCTATACCTGTAATTCAGTGTGATGCTGGAGCTGCTCTTGGTGCACCCCTCCTACCTTGGATGTTGCATCACATCAGGGGTTGTGCCAATACCCCCACAACGCCCCCTGTACTCTTGGACTGCAGTGAAGCAGATATTATTAGGGGAATGGCTGTTATGACACACCAGGAGCAGGACACATCCCAGGAGGGAGGGGGAGCACCAAGGAGCTGCTCCAGTGTCACTGAATTACAGGTACAGGAAAGCACTATGATGTCATCTTTATAGTTAATAAGGACTTGGCCATTAGATTAATAGGTTATCTCCCTGCAGCATACCTTTAAAACACAATTTTATTTTGAAACTTCCTACCATGTTATTTTGAAATAAGAAGGTCACTTGTTCAATGCTCTAATAAATGCTAGCAATGAAAGCAGCCACAAAGAATATTTCTGGCTTGGGAGGCACTAACATGACGGAGCTTTACACTGTCGGCTTTTTGATCAGAGTACCACTCAATTTATTCTGCTGGACATACGGTATGAACACCTTTTGTTTTTGGTTTCACATAGGTTACACTGGAGGTAATCATTTTCTGATCATCATAATGGGAGACCCAGACAATGGGGTTTAGGCAGTCTGCCCTCCGGAGGCCACACTAGGTACTACAAGTTTTTTGTAGTCTCCGCCCCTCCGCCTATAAACCCCCACTGCAGGAGCAGATCCCCAGTCTTACTTCAGTGTGCTCGGAGATCACACCTCTGACTTGCACATCACAGAAGATTTGCTTAGGAAGCATCGCTGTAAGGGGTCCCCGGCCTCCAAATCTACTTTGGCTCGGTGGATCAAAGCTCCTATTCAGGAAGCTTACCGTTCTTCTGGTATGCCTCTCCCGGTGGGATTGAAGGCTCACTCTACCAGGGCCGTGGGTGCCTCTTGGGCTCTGCGGCACAGGGCTTCGGCTCAACAAGTTTGTCAGGCAGCCACTTGGTCTAGCCTCCATACGTTTACCAAACATTACATGGTACATGCCCATGCCTCTGCGGATGCGAGTTTGGGCAGGCGGGTCCTACAGGCGGCGGTGGCTCACCTTTGAGGTGCCCCGCAAATCAAACGTCTCATAGGAACTCTTTTCCCGCCCTGGGGTGTTGCTTTAGGACATCCCCATTGTCTGGGTCTCCCATTATGATGATCAGAAAAAAGAGAATTTTGTTTACTTACCGTAAATTCTTTTTTCTTGAATCATTAATGGGAGAACCAGCACCCACCCAGTTGTCCCGTTGGACGTTTTGTTGTGTTTTGAACCTATTGACTCAGGCTTCTTTGGCTAGCATTGTTCGCAGCCATGCCTAGAGTTGTGGTGTGGGTTGCCTCCTCGCAGCTTGTGAACTAAACTGGGGATCTGCTCCTGCAGTGGGGGTTTATAGGCGGAGGGGCGGAGACTACAAAAAACTTGTAGTACCTAGTGTGGCCTCCGGAGGGCAGACTGCCTAAACCCCATTGTCTGGGTCTCCCATTAATGATTCAAGAAAAAAGAATTTACGGTAAGTAAACAAAATTCTCTTTTTTATCATAATTGAACCCTTCCAAAAGAAACAAAAAAGTGAATGATCCTTTCAGTATTGAGGGTGCGCTGGAGACTCTTTACCTCTGCCTGCAGTAGTGACATTCTAGATAACATTTATCATTAAAATAAGTGTTTATTATCACTTCTGAAATATTGTAATGTATGAATTGTGTCCTTCTTACACAGGCCTCCATCAGTGACCTGAGACTATACAGGTTCAAGTAAAATTCTCATTTACTGGGGCTGGTATCAACTTTTCCACCCTAAGGCCAGCTACCTGCCCTGCGATTTTGTGCGTATTTGGCTGGCCCTGGATTGTGTACTGGACTCAGAGGATGAGGGGAGCACTGTATACCCCTGTGCACTTTACAAGCTTCCAGCACTGTATACCCCTATATACTCCTGTGCAGTATGATAGTGGGGCTCCCAGCACTGTATACCCCTATATACACCTGTGCAGTATGATGGTGGGGCTCCCAGCACTGTATAACCCTATACTCTTGTGCAGTATGATAGTGGGGCTCCCAGCACTGTATACCCCTATACTCTTGTGCAGTATGATAGTGGGGCTCCCAGCACTGTATACCCCTATACTCTTGTGCAGTATGATAGTGGGGCTCCCAGCACTGTATACCCCTATACTCTTGTGCAGTATGATAGTGGGGCTCCCAGCACTGTATACCCCTATATTCTTGTGCAGTATGATAGTGGGGCTCCCAGCACTGCATACCCCTATATATCCCTGTGCAATATGACAGCAGGGCTCTCAGCACTGTGATTAAGGCATGTTTCACACTACCGGTTTTTGAATCCGGTAGGGATATGGCGATAACCTGCCTCCCCGTGCATTACTCCGGAATAGTAAAACCTGATGCAACTGGACACTCCCGCACTGGTATTAGTTCTTATCCAGCTGATGGATCTGGCGTAATATCGGTGCGGTAGCATCCAATTGCATTTGGTTGTGTACGTTTTTTTGACATATCTGGTAAAAATGACACACCCCTAGTGGGTATGTCATATAAAACTGGCTTCTGGGCATGCTCAGTCAAAAAACACGGATCCGGCATCTGGATCCAGCGAGATTCCATAGAGCCCCATTTTATTTTATGCTGCGTGGCCCCGGATATGTTGTTTTCCAATTTTATTAGTACCCAAAAAACGTTACCAACTGTATTTTATGGCTTCTGATAAAAACCGTTCTAAGCCAGATCTGGCTGGAACCATATACATCCTCATGCACCGGCAAGTTCATGCGTTGCCATTGAAAGTCAATGGAGGAGAAAACGGATGCGGGTGCATACGGTTTTAGCTGGATTCACTCAGATTACAAAAACCGGTAGGGTGAAACCAGCCTAACTGATTGCTGAGTTGGGGATTGCACTGAGTGGTTCTGGAGGTAATTCATGGGTAGGAGCCCAGAACCCTACTGGCCACATGTGTGTGCGCTATTAGGAAAGGACAGTCAAAGTTTTTTATTTTTAATAATATTTCTCCCTCTTTTTTTTTTTTTTTTTTTCTCCATTTCACATGGACAGTACCATCCAGATAAGCAACACCGGGATATCTCCGAAGAAGACAAAGAGGGTGCACAAAAGTTCATTGAAATCAGTCAGGCATGGAAGATACTGGGCACCGAGGAGACGAAGCGAGCCTATGACCTGCAGCGGCGTGGTGAGTCCTCGCAGACCAGGCCTCCTCTGGATCTTTTTTGGCTAGGCAGCAGGGAGATTACACCCCCTGTGTGTTAATAAGCTCGGCCCTTTCTATTTTGAGCCATTTGCTCTTTTCCTTATAAATAATAGACGGCAGTTGAGAGCCACAGTTCGGCTTCAGTTTTTTTCTATTATTGCTCTTGCTGTACACGACAGAGAATTGGGCTATTTTAGACCGGTATGTTTAAAATTACATAGTGGAGGGTATGTTTTCTGTGGGCCTTGGGGAAATTGCTAGCATTGAATGACTCATCTGTGCTTACTGCATCTCTGCAATCTCCACTGACAAGTTGGGTTCATATGTTACGCCCCAAAGCAACAGCGCACCGTACAACCTTAGGTTTCCATTCCTGGCGTTCAAGCACGGTGTTTAAGACCTTGGATTTAACAAGCATTTAAAAAAAAATAAGCTATCCTGTCATCTGCTACATACCGACTTCGTATTAGAAGAGGCAACAATAGATTTGTACAATGAGAAGACCAATATAATAGTGCCATACCGCGGTGTGCTGGGCGTGTGGGCTATACTTGTCCTATAACTCTGAACGTCTATGTAGGGGTTGTAGGAGAACACACACGTGTGCTTATGTGTATAGTGTGTATATATATATGTACTGTATAATGTAACAAAGCTCATTTTTGCAAAATTAATAGAATTTTTAAATACCGGCGTTTCTATTATCATAAAGGGAATCTGTGAGTTGAGCAAAATGCTATTAACCTGAAGATATGGGGTTAATCTGCAGCTCAAGAGCGTTTATGGCGTGCCTGGTGCCGAAACGTCAAACCCCACTGCTGGAGGAAAAGAATGACTGATATCCTCCTCGAATGCAGAGCAGCTGTCAGTCAATGTGGGGGGCGTGGCTACAGCTGCTGTTCTACATACAGAGGGTGGTGACTGGCTCCACCCTCACAACTGATGTATCGGGCACGTTCCAAATGCTATTAACCTGCAAATTAACCTCATATCTGCAGGTAATCATGTTCTTTCTTTGGCAAGTTCCCTTTAAAGAGTAACTAAACCTTCTATGTTGGGGACCCCCATCCATCTGTTTGCAGTTAAGACGCACTCAAATACCAAAAAAAAGTTATAAAGGTTCAGTTATTACTTAATGTATATAATAATATATGCTGTATATCAGGGAGCTGTGAGATATATTTAGGAGAGAGAGGGCTATCAAACAACCGCCCATTTTTTCAGGACTTGTTTCAATGTTACTGTAGAACTATAAACCAGGCAGCCCATACTGAGAACCCGACAAGTCCATGTTAGGTAATAGTTATATCCCCCATGAGATTAGAATCCTGAAGCATCCTCTCCCATTATGCTGTTCCTGTTATTCCTCCTGGGAATGAATGAAAGAATTGCCAACTGTGCTTACTATTTCTATAGTAAAAGTGGTGTATCCCACAAAGTCTTGCACAGGCAGCCCTGATTAGCCATTGTCAGTGTAGGGCATACCCCCAGCATGAGTGTATTTATAATATGGATATGTGGAACCTTTTTTTCTCTAAGCCATGACTACATCATTACCATAGACGCCTGAGCAACATGATAGCACCCAGCAACACGTCCCTCAAAGCTAAACTGAATGAGGCTATCAGCAACCGCAATTGAGAGTGCTGCTCATGCAATACATCCAACTTTTGTTTCTTGGTTCCCACAAGCAAAACTTTCCTTATTTACCATAGGGTTACTTGTCAAAGCACTTACTGGTTTACCTGTTGGAATGCACATGCGGCCTCTCAGTATGTAGGCCGCACTATACAAACCATGTACGCCCGCACAACAAACATAGGCATAACATACGAATGGGTTATCAGTATATCAAAACATTACAGTGCCTTCCACCAGAGAGGCCCTATTAAGATGAGTCTCATCAACATTGATCATGTGAATGATAGAGACCCTGACCGCCTCAGTAGTCTAATTAAAAAAAAGAGAGTTTTTGGATCTGCAAACTGGGTACATTAGCTCCTGAAGGGCATAATCTTACTATTGAAAATGTTTCCATACGTTAGTTTCCGGCTTACACTTTCAAAGATATCAGGTACTTGATATACTTTATATTTTTTTTATATTATGATGGTTGATACTAAACAAGAGCGCACTTTTGTTTAAGTATTTTATTCTTCTATTTTAGTCTATTCTTCATACTATATGCATTTTATCTTATTTTACTCTAGTTTTATTTCATTTTACTTGCTTTTATGATGGATTTCTATATCTTTTATGAAATAGTAGCTACAGGGTGGGCCATTTATATGGATGCATCAAAATAAAATGGGAATGGTGGTGATATCAACTTCCTGTTAGTATATGGGAGGGGGAAAACTTTTCCAGACGGGTGGTGACCATGGCGGCCATTTTGGATCCAACTTTATTTTTTTCAATGGGAAAAAGGTCATGTGACACATCAAACGTATTGAGAATTTCATGAGAAAAACAATGGTGTGCTTGGTTTTAATTTTCAGTGGCAATTTTAGGGTAAATGAGGTCTTTTAACTACTATCCAATCATTGTTCACACTCCCTTATATATGTCACTTCCTTGTTTACTCCCTTTGTGTCACCTGATGAAGGTAGTGTCATACTATCGAAGCGCGTTACGGCCTTGCAAAGGGACAATAAAGGTTTGTTTCTGCATACCATAGTTTAATCCAAGGTTATTTTCAATACTAACCCCTCGCCCCAGTGCTCCACCAGACTGCTAAGACAATTCTGCTTCTATATTACCATTGCCCTGACAGAGCTACCGTACTGCCATGAATATTGTATAAGCACAGTACAGGAGCACTAACATCGTGCCTTGAGCTGTCTCGGCATTATTAACTCTCAGCCCTGGCAGCTATGGTGAATGGCTTATATGATGCACAGTCTGGTAGCCCGAACCGAAACGCCAAATCTAAGGAGAGGCGGTGGCGTGCTTTGGTTACATGTTGGCCATTCCCTATAGATGTAAATCCTGAGTAGCTTGCTGTGACTTTCATAAAGCATAGATACTGGAAGAGTTAATTTAATACAAAAATTTCTATACAAATCAGCATCTCTCGCCTGCAATTTTTTTTTTTTTTTTTCATTTGCGCTTCCGAGAAAATAGCTTCTTAAAACAGCGACAGGCTGTTGGGAGCAAGGAAGGGGGAAATGTAGGTCAGATCTGTCACACACAGGCTCCTGTTACATGATGTGATAGCCTGTCTTTCTGCTCCGGCCTGGGGGTAGGAGTCCCTCAGCCTTCCATTAGAGCCTTCAATAAATGTATACCCACCCTTCTTGCTAATGGGAGGGGGACTCAATAATAGTGTATTGCCTATGGGGAAAACACTCAGTGGCACATTGCAGTAACACACTCTGGCTTCTCCTTCATGCATAGCCACCATCAGTCTGAAAGGAGAGAGCTGCCTGTGTAGATTGTTTGCAAGGTTTGCCCTCATTCGAGCCCCCCTGCTGTGAACATTTTATGGGGATGGCTAGCTTTGTTACACCAGGTACTCAGCCCATACATCAGAATTAGTAATGCATTAGACGTAGAAACAACAAATCTGCCCCCAGCATTAGGAGCTTTCTCCAGCTTGTTGCTATTTTTCTGTATTTTATTTTAGGCGTGTCTTAAATATAAATTTGGTAGAAGTAGCCATATTGTGGGTTGGCCTGTTCAGTACTATCTATAGCCTTGGAAGGATACCAGGATGCAGAAACCTTTTTGCTGCTTGTGTTACTTAATTGTAGGTCTTGTCATTTTATAGCACAGTGTGTCTTACATCTCAGTTTACCTAATTAGTTGACTGATCCATATTAGCAATTTTTTTTTTTATTGGATTTTTAGAACATAACATTGGATAGGATAACATAGCATAGGGTATAACATCCGCAATGACACTGTAGATTACCAAGAGTACATATACAAATCTTTCTTGTTAGGCAACATGTTCGCGTAGCCAGGGCCGCACCGTCCATTGGACATTGTGAACCCTTATGCTCAGCCGGCAGGGGGAGCGGCTGTGCAGAGGGGGGCGGCGCCAGCATCACACAGTGGCTCCCTGTGTGACGGGCGCTGCTGGCTGCGGTAAGATACAGCCTCTTCCCCTGCCCACTCTCCAGGTGCGGCGGGAGCCTGTAGCAACTAATCCCCCCTCTCCCGCTTTTCATTGCGGCTGGGAGCTGCTAGCAAACCCCCCCCCCCTCCCCATTTAACGTTTAAGATAGTATATAGATACATAAAAGAAAAACCAGGAAATTGTTGCGCCACACTGTGCAAATTAGCCGAAGCAAGGGGTTATATTGATATGTCACTCACCTTTTCTAGTTGCGCCCCCTGCACAACTAGGTTGATGATTTGAGGTGAGATTTAACCGCAGGCATAAATCTGTTGCTACGTGTAGAGAAGCCTTTCCTTATGGAACTTCAACGTCTCTCCCAGAGATCACGAGCCCAGGGAAGGGCAGATCCTCTGTGCTGACCAAGTCCTGTCCCAGAGCTGCTCTCAAACCACACTCCCCAAAGGGAGGATTTGAGCACGATATGAAGTAAAAAGGTATGATAAAATGAGCGCTAGGGACAGAAACAGGCACTGGGCTCTTATCGAATATTACCTTTCAAATGTATTGTTAACAGTAGATGTTATAGGTCTCCTCGCCACAACATGTTTCGACACTAAAAGTGTCTTTCTCAAGTGGATCAGTAGATGTTATAGGTCTCCTCGCCACAACATGTTTCGACACTAAAGGTGTCTTTCTCAAGTGGATCCACTTGAGAAAGACACCTTTAGTGTCGAAACATGTTGTGGCGAGGAGACCTATAACATCTACTGATCCACTTGAGAAAGACACCTTTAGTGTCGAAACATGTTGTGGCGAGGAGACCTATAACATCTACTGTTAACAATACATTTGAAAGGTAATATTCGATAAGAGCCCAGTGCCTGTTTCTGTCCCTAGCGCTCATTTTATCATACCTTTTTACTTTATATCGTTTATAGATACATAGATAGATCTCAGTCAATGCCTTGTAACATGAATTTTGGGGAAATAATGAGAGAAAGAAAAGATGGGCTGAATGCCTAGAGGGGTAGTAGAGGAAGGAAGAGAATCTCTTTTACTCTATTTTGCATAGTCAAGCGTGTGGTTCTATGATACTATATACTGTATCTTTAACAGATATTATGCATCTGGGTTCGTTCCCAAGGCCCCTAACGTCCCACTCAGATCCTCCAGACAGTACCATTCTGTGTGGTGGAAGGGGCTGATCATTCTCGATATTTCGTGAGGGCTATAGTGAAAACCAATGAATGTTTTCCACAGCGGAAATGCTTTCCTTGCAGATTTTTCCTTACTCCATTCTGCCTCTATTAATTCAATTCCCAGTAAGTGTTTCATCTGGGATATTATCATCACCATCGATGGGATGCTTGGTTTAAGCCATTCGCCCAGTAAACCGCGTAGTGCTACAACTAAGAATGTGTGAATGTTTTCAGGGTCTTAACTGATGAAAGAGCATGGCTTGAGGTGTTTGTGGGAGTTGGATTCCCCATAATGGTCGAACCTGTTCCCCAGCCTGTGTCCAGTACTCTTTAACTGCCCTGCATTCCCACACCCCGTGCCAGAGATTTGGTGAAGGCGTTCCACACTTAGGGCACGCTGTAATCCTTCCAGTGAATCTAGGAGACGATGGAATATTGAAACCATATAGTGCTGTGTGCAGGAGCTTGAAATAGGTCTCCCTCCATCTTTCGCAAAGAACCAATTTTTTGACTTGTTCCCACCCCTGTAGAATTGCCTCTGCAATATCTTCATCCCCAGTCCATTTCTCCTAAGTCTTAAACCGTTTTTTCTGCTTTAACTTCAGGAATTTATGTCTTACAGTATTATATATTGAGGGTATGCTCGCATTCTGGATGCTCAGATCTACTCTATTTTCTAGATTATGAAGTCCCACTTCATTAAGTAGCCTGCTAAGTCTAGATAGGCAAAAAGAGTGGACTTGCATGACCTGTAGAAAGGGTCTGCTTTCTATATGGAATTTGTCCATGATTTCTTGTGGGCTCAACCACCATTTAACCTCCGTATGCTATCACCTTCTTGTCCTATCGCATTTTTTGATTTCTGTTCCCTGGGGAAATTGCGGGTGGCCAAATATTGGCATATGTTCAGAGATCTGGAAGGGAAGGCCAAATGCCTTCCTTACTATATTCCAGCATACGATGGTATCCCTAAGCAGTAGGGATGATTTTATGTTCTGCGAGAGTTTGGCCTGTTTTGTATGTAAGAGAGCATTTAATTCACACGGTGCAGCTAACTGTATTTCCAATTGGATATTAGAGTAGCAGTTAGTCTCCTGTAGCCAATTTATCACATGTCTAAAAAGACTTGCTATGTTGTAGGCTCTGATATTCTGAAACTTGATCCCACCTTCACTTCTAAAAGTTTTCCCAATGCGATTCTGCCCAAATAAAATGGGTGAAAGCTTTATTTATTTTGTTTATATATAGATGCTTGAGTATCAGGGGTAATGTTTGTAATGGGTATAGGAGTCTGGCAAAGCTGATCATTTTAATTAAATGGCATCTTCCCAGAAGAGATAGTGGCAGAATCTGCCATCTCCGGAGTTCTCCCAATATTTTTTCGATCAGAGGTGTATAAGTTAGGCTCCTTTCACATCAGCGGTTTTCGCTGATGTGCGGCAGATCTGGCAGGTGGTGCCGCATCTGCCGCCTAACAGCTGACTTGCGGCCCGGATCCGGCAAGCCCCATGCATTGTATATGGGGTTTGTGGTCCGGTGCGTCAAGTCCGGTTATGCTGGATGCAGCAGATCCAGCACTTGCAGCCGCGAAAAAAAAATGCTTGCAGCCACCTGCCGGATCTGCCACACACCAGCGAAAACTGCTGATGGGAAAGGACCCTTAGTGAATATAGTTGTGCCGGAAGCCTGCCTATTTTAATTCCCATACAGGTGAATATGTATCATTGCAATATGTAGTTCTAGACATAGTTTCCTCCATTGTTCCGCAGGCATTTTTTACCCCCAATTCTAAGAGTTCGCTCTTGGCGATATTGACCTTATAGCCTGAGTATTTCCCATATTTCTGGATAAACTGAAAGATATTTCCTAATTGTTCCAGTGGCCGGGATAAGAACAAGATGACCTCATCTGCAAATAATGCTATTTTAATGTTGCTATTGCCCACCCTGATTCCCTCAAATAGATCCGCCTCTTCCATATACTGAGCAAAGGGCTCCAATGCCAAGTTGAACAGCAATGGAGACATCTGGCTCCCCTGCCTGGTCCCTTTATATAGGTGAAATGACTTGGAGAGGAAGCCTGGTGTGTGAACTCTAGCTGTCGGGTCCCTATGCACTCCCTCCAGGTGTATTCTAAAGTTGCCCTTTGTGCTGAACGAGTCCAGAGTCACCCCTAGCCAGTCCCAGCTTACATTATCAAGAGCTTTCTCTGCATCCAGAGCAAGCAAAGCCGGTCTCTCTCTCGACTGGCTGCAGCGACCCACCCCGTCAAACATAGTTAGTACCTTTTCGAATGTTTTTCACCGCTGCCCTGCCCTTAACGAATCCTACTTGTGCAGGGTTAACTAGTTGGGTAATACTGCTGCCAATCTGTCCGCCATTATTTTTGACATAATCTTCTGGTCTACATCAATAAGGGAGATGGGTCTATAAGAGCAGGCCTCCAGGGGGTCCTTGCCTAGTTTGCGTATGACTTTAATATATGTTTCTTTAGATCATTCTGCTATGGCCCCCGTTAAGAGGATGGTGTTGTAATAACTTGTTAGCAATGGGGAGATATGTTCCCTGAGGGCCTTATAAAACTCCCCGCTAAATCCATCTGGGACTGGTGCTTTCTTTTGGAGATGACTTATGGTCTGTCTCACATCTCCTTCTGTTATTTCTGCATTAATTGCATCTTGTTGTTCTTGTATTAGTTTTGGGAGAGTGACTTGTTGGAAGAATTTTTTACCTTTTGCCAAATTAGTATAAGAGTTTTGTAAACGTTTTGTAGTATTTCATTGATTTTCCTAATGTCGGAGGTTGTAGTTCCTTGGCCGTCTTGTAGTCTATCAATTGGATTTGCCTGCAGACGCCCTTTTGCCAGTCTTACCAGTAATTTCCTCGCTTTGTTCCCATATCTCAGCAATTCAACCTCCTCTCTAGAGCAGTACATCTGTTCCCTCCTGTCAATCCAGGTTTCAATCTCTTGTTTGGACAGCTTCCATTTTACCCTGTTTTGAGTTGTGGGGCTCTGCAGGAACTCTGTATATATATTTCTAAGCTTTGCACTACAATCTGAGTATTTTTCTGATACTCTTTTCTTGAGTGAGGCCATAAACATCACAATTTAGCCTCTTAACACCACTTTTGCCGTATTCCAGCACAATGCGTGTTGGTTTGCATGTTCCTTGTTGTCCCGTTCAAATTCCTGCCACGAGCCCCGTAAGTTGTCATTACATTTCTCATCTTTTGTAGGATAAGATGGAAATTTCCACATGCAATGTCTTCCTTTTATCTGGTTAATCACCAGTTCCATACCCACCGGAGCATGGTCAGGTCGTAGATCTCCACTGACTTAATTTTTTTTAATAGACTATCTGCTGACCTTGGAGAGACTATCATTGACTATGATTGGCGCGCATGGGAGAAGTGGGTAAACTCTCTATCCTTTGGATGTAAGCAACAAACATCCCTCAATCCAGTTTGTTCAAGGAAGGAGGGGAGAAGAGTCTCTTTTTGGAGGAGTCAGGCTCTGGCTCTTTCTGTCCTCCTCCCCATTGTGAACCGTGTTCAAGTCTCCTGCAGTAATTATCACAGGCGAGTTGTCTAAGACAATCTTCCTCTCCAGGTCATCAAGAAGACTCTGTTTGAACCATTAGGTCCATAAACATTGTAGATTAAATAGACTTCTCCTCCATGCTCTATGGTGACCCAAACCCATCTCTCCTCATCATCACAAAATTATGATGGAACAGTATCACTACCCCCTGCGTGTCTACCTTGACCTGACGAGCCCACTACTCTCCCCACCCACAATTTGCTGAGCCTAAAAAACTCCTCTTCCTTTAGATGGGTTTCTTGAAGCAATACAATATTGGGCGAGTACCTTTTCAGATGTCTCGGTATCTTTAGGCTGGTTTCACACTGCAGTTTTTTCCATGATCAGGTTCGATCAGGTTTGTGTGTCAAAACCAGGAGTGTCTAGAAAACTCAGAACAGGTGTCAATCTTTCAATTATAGTTTTTCTCTGCATGTTCCTCTCATGGTTTCTCACCTGGTTTTAGCACACAAACCTGATCGAACCTGAAACTACAGTGTGAAACCAGCCTTAGGCTGCGTTCACACATTTGCGTATTTTGCTGCGCTTTTTTGCGCGCGCTTTTTGCCGCGTTTTTTCGGCCGCGCAAAAAAGCGCAACAAAATATGCAGGGGCTTTCACACACTGCGCTTTCTTTACCCCAGAAAGCGCAGTGATGTCACAGAGGGGAGGAAGAATCCTGCTTCCTCCTCCCCTCTGTGACAGCTGTGACCGCCCATTAGATTTCACAGTGTATTAATATACACTGTGAAATCTAAATTAAACAAAAGCAAGTGTCTGAAAAATAAAAAAGAATGAATACTTCACCTCTCCGACGCCTTTTCCGGTGTTCGGTCTCCGGTTCCAAGTGAGAGGTGTTCTGACAGGACCTGTGGTGACGTCAGTGGGGCGTTCCCAGTGCTGATTGGCTGCTCGCGGTCATGTGATATGTATCACATGACCGCGAGTGCCTGGGGAAAGCCCCTCTGACGTCACCACAGGTCCTGTCAGAACACATCTCACTTGGAACCGGAGACCGGACAGTGGGAAAAGGCGTCGGAGGGTAAGTATTTCATTCTTTTTTATTTTTCATACACTTGCCTCTGTTTAATTTAGATTTCACAGTGTATATTAATACACTGTGAAATCTAATGGGCGGTCACAGCTGTCACAGAGGGGAGGAGGAAGCAGGATTCTTCCTCCCCTCTGGGAGAATACGCAGGAACAGCTGCGTAAACAATTGACATATCAATTCTTTACGCAGCTGCGCTTTCTCCCTGAAAATGCAGTGCGTATTTTTGCGCAATGTCTGCACTGCACAGTGAATTTCACATTCACTTTGCAGGCAGACAAAAGACACATTGCGTATTTTGAAAAGCGCGCGTAAAAAAGCGCAGCAAAATACGCAATGTGTGAAGCAGCCTTACTCTTTTATTCGGGGATCTTAGTCTTTCACATTCCAACAGGTGACCTTCATCAGTCCCTGTCAATACAGACCTATTACCTCTTGCTTTGTTTTCCTTATGAGGGTTCTAGTGAAAAAAAGAAGATCCTCAGGTGGTTAGGAAGGGTAGAAAAGAAAGAATAAGATTAAATATATGAAAGGGGATAGAGATTTAAACCTTAAAACAAATGAAACAGTGAGCTCTCATTACCCCTGTAGTGTATTTCTAGCTTCTTACACCACTAATAGCGTTGTGACTTCCTTTTTTTCCTGAGGAAGTAATGGCTACCAAAAAGAAAAACTTGTGGGAAGAAGCATATCCCACACCACACATTATAAATTTTGTCAAATGCCATCTGCATCTTCTCCGCCCTGATCCATACCTTTGCATAACTCTTTGCCCTCCTCCCCTCCAGAACCCGGGTCCCTTCCCCAAATAAGGGGCAGATGGGCACTTCCCACCAAAACCCATCTTCATTATGGCCAACATATATCTAATTGGCAGTACTCACACATTACCAACAGCATCCAATCACCTTGTGGAGACACTGTCCTGTTTGTAGAAGTGGTGTCTTGGGGGGGGAGACCCATCAAGAGCAAGATTGTATATGAGCAGTCCATTTCAATGGCGCTTCATCTGCGCCGACCAGATGCCCTCTGGGGCTTTGGTGTTGAGGGGAAAGCGTCTTCCAGCTCAGACAGGAAGTCTCTGCCCAATTGGAAGTGGTGTGTACGGTCCGGCTGATGTTAAGATCCCATGCATCTCCAAGTACAGGAGACCCAATCAAAAGCAAAAATCTCTTCTTTAAGACCAACGGTTTACGGAATGTGGACCTTCATATGGACAAACGTCCATTATTGTCAAGCCTTGAGAATTATGGATCGTGTGACCTGCCCCGGTTCCTGGGAGCCCCGAATTCCTTAAAGTGCTGGGACCGTATGGTGAATTTAGAAGAGCAAACAGTACTCAGAGAGGACAAAAAAGCTCTCTGCACGTTTGCCCATGAAATGTCCTCTAGACGTTGTTTTTTTAAACTTCTGGGGGTGGCCAGATGGGAGGCAACTCTGCAATGTTGTATGACAGTGCAGCTTCAGATGTTTTCAAAGATTTTGGGATATCATTATCCATTGCCGGTTCTAGGGAGAGAGGAAAGATTCATGGGCTGTAGCCCAGAGCCTATGGAGGTAAACAGTGACATTCAAATGACTTCTAGCTTTGCTGTTCTCTGGTTTTTTGGCAGAATGAGAATATTTAGGATCTGTGTTTCTCCCAGTGATATCAGTGTCCTGAGAGTTTTGCCTTCCTGCCATATTTATATCCAGTGTTACTTCCCTGGTCGGAGCTTGTGTCAACTTTTAGTGACTCTTTCTGCCTTAAGGACCTGTCCCTAGATTTAAGGCCCTACACAACACTACGTGTCCTTACCTTCCTGCTGCCCTATCTATCTTTGACTGGCCTAAAAATCTGAAAACTTATTTTCGGGGTACTGAGGTGCCCTGGGCCTTCCCGCCTCTTGCTCGATGTGCAGCTACCCCCTGGGCTTTCGCTTTAATTCCAGTCGCCCTGTATTTGGAAGTCTCAGCCCTCGGTGCCTGTATACCAGCCGCGACATCACATCACTGCGGTGATGGTGCACAATTTTCTTGATCGCCAGCTTCCCAGGCTGCACTTTATGCTTGGTCCAATCGGCACCCCTATTGACTGCCATTTTGGGCGTGCAACCTCTTTTACAGAAATTCTCAATGTTGGATAAATATGCCCCAGCAGCGTATGCAAGAGAGGCAGAATGGAGCTGGGCCTTGAGTCAGCTAGGTCTTTAGTATTTATATTATTATCAGAATAGGGCTCCCTTAGATGGGTTGATGGAAAGGATTCAACAGTATATAGGACGGGCTTAACTAGGTGCATTCAATCTCATCCTGACGGAATGGAGAATAGGGCGCATAAGAAATTAAGTGGAAATTGCCACGCTGTTGTGAAAAAATCCAACTCCAATATGATGAAGGTGGATTCTATTTTATGTGTACTTCAGAGCAGGCACTCGCACCTTCTTCAGGAAAGTCACAGGAAGGAGCGAGTGGCTGCTCCGAAACGCGTAGAAAATAAAATCACCCTCTCTCATATTGTTGTTTTTATTTTTTACTGACAGCGCGGTGACTCTCACTTAATGTTTTACATATCCTATATAATATATATTTAAAGGGGCAGGAAATCTAAAAAAGAGTGATAATTATTAGCACTTTTTCTCCTTCGCCTCATTGGGGACACAGGACCGTGGGTGTTATGCTGCTGTCCACTAGGAGGCGACACTAAGCAATCTGCAAAAGAGTAACAGTGGCTCCTCCTCCTCAGCATACACCCCTGGGGCAGGCACTGCCTCCTCAGTTTTTTGCTTAGTGTCGAAGGAGGCACACGACCATTTTTACTCTCTATTTATTTCATCCTTTTTTCTTCCAATGAAGAAAAGTGGGTCCGGTGTGGCCCCCGGCATGCTCCTTCCTCGGCCACCCACTGTTGGGGCGCTGGGTTGAAGTTGAGAATCCTTACATATGCCGTACTCCTTTCTCGGCCTCCCACTGTTGGGTTGCTGGGTTAAAGTTGAGACAGCCCAGCATAACATCCACCTTCCTCACTCCCTTGGGGTCCTGAGTTGAAGCCAGAGCTGGACTACCTGCCAGATGACGTCCCCTAATCACCCTCTGGGTGCTTAGGCTGAGGCACCACAGGTATCAGCAGCACATGCTGCATTCTGGGCTGGGACTCTAGATGGATGCCTGCAGGCTTCAGTCCCACTGTGTGCTCCTGATGGGCACATGTTACAGCATGGCACATGGAGCCTTCTGCCCTGCTGCGTGCTCCTGAGGGGCACATACTTCCAGCAAGCTCCAGCTCCAACGCTGCAGCACTCCCCAGGAACCCAGCCTGCTGTGTGTTCCTAAAGGGGCCAGGAGACACCTTGCAGGCAGCAGACCTTCTGTGCCCCTGCATACAGCCGGCACCCATTTACTGCAGCCGGACTCCAGGACTCATGGGGCCACCACTGCACTGTCGCCTGAAGGGCCGGGGGACTCCAGGCTGCCAGCAGTAACAGGAGCACAGTCTTACCTGTGCTCCTCCATGTTACCTGCAGCGGCTCTGTAGCCTGTTTCAGGAGCCCCAGTCCTGGGTGCTCCTGCCGAGGCCACCTCTGTGCCGCCGCGACTATGCCCTGGAGGTCCGGCGGGGTCCGGGTCCGTTCCGCCAACCCCCGGGACCTCCGCGCCGGCCTGGAGCTATTTTCGGCTCCATTGTTCTACTTTAGGCCGCGGCTTCGGCCTAGCGCGAAGCCGCCGCCCCTTCCTCCGCCCCCGGCCCGCCCCTGATGATGATAATGACGCGGCCGGCGTCATGGCAGGGGCGGACCGGAGCTGCAGGGGGAATTTTCTCTCACAGAGCTTCGCGCTCTTTTCAAGGTTCCCCCCCTCCCTCCTCCTTCCCACATAAACATGCAAGCAGCTCTCACAGGAGAGCCTGTAGCATTGTTAAAGCAGGACTAAGTGTGCCTGCCAGTAAGTGCAGACTGCTTCTGCATCTGTCCTCTTGTCCCTGTCACAATGCAACTTCCATTCCTCCCATGGAGTGACAAACAATGTGGGGGTACAGTACCAGCTGGACTGTATACTGGTCCACAGAACCCTCCTCTGTATACATTACAAGAATTGAGGGAACATAGGGAGTCAATGTCCATCTCTGGACCCAGCCATTATATAGGAGGCAGCATCGCTTTAGCCGTGTAGGGTTCACACAGTCTTGGATGGTACCGTCAGCACAGCTTTGCTGTGCGGTTGGTCTCCCATAGCAACAGCAGAGCAACCTGCAGGGCTATATATCCTGCTGCAACTTGTTCTCTGTACACCTGCAATACAAAGGGCAGTGCAAACATGTTAGCTTCTCCAGCGTTACCCTATAATAACGTTTCTGGTTCCCAGAGCTACACATGCAGAGTCTCTCTGCCAGCGCACGGGCCACTGCACTACTGATCCAGGTACCTGTTGGTACGCCTAGCCAACCTTATGACTTTGCATAGGGGTTGCTAGGTTAAGGTAAGACACCGACGGGCCCTTACCTTGGTCTCCCAACGTTGAGAGAGGTCATTTGATATTCAGGCGTCTCAGCTACTCTTACAACGTACCTCTATCTGGGCTCCCACGCAGCGGGGACAACTGGATTGTGGTGGACCTTCCACGAGTTTACCTGACAGGTTCTTTCGTGGCCCCCCCTTTTCCCCCCCTCTGGTACAGCTCAGTTGAAGTTGCTACAACCCAAACATTGTCCGACAATGTCAGGCGTCCCAAGAATGATCGATAACCGTCTCCAGACCCCACATTTGGAGTTCTGGATGGCGGTGAGGACAGCCAAGTCCCACAAGACGCTGATTTAAATACACGTGTTCCGCAGCTTCACGGGTAATTCACCTAAGGGTCTCTGAAACCTACGACCTATAGCATATCCTCAACTCCCCATGGTTGAGGCGCTGGGTTGTAGCCGAGATTGCTATATGCCATACTCCTCCTCGCCTCCCCATTGCTGGGGACTCGGGTTGAAGTTGCGATTTCTCGACGCCTACCCAGCCTCCTCCTAGGCTACAAAACCAGAGCTCTGGGTCGCAAGAGTGGACCACGAGCCCAGCTACCATCTCCTCACTGCACCTATATTAGGTACTCGAGTTGAGATAACACGCGCAAAACACTCTACACAGTCCGCTCCGAAGCAGGAGCTAGCTGACTCCCGACTGCATCATCCCAATGGATGGGCCCTCCTGTTCACAGGTTTACCCGGCCTCTCGCCCCAGACTCACAGATAGAACTCTGAGTTGCAGGACACGGGTCAAGAGCCCAGCTGCCAATCTTCTCACCACACCTATAATAGATACTTGGGTTGAGATTACACGCGCAAACAATCTGCACAGCCCGCTCTGAAGCAGGACCTCGCAGATCCCAACTGCATTAATCCAATGCATGGGCCCTCCGGTCCCCTGTATGACCGTGGTCCGTCCCTTCTTTCAACGCAGTCCGTCCCTTCTCAACTCAGGAGTCAAAAGCGAATTCTGTGAGACCAGAAGATCATAAATACAAGGTTTTTCCTAGTCTAAAGTTGTCAAAGGAGTCTCCCATATCTGGACGACGTATCCATCAATGCATGACTTTCAGGGACTGTGTACACAGTGTCACCTTCACTTTGCATGCTAAGAAGACTCGGTTAGCGGATCGACCGCCACAAGTCTACACAACTCCAAGGCCACTCCAGGAGTCCCAGCTCCGCTGCGTACTCATGAAGGCCACATGCTGCAGCATCACATATGGAGTCTCAGCCTTATTGGACACACAGCATCGGATGAAAACAGCGGCCTTTAGCCGCAACACATCCACAGGTCTAGTCATGTTTCCCCAGACAGGGCACGGATTCGTCGTCTAGGAATCCACAGTCTCCTTCAGCGGTCTCCTGAGTTTTTCACAACTGCCACGAGAGTCCTACACAACTGCCACGAGAGTCCTACACAAAATAGTGGCAGCGTTGGAGGCAGTTCCATTGGCTCAGCTGCATCTCCGGCCCTTTTTTGCATTTATCCATGTTCTGGCTTGGCACGAGAACAGGATGTGGTTCTAGGTACCCGTCACAATGCACACTGCAGTACCCTTGTCCAGATCTGAATGAGAGTCTTGGGAAGGATGGTTGCCTCTATGGAAGCGGTGCCGTTTGCTCAACTTCACCTCAGGCCTCTCCAACGGGCAATTCTGACTTCGTGGAACAGGAATCCTTCTGCCCTGGGCAAGTTATTCCGGTTGTCACCTGCAGCAAGGAGTTCCCTCCATTGGTGGCTCAAACCTCGTTCCCTCACAAGGGGGAGGTCCTTTCTACCGGTTTGCTGGAAGATAGTCACCACCGTCGCAAGCCTCAGCGGATGGGGAGCGGTACATTGTCATCACACAGCGCAGGGAACATGGTCCCCAGCGGAGTCGACCGAGCCCATCAATCTCCTGGAAATCCGGGCCATATTTCTAGCTCTGAAGGGCCTTTCATTCCATGCTGGCAGGCACACAGGTACGGATTCAGTCGGACAATGCCACGGCCGTGGCATACATCAACATCAAGGCGGAACACACAGTCTTCAGGCCATGCACGAAGTGCAACGCATTCTCCACTGGGCAGAATCGACGAACTCAACGCTGTCAGCAGTTCATATCCCAGGAGTGGAGAACTGGGAAGCGGATTTTCTCAGTCGTCAGGGCATGGACTCGGGAGAGTGGTCCCTACACCCCGACGTGTTCCAACAAATCTGCCGTCGCTGGGGGACCCCGGACGTGGACCTGATGGCATCTCGCCTCAACACGAAGGTTCCCATGTTTATGGCCAGATCTCACGACCCGCAAGCACTAGGGGCGGATGCCCTAGTTCAGAGCTGGTCCCAGTTCCAGCTGCCTTACATCTTCCCTCCTCTGCCTCTCATTCCCAGAGTAGTGCGGAAGATAAACCAAGAGGGCATTCAACTCATTCTCATAGCTCCAGACTAGCCCAGATGGGCATGGTACGCCGATCTCGTCCAGCTCGCGGCGGACGTTCCTTGGCGCCTCCCTTGTCGTCCCGACCTTCTGTCGCAGGGGCCGTTTTACCACCAGAATTCAGACGCCCTGAATTTGATTGCGTGGCCCTCGAGACCTGGGTACTAACCCAAGCGGGTTTCTCCCCTGCCGTTATTCAGACCATGATCAGAGCGCGGAAGTCGGCATCGGCAAAGATTTATCATCACACCTGGAAGGCTTCGCATGGTGCTCTTCTCGAGATCAACCCCCTCTTCCCTATTCCTTGCCGCTAGTTCTAGGGTTCCTTCAGTCGGGGTTGGAGTCTGGTCTCTCACTAGGTTCCTTAAGGGTCAGGTTTCGGCTCTTTCAGTACTTTTTCAATGTTGCCTTGCTGTTAAGCCGCAGGTTAAAACTTTTCTCCAGGGAGTTAATCGCATCGTCCCTGCGTACAAACGTCCGTTAGATACATGGGACCTTACTGGTACTTAAAGCTCTGCAGGAACCTCCCTTTGAACCTCTTCGGGATATCTCCCTCCACTTTTCTGGTTCTGAAGGTGGTTTTTTCTAGTGGCTATCACTTCTCTTCGCCGAGTGTCCGAACTCTCGGCGCTTTCCTGTAAGCCACCCTTCCTGGTGTTCCATCAGGACAGGGTCGTCCTCCGTCCGGTGCCGTCATTCCTGCCTAAGGTTGTCTCCTCTTTCCATTTGAATGAGGATATTTCATTGCCTTCCTTTTGCCCTGCTCCGGTTCACAGGTTCGAACGAGCCCTGCATACTCTGGGTCTCGTCAGGGTGCTTCGCATTTATGTCTCCAGATCTGCACATTTCCGTAAGTCAGACGCTCTGTTCATTCTGACGGAAGGCCCCGTAAGGGTATGCCAGCTTCCAAGGCTACACTGGCTAGATGGATTAGATCAGCTATCTATAGGCCTACAAGATGACAACTACTCCTCTTCCAGCGGGGATCAAGGCACATTCTACCCGAGCCGTGGGGGCCTCCTGGGCCATCCGGCACCAAGCCTCGGCTCCCAAGTGTGTAAGGCGGCCACCTGGTCGAGCTTACACACTTTTTACCAAGCACTACCGTGTTCATACCCAGTCCTCGGCGGACGCTAGTCTGGGTAGGTGCATCCTTCAGGCGGCGGTTGCCCACCTGTAGGTATTTTTCTGTTCACTGACTTGTTCAGTATCATTAGTTCCATTGTCTTTCCCACCCAGGGATGCTTTGGGACGTCCCACGGTCCTGTGTCCCCCAATGAGGCGAAGGAGAAAAGGAGAATTTTGTATACTTACCGTAAATTCCTTTTCTCTTAGCCTCTAATTGGGGGACACAGCACCCACCCTGTTGGCCATACGGCCTTGTTTCTAGCGGTTTTTGTTACTATTATATTGTTACTTTATGGCCTTGCCAGGCTTTGTTGGTATTGGTTAACCTTGTTACTTCTCCTACTGCTTTAGCACAAAACTGAGGAGGCAGTGCCTGCCCCAGGGGTGTATGCTGAGGAGGAGGAGCCACTGTTACTCTTTTGCAGATTGCTTAGTGTCGCCTCCTAGTGGACAGCAGCATAACACCCACGGTCCTGTGTCCCCAATTAGAGGCTAAGAGAAAAGGAATTTACGGTAAGTATACAAAATTCTCCTTTTTTTCAATTCTGCAAGACTTTCTGCAAATCGTTTTTCAGAGACTTGGATACAGCGACTTTTCTACTCTCCATTTTCATTTTGTCCGATGTCACAAAGATCAATGGGAGAAGTTTTACATTGCAGCAATCTCCTAGATGGAGACAGATCTGTTGTGAAGCCAATTCGTGGAAAGGAAGGAGAGAGAATATGCAGGGGTGGACCTACCGTGGTGCAGCTGGTTCAACTGCACCAGGGCCCGACCGGCTAGGGGACCCCTCAAGCCTGCAGGGGGGCCCCCAGCCGACTCCCGCAATCCAATGTCAGAGGAGAGAGGGTCAGGCAAGGGAAGCGGGAAGCTTCCTGCTTCCCTTGCCTGATCCTGCCCCTCCTCTCCTCTGTGCTCCGGCTCCCAGGAATGCACACAGCGCGGCTCATCAGGTAGGAGAGCCGCTCCACTAGTCCACTAAAAGACGAATGGCCGACATCACCCCCGGCTCCTCACCGACGGCCGCCAGCACCCCCCAAACCCTCCCCCCAGTCCATGGCTGCACCAGAGTCCCCTGGGTTCAAGGACCGCCCCTGAGAATATGGATACTGTTTGCCATACATGTATTCACTTTTTTTTGTTTCCGACCTTTGAACTTTGCTATGCAATTGAGCACAGGTAAGAATAGTAGAACATTTTAAGTTTTTTATACCCCGTCTTTATTTTAAAACACCGTAAGGTTTCATTAAGGTAGCCTATCACCAGGTAGGTTAGTTTCTTTTATTATATCCACTGCTCTCTTGTAAATTCAGTTGTTTTGTTTTTTTAATCCTCCATACGGTTCCAGAGATGCGGGGCCTTTTTATTGTGTACGAATCTTTACGGCCTTTGCTAAGGTGTGTGGCTTAGGGTGGTTTCACACTGGCGTTTGCAAGCGCTGCGGATGCTGCGGATAAAATTTCTCAAACGCAAGCGTAATGTGCATGTATCTTTAACATGGAGTGCGCATTCGTGCGCAGAGACATTATTTGGCATGCTTATGGCTGCGTATGCGTCGAAAATTCCGCGGCCGGGAGACGCAATATGTTGCATTGTTTGGGTGCTCAAAAAAGCGCATGCGTATGAATGTGTGTAAACTACGCATTATTCTCTATGCGTACGCAATCGAACGCAGGGAATTGCGGATACCTGCGTTTGGTACGCTTCGTATAAGACAATGTGCATGCCCAGAAAGAGATTGGCCATACTTATGGGCGGGATCTGTCAAAAAACCTACCAGAACAGTGCGGATACCACAGAAGAAGAATTATTGAAGAAATGCGTGGAAAAAACGCATGCAAAAACGCAAACAAACGCATGCATACGCACCGTTTTTTTTAATGTTTGCGTAAGAAAAACACTGCGTTTGCATGCGTATGCATGCGTTTTTACGTGCGTTTGCACATGCACATCTCCCGCAGCGCTTGCAAACGCCAGTATGAAACCAGCCTTAGAGTAATTATGCAGATCGGCCTGGAGACATGCCCCAGAGAATCCTGGAGCCACACCTGCTTAATAAAGACCTTAAAAAGACCCATAGCTTGGGAACCATATGGTGAAAAGAAGCAAAAACAAGATTACTCAGAGGAGGAGCAGGAATAAAGTAAGATCAGTAACTGGCCACTTTTAGCCAGTGAAATGTCCTCTCTAACACAGATTGAACTTATTTTTAAAACTTCCCTGGGGGGTGGCCATATGGGAGGCATACTCTTAATGTTTGTTTTAGACAAAGTTGCAGCTTCATTGAATTTTCAAAGACATTTAATGGGATTATTATAATTTCTGGATATGTACGAGAGAGAGAGGAAAGCACTTCATGTGGAGAACCATTTGTATAGCCACAGAGATGATAGATGGTTGGATTATACATGGTGAGATATCAAACGTGACTTCTAAGGTTGTGCTTGAGGCATTTCGCTCTGTGGCTCTGCTTTTTTGGCTAGAAAAATGGAGGAAAATATTTCTTAGGCACTGCCCGTGCTCACCTACCCATGATGCTGCAGTTCCCATGAGAAGTTCTTCCTTCCTGCCATACTTTATAATCCCCAGATATGTGTCCACTTACCCCAAAGATCAGGGGAGGAGAGCTGAAAGTCCAACTTTATAGGACTCTTATCTGCTTTAAAGGGAACCTATCACCTAGATTTAAGGCCCTACACTATCACTAGCTGTCCCTACACCTTCCTAGCTGCTCCCTATCTATCCTTATCTGAGCTAAAGGGGCCCTATAAAACATCTGAAAAATAACTTATAACTTACAGAAGTCCCTGAGGCTGGGGACTGAAAAGGTGGCGCCAGGCTCCATTCTGCCCCTCCTCGATGGTGCATTGCACGCCCTGCTGGGCGGCATTATTCTTTATTCCTCGCCACCCCTCTATTTGGAATCTCCCACCCTCTGTACACGTAGTATGCACCGGCCGCGACATCACATCCGGCTGCGGTGCATTATGGGGCCAATCACTTGATCGGCCCAGCTCCGCGCATGCGCAATGCCTTATTGATGCCGGGCCAATCACGTGATCAGCCCCATAATGCACTGCGCCGGATGTAATGTCGCGGCCGGTGCATACTACGTGTACAGAGGGCGGAGATTCCAAATAGAGGGGTGGCGAGGAATGAAGAATAATGCCGCCCAGCAGGGGGTGAGATGCACCATCGAGGAGGGGCAGAATGGAGCCTGGGCCACCTTCCCAGTCCCCAGCCTCAGGGTCTTCTGTAAGTTATAAGTTATTTTTCAGATGCTTTATAGGGCCCCTTTAGCTCAGATAGGGATAGATAGGGAGCAGCTAGGAAGGTGTAGGGACAGCTAGTGATAGTGTAGGGGCTTAAATCTAGTGACAGGTTCCCTTTAATCTATACATCAAAGCTGACAAGTGACATGGAGGTGGGAACTATACGTCTGCGGTGTAATCCCTAGTGGCCAGGGTAAAACCTACAATTTTTCAGTATTTTTACATGGTTAATTAGATAAACTATACATAGTGATTTTCAGAAATCTTTGTCCTATAGTTGATTTGTCTTGATTAGCCACACCACTAATCTCTGCTTAATGTTACTCAGCCTGTAGGAATCTCTGAGGATCTCAGACCTCTTGAACTTGTGGCTTGTAAACCTTGTGGGTGAACTGTCTCCGTCAGCGTTGGAGACAATGAAGTCACATAATTACTTCCTTATTACTGTATAAACCCAATGGACTCACCGGATCGTGTGGTTTGCTCTTCCGTATCTCTCTAGTGTAGAAAGGTTTTATAGGAAACCACAGTCAATAAAGCTCTCGTCATTTTATCATGTTTGAATAGATGTTAATAATGCCTGATTAGTAGGACGAAGTCACATGTGTATTTCTATATATGCAGTTACTGTGCCAAACTTGTAGGCAGGTGTGGGAAAAATGCTGAAAAGCAAGAATGCATGTAACAATAGGAATGTTCATATTTTATTCTTATCAATTAAGGAAAATGAAAATGAAGGAACATTAGAAAATCTAAACAAAATCCTGTATTTGGGTGACTGCCTTTTAAACTGTATCAGAGGGGCAATTCTTCCAGATACAATTGTGCACAGTTTGTTACGGGGCTGAGCTTGTTCCGGCTCATCCCAGAGGTCTTGGATGGATTGGGACAGTCAACACAACTGTTCCAACAAAAAGTTGAAGTATGTCCAAAATGTCTTGGTATGCTGAAGCATTAATATTTCCCTTGAGTGGGACTAAGTGGCCTTGGTTAACCCCTCAAACAACCTACAGCATTCTATCCCCCCAACAAACAATACAATTGAGGCAGGTAGGAATGTGACATTCTCCCGACATTCGTCACACCTAGATTCATTTATCAGACTGTCAGGTAGAGCCACATTCATCACAACACTCCACATGGCACAGCACGGTGGCTCAGTGGGTAGCAGTGTACCTATACAAGCACTGGGGTCCTGGGTCCAATCCAACCAAGATCATCATCTGCCAGGAATTTGTATGTTCTCCCCATATTTGAGTGGGTTTCTTCAGGTACTCCACTTTTCTCCCAAACTCCAAAGACATTATGATAGGGAATACATTTTGGTTCTAACGGGGACAGGATGATGATGTCATGATGATGCGCTTTGAATTTAATGGCACTATTGATGCAAGTAAAATAAATAAACACAGCCTTTCAGCCGGCTGCCTTTTTGAAAAGAACATGGAAACTATCATGATGTGGAGATGGTAGCCAAGCCTCCAACTCTCACTCCTCAATTTCCCTGAATCTGACTCCACAGTGCCATGATGTGGAATCGGTAAGCCACACCTCCGACTCCAACTACAACTCCTCAACTTTCCCTGAATCCAACTCTACCAAAATGGTGACTCCCCGACGCCGCAGCCCTGGTGTGCACTCAATGAGCCAAAGCTCCATCTCCGACTTCTCAAGTTTCCCTGAATTCGACTCTAACGCCTACTCCACCGAAATGGACTCCCTGCAAACTATTGTTCATGATTGCTACCGGTTAGGCAAGATCTGGCAAATCGGTGAACTTTAATGATGGAGATTTTCAGATTCTAGATATGGTTTCCACAACCTGCTGATTTATATCTGATCCTTCGCAACTTTATGCAAGTGCATTACATATGAAAACGTGTCCTTCATCTGCTAGTTTTAGACTCCAATACTTAGTAGAATAAAGATGGTCAAACCTGTCTTCATAATCAGAATCTGCCGGCAGTCTAATGTGTATTGATTGAGGTGATCTGACTCTTCCCGGACAGATGATTTTGGAAAAGAAGGATCTGGTCTACTGATTATCAGTGGACAATCCTTTTGTTCCTGCCTGGAGAGAAGTTGCCGCCAGAGGAGTCTGGCAGTGACTCTTCAGAAAACACAGGAATGCTGTGTTACTTATATGGAGGAATGCTGGCCGAACTCTTTGGCCGACATGTTTAATATGTTAGTGTGTCATGTTACTGGTGGAATCTTTATAAAGTATAAGATGTATGATTTCACACCGTAATTATTGCAGTACAATTTTAAATACTTGGACGAGTATGGGTGGGTTATTTCTTCTGTACCCTGCAGTGGTATGAAGATAAGGTTTCTTGATTGTGAAGTCTTCTTGGGGAAGTTTGTCGCTCTCCTGAGTAAACCTCTCACCAGTCTTCTGCTGCATTATGTTCATTAACACGGTGAGATCTGCAAAGCACAATAGCAGGTAAAGTGCCATAAGGATATAAAGCTGATGAAATCATCGCTTACAAAAATACATCTGCCCTAAGATCTCTGAAATGTTATCATTCCAGACCAATGCACCCATAGTAAAACATGGCAGTAATTATTTTATGAATATATTCTGCATTGAGATCCTTCTCCTCCATCCTCCAGATATTGCGGTGCTGACTGGAATGTAAATTGTAGGAGTTCTCTATGAGATCATTTAGTATTCAGCATAGAATCCTGGGAATTATAGAGGAATCTGTCAGCAGCTCCCCTGTGCACCTGTCGTCTCTATATAGGGTGTGCCTAATATCCCACCCCATCCTACACATAGCTTTATATAGACCATACACAATGTGCATGAGGATGATTGTTGACCCTGAGATTTAAAGGGATTGCACCAAGTGTGGAAATTGCTCTCCGGGTGCTGGGACCACCACCAATCTCAAGAGACTGAATTGAGTAGGGATTGGCTCTTTACTCCATTAGTTCTTAATAGAAGTGCCAAAGGCCAGCCGGGCACAGCGCTTGTCTCTGTAATTCGGATATGGATAGGGTATCATTTCCAAACTTGGTTCAGTCCCTTTTTTTTTACTTGCTCTTGGAATTGCATGGTTAAGCAGATATTTTGAAGTGTTTTTCCACAGATTAGTTTTGGGCAAGCATAGCATAAAAATTTTGATGACACCCCACAAGTGTTCTATCGGATTAAGATTGGGCTGCCCACTCCATATCCTTAATTTTGTTGGACTGGAACCTAGATTTTGCTCGTTTACTGGTGTGTTTAGGGTCGTTGTCTTGTTGAAACACCCATTTCAAGGGCATTTCCTCTTCAGATTAAGGCACGACGACGTCTTCAAGTATTTTGTTATATGCAAGCTGGTCCATGATCCTTTGTATGCGGTAAATAGGACCGACATCATAGTAAGAGAAACATGTCCATATCATGATGCTTGCACCACCATGTTACACTGTCTTCAGACTGTACTGTGGCTTGACTTCAGAGTTTGGGGGTCGTCTGGCAACCTGCCTTGGACCCAAAAAGAACAATTTTGATTTCATCACTCCACAAAATGTTTCTTCATCTCTCTTTAGACTAGTTGATGTTTTCTTTGTCAAATTGTATCCGCTTCAGTACGTCTTTTGTTGTTTTTTTTTTTTTGTTTTTTTTTTTACAGTGGGACCTTTGCAGGGATTTCTTGCTAATAGATGATCTTCACACCGGCGTCTTCTAATGGCCCTGTCACACGTGTCAACCAAGGCTGCGATGTCGGAAGCGATGTGCAGGTGCGCGGTCGCTTCCGCCATCGCAGCCTTGGTGTCACACGGCAGGATGTCGCCGGTGACGCCGCAGCGATGCGGGCGGAGCCATCGCTCGCTGGGCTGGGATCAACCCAGCGAGCGATCCGCAGCAATGCTGCGGTATAGGCTGGATCGCCGCCAACATCGCTATTGCGGTGTCAGACGGCACGATCCAGCCTAATCGCTGGTTGCAGATTGACAGGTTTATGAACATGTTCATAAACCTGTCAACCTGCGACCAGCGATAAATCGCAGTCGCGTCGTGCTGTCACACTGCACGCCGCACTTGCAATATCGCTAGCGACATCGCTGATGCGTCACTTTTCGGCGCTGTCGCTAGCGACATTGACACGTGTGACACTAGCTTTAGTGTCACAGTCCTCACAAGAAACTTGAGACTGTCTTTGATCATTCTGGAAATGATCATCGTCTGAGCCTTTGCCATTCTGGCTATTCTTCAGTCCATTCGGATGGTAGTCTTCCATTTTCTTCCATGTCTTTCTGGTTTTGCTTTATATTTTAAGGCATTGGAGATCATTTTAGCTGAACAGCCCATCATTGTCTGCACTTCTTCATAAGTTTTACCCTCTCCAATCAACGTTTTAATCAAAGTACGCTGCTCTTTTGAACGATGTCTTAAATGACCCATATTTCTCTGGTTTCACCCTTAAATAAGGGTCACCTGATTCACACCTGTTTCTTAACAGAATGATTGACCACACTAACTTAACTCCACACTGCAATTAATTATTCAAATATACCCACAAAAACATGCAGATCATGAATGCGGAGTCTGATGGTTTTCTAAGAATCTACTGCACCAACTGGTAAATTGTTTGACGTGGTAATTCATTTATATCGAAAACAGTGTATCATCTTGTCTTAGTCATATTGGACTGCTATCATTTTGTATGCCTTGTACAAGGGGCATCATAAGGACGTGCACAGCTCGGCAGCGCCCTGGCCCGGTTGACAGTCATATTCGTTATTGCTAGAGTCCTCTTGAGTACCGTGAACTCGATGGTTTTCACATGTAGGAAGATGGATATAGGTTTGCGAGAATGTGTATTAATATATTTCACCTCTCATTTGTGAAGTTAGTCAGCTGTTACAATCCTGGAGAAGTGTCTCCCATCCGGTAAGAATGGGCTGAATCGCTCCATATTTAATGTACTGTAGGTGTTTAGGACCGATTAAGAATGGCTTTATTGATCCTGGCGTCTGAGAACTCCGCTGATGGCCTTTAATTACATTCATCAGATCTGGGCTAGATACTGCGCTCCCCGGAGAGCCATCATTTAGGCCGTGAGTTAAAGAAAAAAGAAAAAAAAAGGTATAAATGTCCTATTTTGTGGTGTATATGTTGCTAATTAATGAATAGCATGCCTAAAATTGTCTTTTATAGTGTTAATTACATTTTTTCAGCACTACTTAAGGGCAGTTAAATGAGGTGTTTCATCAGCCCACAGACATTATTCATAGTGAAGTATGTGACTTGTTACGACCACTGCCCCGATGGAGATTTAAAGGGAATTATTACTATTAGAAATTTTTTTTAGGCCACATTGAGTATTTGTGTTTTTTTACATCTGTATTTGTAAACCAGAACACATAAAATATTCTACATGTGCATGTAACCTATAGGTGTGTGTACACATGTGTTATGTGTAGAGGATTCTGCACTAAAATGCAGTTTACAGACCCCCGAAAGAGTGAGTAAGGGTCCCGCCACACTTGGCGACGTTCCAGCGATCGCGACAACGATACGGCCTGGTACGTGGTCGCTGGAACGTCACTACGTGGTCGCTGGTGAGATGTCAAAGTCAGATCTACTCAACGACGCAGCAACGATACGGTGACCGTATAATGACCTTGACGGTCATTGGGACCCTGACACACAGCAGCTAGTCTGACGATCCAGACCTACGTGGCTGAGTTCTGAGTCGCCAACGAGGTCGGTGTTAAGGCATCAAACACACGATGCATGCTGAACAGCGGGAACCCGACGATCAAAAAATGGTCCAGGCCATTCAGACACGATCGGTGATGTCACAGCGGGGGCCCGGTCGCTACTATGTGTCAAACATAGCAAGATCGCTGGAGAGGTCGCTGTTGCGTCACAAAATCTGTGACGTAACAGCGATCTCGCTATGTGTGATGGGGCTTTAGACTTTGCAATGTCTATGCACATGCTGTTTGTTTTTTCCTTGCAGATTTCAAGCCGTTTGTGTGCATTTTGTCAGTGCTATCAGTATTTCTGCAGCGGTTTTCACCAATTCTAATGAATAGGAAAAATATGCATTAAAAACTACTGCAAAAAGAAACATAACACATGTACTTTATGCCTTTTCACTGCATTTTTGGTGTAGAAATTTCTGCTTATCGTATTCTTATACATAGCATTTCAAAGGACACAGATGAAGCCTGGTTGCGGTATTTTGGTGCTCAGCGCATGACAACTTACCACTCTCAGTTGTTTCATATAGGACTCGGCTGAATCTGGTTCAGTGAGCTTTGATATCCCTGGGTGTGAGGAATATGACGAGTTCATTTTACAAGATTGGCATGTCAGGTTTAAGATACCAAACTTTAAAAGGGCTTTCCAGCGGGGGCTACGGCAGAGAGGAGGATCAGCTCCACTGACAGCGCTTCACAAAAGGGGAGCGGTAAGAGCACACACCTCATTGGATTGCATACAGCACTCATCTCTTCTGCCACAGTGTGCTGAATCCGTAGCTCAGTGCACTCAGTGGTTATCATCTTCACACAGCTGCAGATTCGGCACAATGTGGCAGAGGAGGAGGTGACGGTTGTGTGCAATGCGGTTTAGAGGTGAATGTGGGTGGTCATATTGGGGTAGGGGGGTGGGCTTGTTGGAGTCTGGTAAGGCGGGCATGCTTGGGAGTGGCGAGGGCTTGCAGGATTTGGGGTGGGGATGGGGGGGGCAAGCATGCCGGAGTAGGGGAGGTCAGTGTGCCTGTTGTAGTCTGGGGTGTGGTTGTGGGAGAGTGGGTGTAAACGTTTACACCAAGGCTCCAAAGCAAACACGTCTCTGGTGGCAGAGGTCGCTTTTCTAGACGCAGAATAGTGATATCTAGGTAAGGCTGCTTTCTCACTGGCAAATTTTGAATCTGTGGGCATACAGGAAAACCCTGCATGCCCACAGATTCCCACGGAGCAGTTTTCAGCCGCCCCATTGTCTTTCATTGAGTTCACATCACAGCTCCTTCCTCCGGGACCAAATGTTGGTCAGACTGAACGATGCAGCAGGTTGGCTGATTGTTGATCCTCTGATATTGAGAACATGTTTCAAATCTGGATACAGCGATCCAACGATTTATCGTATCCATATCTGTATCACATACAACAAGGTAGTAACGATGTCGCTTGAATGACTCCAAACCCGTGACGTTTCAGCGATATCGTTTACGATCTCGTACCGTGTAGTGGGGCCTTTACACTTACCTTCTGGCATTTCACCTTTTATCAGTTTCGCTCCAGTCCGCGGTGCCATCTTGTGATCGCAACTTATGACTGGCCTGGAAGCTTCCAATACAAGTGTATAAGAGCCAGAACGTCATTTTTCGGATCTGGGGCTGTGTGACGGCTAATTTTTTGCAACTTGAGCTGACGTTTCTAATGAGACCATCTTTAGGTAGATGCGCTGTTTTGATCACCTGTTATTGCATTTTATTGAAATGTTGCGGCAACCATAAAAAACATAATTTTGGCGTTTGGTCTTTTTTTTTTTTTCCCGTTATGCAGTTTACAGATCTGATTTATTGATTTTATATTTTGATAGATCTGGCACTTCAGAACGCAGTGATACTAAATATGTGTATTTGTTTTTAATAGTTTTTTTTCCAATGAGGCAAAAGGGGATGATGTGAACTTCTATGGGTTGTTTTTCTTAAATATTTTCTTTATTTTACACTGCCCCCTAGGGGACTTCAGTGCTGCACAGTCTGATAGCTTTTGCTATGCAGAGAGATGCTTTAGCATGTCTCTGCATAGCAGAAATCATCACTTACTGTGGATGCCTGCCCTCGCTAGGCATCCACAGGGAGTGATTACAGACAGCATTCAGGGTCATCACAGGACCCCAGGCTGTCAAGGTAACTATCGGGATCTCTAATACTGGCAGGCAATGGTGCGATCCCCGCAGCGGTGCTATGGATTGCGCTGTCAAGTGATTGACAGCGCGATCCAAAGGGTTGACAGCACCAATTTGATCGCTGATCCAATCAGTGCTGTTAGCTACACATGTCAGCTCATCAGATCAGCTGAGATGTGTGGGAGAATAATGCAAGCTCGGAACATGAGCTCGCATCAAAGGGAGGAACATGGCCAAGGGCTTATATATAAGCCCTTGGTCGTGAAGGAGTTAATCAATTCGGCAAGTGAAAGCGCATCTCAGCAAAGTCTATGGGTTTTCTGAAATTTTGTGCCCACCTTCAAGTTTTTTTTCATGACGATTTTGGTGCAGAAAAAGAAGCAAGATGCTCATTCTTTTTGCATTTTTACCTGCATCTTTCCCATAGACTATACGATAGAAACACATGGGAAATGCTAAAAATGTGGTGTTTTGCCTGCCAGCAAATGCATTTTTGGTGCAAAAATAAACTGCTAGGTGGGCACATAGCCGAAAAGGTGACACCCGCTGGAGGGTGAGTGTATAAACGGGGACTTACGATTAAAAGCAGTGGGGGAAAAAAAACACTGGAATGGTGATACAAATCGCTCATTGCTGCAGATTTTTCTGACATGTAATATTCACCCCAACATCCATTTATCCAGAAAGGTTGGAAAATGTGGGATTTCACAAGTCTCCTCTGAGTTAATCATTTAAGAATTTTTTCATAAGAAGAATGGATCCACTTGGAGAAAATAGAACCGGATGGATAGAAGCCGCGCTGACCACAATAAGAGTAACAGAGTAACACACACACTCTGTTTATTCTGTCTACGCGTTTCGTGGCAAACAGGCCACTTCATCAGGACATGATAAACAGCGGGTATCTAGGCAGTGCTCGCTGCTTAGTTACCCGGTGTTTACCATGGTTACCAGCCTGTGCGGTCGCCGATCCGCTGGTCTCTTGCTGCCACACGCAGCGATGCGTGTTCACCAGCGGGAGACCAAGGACCAAAATATGGTCCTGAACGACGTGCAGCGATCAGCGACCTCACAGCAGGGGCCTGATCGCTGCTGCTTTTTACACACAGCGATATCGCTGTGTGTGACCTACCCCTAAAGACATACTGATAAGATGTTTAGATTGTGAGCCCCAATAGGGACAGTGATGATGATGTATATAAAGCGCTGTGGACTATGATACTGCTATATAAGCAAAGCATAATGAATAATAACAACAAGGCCAAAGGATTGACCTTTTGTTCAATACAATGGAAACCAATGGGCTACCACACTCTTCCATCAGAAGTGTGATTAAGAGATCATTTTGCTATAGGCTGTGATTTAAGGGGCCGTCACACACGTCAATATCGCTTGCAACATCGCTGAAAAGTCACGTGTTCAGCGATGTTGTTAGCGATATCGTAAGTGCGTCGTGCTGTGTGACAGCATGATGCAACTGCGATAAATCGCTGGTTGCAGGTTGCCAGGTTCACGAACATGTTCATAAAACTGGCGATCATGCCCCAGCGATTAGGCTGTATCGCGCCGTCTGACACCGCAATAGCGATGTTGGCGGTGATACAGCCTATTCCGCACCATTGCTGCGGATCGCTCACTGGGTGGATCCCAGCCCAGCGAGCGATGGCTGCGCCCACATCGCAGTGCCGTCATCGGCAACATCTTCCTGTGTGACACCAAGGCTGCAATGTCAGAAGCAACCGCGCTCCCGTGGCATCGCTTCCGACATCGAGCCTTGGTTGCTGTGTGTGACGGCCCCTTTAAGAACTGGAGCTGATTTTCTAGTCCGGCTTTGGGGTCTCTGAGGTGTTCTCTATAGTGAGATGACTTTTACCTGTCTAATTGTGTTCTCTTCTAGATGGAGAAATCAGCAACTCGTTCCCTGTGGACAATCAGATTTATTTGGAGGAAATGATATGGGATGAAGGTATGTAGTGTACATTATAAGATAGTCGTCCATAAATCACCATATGCCTATAGGCTTAGACCATAGAAGTAAGGCTGTGTTCATATTTGCGTTTTGATTCGAATGGAAACCACAGCACAGTGCTGGGGTAGTGATGTCAGAGAAATCAAAACTTAAAGGGGTTGTCCGTTCACTAGATTTGAAGGGTGGGATCTGACACCTACCAATCAGCTGTTTAGAGTAGCGGTAGCGGCTTTATGTAAACACATTGAACAGAACGTGTCTCTATTGAATGTGTAGCGGCTTCTGCCCAGTACTGTAGAACGGATCTTTTTCAAGAGAAGCTGCTACACATTGAACAGAATTGCACATTGATCCGGCTGAAGCTTAAAACATCTGATTAACAAGGGTGCACCAATCTTGCATCAATCTCCAGGCCATCAATATTTTGTGACTCCTTTAAAAAAAAAAAATATATATATATAAGTTTGTTACCTGGCCAAAATCCCCTTGCACTTCTGAATCTGACACCATTTTCTGTTTTCTCTGGAAGTCTGTAGTCCAGGTGCGGACTTACCGTGGTGCAGCTGGTTCAGCTGCACCAGGGCCCCGACCGGCTAGGGGGCCCCTCAAGCCTGCAGGGGGGCCCCCAGCTGCCTCAAGACAAAAAAGAAAAGTGACAAAACCCCCCTCAAATGATGAATTGGGGGGCATGGAGAAAAGGGAGATCTCGTAAGTTGACACTGTGCCAACAAGTGATACTTGACTAAACCACCCCCAGAAAAATGAATGGTCCACAAGATGGGAATAAGTATACTGAGTGTCCAAAGGAAAAAGGGAAATACAGAAAACTGCCGCAGATTCAGGAGATGACTTGGATATGGCGAGGTAACAAGTCCCCTGAGGCTTGTAGAGGAGTCACTAGACACGAAATGGTCGTAGCCTGCTGTTTTTTTGCCTGTATTCTCTCCTGGCCTCAAGGACCGCCAACAGGTCATGTTTTCAGGATTTCCTTAGCATTGCACAGGTGATGATTCCCAATATCTTGTGCAATACTAAGGCAATCTTGAAAACTTGCATGTTTGCAGCTCTTGAGGCCTGAAGTCCCCCCCCCCCCCCCCCCCCCATCTAATCAATTAGCAGATGGAGCGCTGATTTGTAGAAGGTAATGTGTGTAAAATCAGCACATTTTCATATTTTGTAACATTGTGTTGGAATGTATCAGGGTAGTCAGTTGTCGCTGATCTGTAAGATGCAGGGTTTCCTAGGCATGTGCCTGATCTGGGTGGGCAGAGGGGTGTATGGTGGTGGGTCCTGCAGGTTGTCCAGCAGCAGTGGGAAATACATGTCATATTTCTTTCTTAACAGATGAAGAATGTTTCTCCTTCTCCTGTCGATGTGGGGGACAATATATTGCGGTGGAGAGCGACTTACAACAAACACGTTTTATCAATTGTGACTCCTGCTCGCTGATTGTAGAAATCTTACAAGGATCACAAACGTGAGAGAAGCCGGGTATGATCATCTATGGATTACAATCCAATGTACATAAAACAGCAATTTGGTTTTTTTTTGTCTATTAAATTATATTTTATCATTGTAGTTTGGTCATTGCACATTAGAACAACAAATAAGTAAATGTTGGACAGATCCAAGGAAAAAAAAACAAAACATGTTTATAAAAGGTTGGATCTGGTGAAGGACATCTGGCATCCCTGCACATGAAAGGAGATCCACAGCCCTGGTCACATACAGAGGGGAGGAGCGGGTGAACATTCTGAACCAAGGAGCATGCTGGACTCTGCCCCACAGAATGATCATGGGGGTTCATAATCCTCCTGCATATCCCCCAGCAGGAAACCAAGTCCTTGGAGTTGTTTTATTAGAACCTAAACAAATTGCAGTCAGGCAATGAAAAAGATTCTCATCCAGCAGCCAGAGACAAACTGAGCGAGACGCCTGCAAGATACTCACATAACTCACCCAGGACAGCAATTGTCTCTCTGCATGTGTTTCTATGCAGCTCCACAGAGCAGACAGCTAGTCTGGGTGAGTCATGCAAGTATCGCGCACGTGTCTCCGGCCATAGACTGAAAATCTGTTCTCATCTCTAGGTACCACTATTGTGGGTGTCCTCGGAGCCAGATCAGACCGGATGGAGATTACTATTGTTTTTATGATTCTAGTTTGATCAATATTCCTGCAGACAGATCCAATACAAAAGATTGATTGAAATCATTCCACTTTCTAATAGAAATGATGGAGGGGGTTTTCATATAGCACTCTTTACTGGTCCAGAGAATTGGGGCACCCTCAGATTGTCATGCACCCCAACTACCGACCTTTATCAGCTCTATGATTACCCAATGCTTTACATTGCAGCTGTGAGGGTGCAGCTTGGCACCAGCATACCACGTATGAAGAAGTCACTGTATGGACTGCAGATTGCCATTTGTTTGGCTCCATACATCTGTGTTTCACAGGCCTTAAAGAGTTTTCGGGTCCACAGGTGTACTACAGTCCGCGCTGCCCGGTCATCCAAGGAGTCACACGGGAAACAGTGTTCCAAGAAAAAGTTCCTTTATTCTTCAAATAAACCGACGCGTTTCGGCGCCTAATCCTGGCACCATCCTCAGGGTATACCCTGAGGATGGTGCCAGGATTAGGCGCCGAAACGCGTCGGTTTATTTGAAGAATAAAGGAACTTTTTCTTGGAACACTGTTTCCCGTGTGACTCCTTGGATGACCGGGCAGCGCGGACTGTAGTACACCTGTGGACCCGAAAACTCTTGAAGTACCCACTATAGTGGTGGAGGTGGAAGTCCAGCAGCAGCCTACAGACATTAAAACCAACGCTTCTATTCCAGTTGTGGGAATCACAACTGGATCAGGTTAGTGTAACCTGTTTACACCTATAAGACCCTATTTCTTATCGAGTGATAGGGCACTATTGCGCCTCTGTTGTCTCCCCTTATATTTTTATATAATCACAGGCCTTAAAGGCAGTCTGTCAGCAGGTTTTTGCCATTTATTCTGAGAGCAGCATAATGTAGGGGCAGAGATCCTGATTCCAGCAATATTTCACCTACTGGGCTGCTTACTGTAGTGAAGAAAAAAAAAAAAAACCCTTTTTACAGCAGAAGGCTAATAAACCTGCTGCCATGTAGTCGTTTCTATTCAGGAGCCTCTATATAATCCCTCTCACACCGATCAGTGGTGTCGGTGGGATTATACAGAGCTCAGCATTCAAAGGACTGGTATAGATCTGTAGCAGAGAAAACAATGACTATATAAAAATGTCAGCAAGCAGCTAAATAAGTGACACATCACTGGAAGCAGGGACTTTGCTGCTCTCAGATAGGGTCACAAACACTTGGTGACCTTTAAGCATGGATTGTGTATGGGTCTCCAGACTGACATCTACACAACCTCAGGGGAGGTGTTCTAGTTTGGGTCAGGAGACGACTGTCCATGTATAGTGATCCATACTTCAACCACAAAATATGAATGTGGGAAACGATCCTCACCGCAAGAAAACTACAAGTAACTAAACCTTCAGAAGAAATAGAGGATTCCCGGAAGCCAACCTTTGTTTCTTAAAAGTGCAAAAAGCCAACTAGAAGGAGCGATAAAAAGTAAAAGTTCTATAAACAAAAGTCCACATAACTCTTGTAAAATACAGAACTGCATAAAATAATGCAACAAACTTGACATTTAAAATGTAAAAATTCACATTAAAGTCATATATATATATAATATATATATTATATATATATATATATATATATATATATATAATGTGACAGATTTAAAGACACAATTTAAACGTACCGAAACTGTTTATTAAAAAAAAAATCATCCTAGATTATTAATAAATTAATTAAAATCTGCTCTACAGGGTAATTAACAAAAAAACCCCGTTATCCAAGGTCACTCCTTCATTATCCGTCCGTTAGGATTATCCTGTAGAGGCCCAAAGGAGGTAAAAGGCCACAACTGCAAGAGAAGAGAGAGGAACCGTGAGCGGAGATGTCATAAATATGTAATATATGTAACATAGTATCACACCTGTCCAGCTGTGCGGTGCTTCAGAGGTCTGCTGACTGGTGGAGACCCCGAGCTTGAAAGCCCCACCAATCACAGATAGGATGGCTTGTGTAGGCCAATAAATGTACACAATCTTTTTTATAGAGCTACCATCTAGTAGCATTCAGAACAATCACATGCCACAGGGAGCTTGACCCCAGGGATAGCTTCTTACAGTTGCCACAAAGTAGATGGTGATACCAACATGCCACAAGCAGCCAGTTCTACCTCGGGCCAGATATGGTCTACAGGGCTAAGATCTGCGTACGGTGAAGGTCAGGGAAGCAAGGACAACGGAGTCACCTTCCTGAAACCAAACCCATGATGATACAGTGGACTGTTCGGCTGAAAGTGTCAGTCGTCAGTTAAGATTTGAAGAGAAGTCATAAGTTGCATTTAACAGGTCTCAAGGTAGCGTCACGCGCCGCAATCTCGCCTGAAATCTGAAAGGGTGTGTCGCCCCTGTGAAATTGCTCACAGTGGCGGGTTGTGGATTTTGCAGCGATAAATCGCCCATTGGCCGTCGCCTGATTCCTGAACAGTGCTCAGTAATCAGCCGCAATCGTTAAGGCATATTTTCGTGTTTGGTGTGTGACAGGGCGATAGTGATGGAAAGAGATTTTTCTGTGATTTCCCGTAGGCGTGCCTCAGCGTGCTGTAGTCCACGCCCCATGTGAGAATGATTGGTGTTGGGCTACTGTGTTCCATTGGCTGTCTAGTTGAGACCGCGCCATATTTGAAGAGCTGTCCGTTCAGCACCACACACATCTTCTGCTACACAACCTCCACAAATCATTGCAATTACGCGGCCATTAAAAGCGCAAGCGTACATTGTCCGCGTGTATTAAGTTGCGCTGTGTGGAGTATAGTGCCACACATGACAGCTCAGATGTTGGGGTACACATCGTAAATGGGTGCCATGGGCAACGCACTACAATCACCCTACGTGTGAATTTGGGACGCTGCTGGGTACATCCTACTGCGAATTTGGTGACGCTGTTGCGTTGTCCAATGAGCGTGTATGGGCGCGGTGTAAACCACTGTGGCACGCCTATTCCTCGCCGTGCTGAACATGTACACCCAGATTGCCTTTGAGATTGCAGGCGTGTGAACGGCGATGTAATGAAGCAAGATCCGTAATGACGAATCAGAACTGTGTAGCGAAGCCTACCGCGATCTGCGCATAATCGCACGCAAGCACACATGATTGTGGCGTGTGACGGTACCTTCAGAGAACCCAAAATGTGCCCCCCCCAAAAAAAACCATTCCCTGTATCATTACTCCTAAGACCTGCTGACACTTGACAGGGAGAGTTTAACAATTCACACTGGTTACATCAAATCCTGAACCTCACATCACAACAACATCTGGATGGCTCCGACCGGGTGCTGCTGTTCTACTGTATTTCGTTTAAAGTGATCCATTTTTCTCTTTAAGAGTATTCATTTTTATGAATTAGAATGTTGTTCTGTTGCATTTTTCTGATCGGTTCTTCCCATAGGAGCCATTGTTAGGGAGAAAAAAAAAAAAGGATCAGAAACGGGTGATCTGTTTTTTTTTTCTGTGTTTTGAAGAACAGATCCTGTTTTCCAGCATAAAACTCCAGAATGGAGAAGAAAAAAAAAAAAAAAAATACGGTGTGAATATAGCCTTACAAGCACCAATCTCCCATCTGTGGCAAGTGAGAGGAGCATAACAGCCAGACTGAAATCAGTTTTTCTTTTTGCTTAGGCTGCTTTCATATGTTTTTGTTGGATCCGAGGCTGTCCGTTGTAAAATGGACAGCCACAGATCCGATTTGGCTCCATGTTATCCTATGAGGATCAGATGGATTTGGCCTAATTGCCATCCGATTTTGTGGGATCGATTTGTGTCTGTTTTGCGTACACCAAAATCAGAGACTGCTCTGATTTTGGGCACAGAAAAAAAAATCGGATCCCACAAAATCGGATGGCAATTAGGCCAAATCTGATCTGATCCTCGGCCTTTAACATGGGAGGCCTATGAGTGCAGGTCCACGGAAACAGCTGATTGTTCCTCGGACCCGATGTCAGTGTACGGAGCATGCTCAGTACACTAAAATTGCTCCTAACCCTCTAATTTCATTTCTGTGATGTATAATATACATTGCAGAAGTGAAATTAAGTAAAAGAAAGAGTTAAAAATAAAAAAACTGCATGCTCACCTGTCCGTGATCCACCGCTGCCTCCAGCAATGTCCGGGTGCTTATAGGACCTGCAGTGATGTCACATGACCGCGGTAACTGCGGTCATGTGACTCCATCAGCTGATCGGGTTGTGACATCACTGCAGGTCCTATAAGCACCCGGACATTGCTGGAGGCAGCGGTGGATCACGGACAGGTGAGCATGCAGTTTTTTTATTTTTAACTCTTTCTTTTACTTAATTTCACTTCTGCAATGTATATATACATCGCAGAAGTGAAAGCGCCCCGCTGTGTCCAGATCCGTGATAATCACGGACCCAACAAAGAATAGGTTACCCCCCTGTGGTGTCCTTTCCTGTCCGTGGGGTCCTACAAAAAGTAGGATCCCATGGACTGGAAAAAAAACGTCATGTGAAAGCAGCCTTAGCCCCATAAAACCTCCAAAATCTAATAAGTCTTGAGGAATGATTGTGTGAGTTTTCTGATTGTTCAAATACTGGAAGAAGGGAAAGAGAAGCGCAATAGGGTCTAATTTATAAAGAGGGGACTAAATTTAATTAGTCGCTCACCTGGAGGGGTTGTGTAGCACACAAACAGAGTCAAGGCAAAGAAATAGCTGCTGCAAGGATCCACACCACAACGATCAACGTAGTCATACGATGTCCCTTGACGATGGATTCTGCACTGATCACCACTCACTGCAGCTTCTGGGACACACCGACAGCCGCAGAGGAGCACTAAGCTGTGAGAGGCGGTGACTTCACCGAGTCATAGTCAAGGCCCTTCCATGCTGCAGTCAGTTAACTCAGGACATGGCAGCACAGCTATCCGGCAATCTGGCAGCGGGGCTCAACTAATTACACATGGAGAGAAACTACAGCTGTGAACTCAACTGAACCTGCCGCTGGATTGCCTGACAGCTGTGCCACCACGTTCCGCAATCTGGCAGCGGGTTCAACTGAGTTCACTGACGGCAGTGTGGAAGGCCTCGACGGTGACTCTGTAACGTCATGCGGCTTGTCAGTATGTCCCAGAAGCTACAGTGAGTGATCACGTTTTCCATCACTGCAGCTTCCATAGTCCGGGATGTCATATGTTGGATTACTTCAGACCTGCAGGTGTGCTTCTAGGGTTAATAAAGGTGTAAAAGAGGGTGTGTGTGTTTAATTCAAATGAAGGATTTTACAGTGTTTGTGTTTATTCTTTTGTGTACAGGTTAGTATTGATGGGGTCTCATAGACCCCTACCAATTACTAACTTAGGGGTTTAATGGCAGCAGTGATTTTTGATAAAGTGAAGGAGTGGCATAATATACAGTAACTGTAACCTTCTAGTCTTCATTCCAGACACACTTACCAGCTCAGCGTCACATTTATTTGATCATTGATCGAGTAATACGGACTTATTTTTGTTGCCCAGGACCATTGTTCACATGACAACACCAGGTTGCCTATTGCTTATACTTCTTTGAGCAGCCAGTGTAGACTTAGGGTACTGTCACACTTGGCGAAGCATCAGTAATCCCGACAGCGATACGACCTGGTAGGGATCGCTGGTGAGATGTCAAACAGTCAGATCTCACCAGCGACGCAAAACGATCAGAAATGATACGGAGGTCGTTGGGACCTTGTTTCTCAGACCTGTAGTATTGAGGTCGTTGTCGTGTCAAACACACCAATGCACTCTGCCAAGCGGGGCCACAACGATCAAATGGTCCAGGCGACTGACACGACCAGCGATCTTACAGCAGGGACCTGGCGCTGCAAGTGTCAAACATAGCGAGATCGTGCGATGTCGCTGTGGCATCACCAAATTTGTGACTTAATAGCGATGTCGCTTAGTGTGACGGCGGCTTAATTGTGCTATCATAGTCTGTAGTGTATCTGGGAGCTGCCAGCAGCGGACTTTGATGATTTACCTAACTGCATTCAGCGTGGCAGAACATCCCCAACAACCATTAATAACCTTGTGGATAGCAGTCAAGGTGTGTAAGTGCAGGGATTTCTGCACGTGGTGCTCATACTCCATTCTGAATCAATCATATTTTGAGAATTTTGTTTTCATTTTTTTATCATCTGCAGATCAGTAACATGTCTATCCATGCTGTGAATTCCATAATTCTATTACTTTACTTTCTTGGCAGTGCAATTGCAATATTGAGGAGTGTATAATGGAAATGTTATACAGTCAAAATCACTTATAAACAAAAACTCCAGGTAAATATACAGTGTGTTATGCCCAGAGCAGGGTCTGTGGGTTTTCATCACTTTTGAGATTGGTGGGGGTCCAACCCTTGGGGCAGCATAGGACTTGTGGAATAAAGTAAACTAAGCCTACCAAGGGGAACCTAGATAACCTCTAATGAAAATGTTAAAAATCTAAACTTACCCTTAGGCAAACTCTTCCCCGGATGAGCGCATAAGGGACAGGTCCATAGCTTCTAGAGTCTGTAGAGTTGTCTAGATTGTCACCTTCTAACCACACATGACCCTTGGGTACCTGTGAAAAGAGAAAAAACATGAAATACTGAAAACCAACTTAAAACTCCAATACAGCAGTTTTGTGTTGTATTTTAGCCCTGGAGTGATGCTTTAAAAAGGGAACAGCGGAGAGATGAAAAAAATAATTTGCACTTAGACTATAATGGACTCCTATACTATAATGCTGACTATAATGCACACCTATACTATAATGCACACCTATACTAGAATGCTGACTATAATGAACACCTATACTAGAATGCTGACTATAATGAACACCTATACTAGAATGCTGACTATAATGAACACCTATACTAGAATGCTGACTATAATGAACACCTATACTAGAATGCTGACTATAATGAACACCTATACTAGAATGCTGACTATAATGAACACCTATACTAGAATGCTGACTATAATGAACACCTATACTAGAATGCTGACTATAATGAACACCTATTCTATAATGCACACCTATACTAGAATGCTGACTATAATGAACACCTATTCTATAATGCACACCTATACTAGAATGCTGACTATAATGAACACCTATACTAGAATGCTGACTATAATGAACACCTATACTAGAATGCTGACTATAATGAACACCTATTCTATAATGCACACCTATACTAGAATGCTGACTATAATGAACACCTATTCTATAATGCACACCTATACTAGAATGCTGACTATAATGAACACCTATACTATAATGCACACCTATACTAGAATGCTGACTATAATGAACACCTATACTAGAATGCTGACTATAATGAACACCTATACTAGAATGCTGACTATAATGAACACCTATACTAGAATGCTGACTATAATGAACACCTATTCTATAATGCACACCTATACTAGAATGCTGACTATAATGAACACCTATACTATAATGCTGACTATAATGCACACCTATACTATAATGCACACCTATACTAGAATGCTGACTATAATGAACACCTATACTAGAATGCTGACTATAATGAACACCTATACTAGAATGCTGACTATAATGAACACCTATACTAGAATGCTGACTATAATGAACACCTATACTAGAATGCTGACTATAATGAACACCTATACTAGAATGCTGACTATAATGAACACCTATTCTATAATGCACACCTATACTAGAATGCTGACTATAATGAACACCTATACTAGAATGCTGACTATAATGAACACCTATACTATAATGCTGACTATAATGAACACCTATACTAGAATGCTGAGCTGCCTGTTGCACTTGAATGTTTAGAACTCCTATAAATCACCTTTTCACTAACTGCTCCTAACTCATCACACCTCCCATAGAGGACAATGCATCATGCCTCCCTCCGCAGTCAGCATCTGTGTGTCCGATAACTGACACTTCCTCATTCAGTCACGTGGGCGTGACGTCACAAAAAGGTCCTAGCGACACAGGTCTCCCATCCTGCTCTGTGTACAGAAAGATCTCCAGTTTAGTCTAGGACCTGTTAGGATTTCACGCTCAATACATTGAATGGGAAATGAAGTGTCGGGTGGCACTGAACCTTTCTGAGAGGGTGGGGGGAGAGCGGCTGACTCAGGCACGATGCATTGTTGTCCCTCTGAGAGGGATGACTGGTAAGGAGCAGATAGTGAAAAAGTGATTTATAGTTGTAAATATTATACAAATGTAACAGGCAGCTCAGCATTATAATATAGGAGTGCAGGAACGCTACATTTTTTTAAAATCTACCTGGAGTTCCATTTTAAATTTAACTCCCCTGCCCAGTCTTACACTCACATCCACGCGCCTTCACCTTTTTCCAGCAACACTCCGGTCAGTTTCTGGCAATTTGTGACCTGCCAGCATGTGCCAGTATTTCACGGGAGTGTGAGGAAGGTCACCACTCAATACAACTCTATGGCAGCTTCATTCTGGCTCTCATAGAGATGCATTGAGCTCGTGACATAACATTTGACTTCTGGCCAGTCAGACATTATGAGCACAAGATGGAGACATGGGATCGAAATGAAACCGAAAAAGGATGAAGCTGCTGGAAGGTGCCACTCCAGGGCTGAAGAAAAACCTGCTTTAAAAGGAATGAAAAACAATCATTGTCCTGATTCAGAGAAAGATCCTAACAGGTAAGGAAAATCTGTCAATTTTATCTTAACATTGCAGGTGAATGTTATAACCCCAAATTAAGCCACAAATATATTTTTGCCATTAAAATCAGATTTTTGTGTTTGAACAGTGGTAATAAGCTGATTGCAGGACTTCATAATGTTGGGACACTAAAGGTACCGTCACACCTGGCCATGTCGGCAGCGATTTTATAGGCTGGGGTGTGGCCTATCGCCGATGCGTCGCCTTTTGTAAATAGGCACTGCACTGCTCAGAAACCAGGCGACCACTCTGGGGCGATGTATACACATCACCCCATGTAAATGGGAGACGGCGATCCACAGGCGATGGGAGCCATAGGCTCCCATGTTACGGCATCGCCACTGGGGTTTTTAGACACCCCAGCGGCGATGCCACCTGTAAGATCGCCGGTGCGTCGCCGCATGTAAACATGCGACGGCGGTAAGGCGCCAAAAACGTGCGCGCTCCTGCCTGTCGCCGCCGACATCTCCGGCGACGTCACCTGGTGTGACGCTACCCTAAGTGATCAGCTACACTATATGGGCAGACAATGGCAGGTCACTTGCCAGCTTAGACTCTGGGCTCACTGAAAATGTTCCAATAACTTTCATTGGAGCGCTACATGACATTAATATGGGGTGTAAGGGTGACCTTACTGGGGAAATATAGGGGAACCACCTCTGCATTCTCCAGCTACTAAGGAGCCTCCTATAGACACCAATATAACCGAACTGGACTACCCTCTACTGGCTGGAGACCACAACACATATCCTCACTAAGTAGATGTGATATTCACACATTTCTTAGTGTTAAATGGCCTAGAGTAAGCATGGACTAACCATAAGATATTTATTAATATCTTCTAAGCAAGAAAATGGGAGAAGTACAGTTATCTGAGAGCTGGATGGTCGGGTCATTAATTTAATAGACTTCAAAGAGGTCATTAGAATGCGGACTGAGATTCGGCTCTTCTGTCGCAGTAACAGCATGAAGAGGGCAGACACTCGTCAACATCCTGAGGCCACAACCAAGGCCAGACCTGTTAGTGGGCCCATGATTAGCTAAATGGTAATTGATTGTGACACCAATTACACATAATCTCATCATTTTATCAGAGTGGGCTTGTCAAACTTCTAATTAAGATCACAGTTCAGTCTATGTGCACACGGGATCCACAGCACATTGCCATCGTGTCCATCAAGGAGTCGAAGGAAAGACTCTACATTTGCTAAATTAATGAGTTATCTGGGAAGGCTGTTCGGGATTTCTGTATGATCAGAACGGTTAAACCTCCCATTTTATGGTGTACACTGTCTCACGAATGCAAGCCGTCCTTAAAGATTCAATTATTAAGTGACTAGTAATAAAAATGTAAGCTGCTGTGCCACCCACCGCGAGAGAGCAATGTACGCAATGTTTACTCTGATGACAGCCACGTCGAGGCGCCACTCATCAATGGTCTTATTTCTTGGTTGCTTAGAATTCATAAGTTTTTATAATTATACATGTTAAAAGAAATTAAAAAACACTTGATTACTAGGGTGTTAAGATGAGGTTTAAAAAGTGAATGAAACAATTATTGAGTAGAACCTTTAAGAATTCTTAAAGTAAAAAAGCTGGAGATAAGAGAAACATGGCTGCCTCTCCAAGAAGCAGCTCCACCCTCGTCCACAGGTTGTGTCTAGTATTGCAGCTCAGCTCTGCAAACATGATTGTGGCTAAGCTGTAATACCAGACATAACCTTTAAACAAGAGAGGAGCCTTTTCAGTCAGATTCTTAAAGTCATTCGATGTTCAAACAAAAGAAAAATCCCTAGACATAATATATCAAAATAATTTAACAAGTGTCCTGGAATAAAACTAAATAAACCTTATCATTTGGAGAACATTTTTTATGACATCACCCAGCATTAAAGGATTCTATCTACAGTACATGGATTCACACCTCTTTAGCGATCACTTCCAACCAACCGGATTGTAGTCCCAATTCCTCAAACAGTAGGAAAAATTGATATTTCAAAGCCTTCGTAACAATGTATTTTACCCTAGTATGCACCCTCTACAGTACAATAATGGCCATAAAGTACCCCACAAAATATATGAGGCTCCAGGGGGCTGAATTCAAATGCACATCACAATTTTCATGTTTAGATTTTTGTTAAATATTTAGAAAATCATATATAATTTCCTTTACACTTTACAAGTACTTACTACTTTGTGTTGATGTGTCACATGAAATCCCCCCCAAAAAAATACATTTAACTTATGGCGTAACATGAAAAAAATGTGAGTTTGGAATAGGGTACAGTTTGGAATAAAACTTTGGGTGACACGTGTAGGATATTCATCAGAAAATTACCTTTCTCCTTCGTATCACTGGGGGACACAGGACCATGGGTGTATGCTTTTCTGCCAGTAGAGGAGACACTACGTAGAAATTAAAATTGAGCCCTCCTTCCTGCAGTATACACCCGCATGTAGTTGTAGATCTTCAGTTTTAGCTTAGTGTCGTAGGAGGCACATGCAGTCTGTAGCTCAGACCAGATCTGCCATTTTTTACACGGAATTTTTTTTTTTTTAATTGCACAATTCATTCTTATTTTTACTACCACTCTCCCATGAGTATGGGGACCCGAAGGCAGCACCTCACGCAGGGACGATGGATCCTCATAAAGGACCCCACTCTCCCAGCCCAGAGCCAGCAACAGCCACAGGTCATAACTGCATCCCCCTGCAAGACAGAGGGATGCACAGGCCAGCTGCACGCACAGTGCACGATGCCATCCCCCTGCAGGACAGAGGGACCTATAAGCACATGGACAGCTCTCACCTTCTCCAACAAAGGAGCAAGTGATTGAGCCCAGCAGCCAGCACACACTGTGCACCGATCCATCCCTAAAGGTACCTTTACACGCCGCTACAGAAGGTTACAAACAACCGGGTGTCGGAGACAAATGTATCTTGCACCGTCAAAACACCGCAAGGTAGCGGCGTGTAAATCAGGTTGTTGCCACCGGTCACTGTCGACACCTGTTTATGAGCAGTGCTCAAAAACAGGTTGGTTTCAACCCAATGGTAGCGGCGTGTAAATGAGGAACAGGAAGGTTTTTGCGACACCTAGTGAACTCCCTGGGGTGTGACAGACCTCCGGGATACCGCCCCCTTCAGCGATCATTGGTGGAAGCTCCAGCATTACCCATTGGCTGTCCCTGCACAGGGCGGCATATTTAAGGAGATGACCAGTCACACTACACAATTGCAATAGTGTCATGTATTAGGCAGCCTTCCTGCACTGCCTAGCCAATCATGATGCTATTGCTGTGTCCAATCACCGTACGAGCGTCTCGTAATCCACAACTCTGGCACGCCTATGTGTTGTCCCTGCTGCCCCAGGTCCTCCAATATTCCCTTGTGGTAGCGGCGTGTAAATGAGGGAAGGTGCTCTACAGAAGGTAACCTGCGCACCCGTCGGTGCATCCAGGGATAGAAAAAAATCTTCTTTAAAGCACCTTGTAGCGGGTGTAAATGCGGTATCAGGTACCGTTAGCAACCGTTGGAATGTGCTCGTGCACGTGAGACACCCGGTTGTTTCTAACCTTCTGTAGCGGCGTGTAAAGGTACCATAAGGGATCTGGTGCAGCAGCGGCTGCAGTATCTGCACCCACTTTGGGCTCCAAAGCCAGGGCAGCATCCCTCTCTCCACTGCAGCACTCCCAGGCCGGGACACGCACCTCCGGTAAGTTCGGGGTGCGCGCCCAGGGCAGGGAGCCGAGGCACCATATCCCTGCACAGCCGCTACCGGACACCACCACGGGCACCCGGCGCCGCTCCCAGGAGCCTCAGCTACTTTAGGCCCCAGCATCTAGGTGCTGCCCATGGTTACAACTCATTGGCTGCACGCACGTCACCACCCCATAGGGGCGGGCGCGATGACGCGGACAGCCGCACCATCGTTGGCTGGGCAGCCCATCACTCAGGGTCAAGCCCCCATCTCATTGGCCGAGCCTTACGTCATGGCCCCACATCATAGGGGCAGGTGCAAGGGCAAGGCCACAACCACAGCACCACAATTGGCCGCTGAGCACGTCGCTCAGGCAAAATGTAGCCCACTTAGTAATGACACAGCCCCCAATCACCGGCGCAAAATTCACAAACAAAGAAGCTACAGCTGCAGAAATACACAGCCCTCAGGTAATAATCCTGGAGCTAATACCTGCGTACCCCTCCCCTAGTGTGTAAACCAGCTAAAGTAGGGTGGCTTAGCACCCTCACAAGGGGGCCGCACAAAGCCCACATACCACCCAGGGTCACATTCACGTCACAGTTCTTTTGTTCCAGTGCCTCTTCAAGAGAGAGACCTCAGCACCTCACGGACGACACAACAGAGGACACAGGATCCGGGTAAGCTCCATTAGAAGACCCTCTTTCCTGCAGATTTCCACCCCTGTCCAGTGGCAGCTTGCCTGCCCCCATAACAAACCAGTTAGTACACTGCAGTGCCATCGCTGACAGTAATCTGGTACACAATGGCAGACCTCAAACCGTCCAAAGAAAAAAGCAAAAGAAATGCAGGGAACAAGGCATCCTGCACCAGTTGCTAGACCCCGCTCCCATGCAAACATGCGTCCCAATAGTGCAAGGACTGTGAACCTGAATGTCCCACTGAGACTACCACTGACGCAGGTCCCAGTACGTCTGACGTCCCTCCATGGAGTATAACACTGTTGCGATAGGTAGACTCAGTAGTTCCAAATATTGCAGTCCCGTCCCGACCCTTACACAGCCTGTGACCACAAACGTCACTGCTCCCACTCCAGCAGGGAACATTTCCAGCCTACGGCACCCCCACCCTCTAGAAGACGGACTAGTACCAGCCCGTCCCAGAGACAATCTTCCGATACGTCAATCCAAAGTAACAGGTTCAGCTCTCCTTCACCTCGTCACTCCGAATCATGCTCCGAGGGCGAACTTTCAGAACCAGATGCACCCTACAAGAATGACACCATGGACACCCAGGAATTAGTTAACAGCCTCATTAAAGCTGTTATCAGGACAATGAACATTAAAGACGAGTGTGTCACCGCACCAGAGCACAGTTTCTCGTTCACAAAGACTAAACGCCGTCACCATGTTTTCTCTAACCACGAGGAGTTTAACGACATAGTCCAACGATACTGGGACCGGCCCGACAAGCGCTTCGCAGACTGCAAGGCCATGGAAGCCAAATATCCCTTTGCCCCAGACCAGCACAAAAAATGGGCAGAGTCACCAGCCGTGGACCCCCCAGTGTCGCGCCTCGCTAACAAGACCTTGCTTACTCTCTCTGACAGTTCATCTATCAGATTCAAACGACCGCCAACTCGACAGTCTAGCGCTCTCAATCTTCGAAGCCTCAGGAGCAGCTCTCTCTCCCTCGCTCGCTATGGCGTGGGTAGCCAAAGCAGCGGGATCCTGGAACCAGGACCTGCAAGACCCCAACCAGAACCCAGCAGGCATGCTCGATCTGCTCTCAAAAGCACAGCAGTACTTCCTACTAGTGTCTATAGATGCAGCCAACTGCTCCACACTGGCAGCATCAAACGCCATTTCCATGCGCCAAACCCTCTGGCTCAGGGGCTGGCACGCAGATTCAGCATCAAAAAGATCCCTTATAAATCTAGCATACCAAGGAGGTCGCCTATTCGGTAACAAGCTCGACCAGCTCATCTCCAAAACCACAGGAGGAAAAAGCAAGATTCTTCCCCAACAAAGGTCCAAGCGGCCTTTTCGGCGCCCACAGTCACACTCACGCTCCCAATCTTCCCAGGAAACACAGAGGTGGTCCAGCTCTAATGTTAACACAAGCACGGGTCGGCCGACCCATGGGCCCAACAGCTCCCCACTCTCGTTCAAGACCAACCAAACATCGAAGGGCCGCTCTAAACAAACCCACTCTAAGGGCGGAAAACCTCAAAGGTTTAAAGCATGACTTCCCCCCGCAAACGCCAGACACCAACATAACAGGCGGACGTCTCCAGCTCTTCCGCCACTCATGGATCAATGTCGTACACGACAATTGGGTCAGAGAATTGGTGTCGTCAGGCTACAAGATAGAATTCTCATCCCGGCCCCCGAATCGTTTTTTCCTATTGCGACCCCAAAAAGAGACGCGCAACCATTCTTCGAAGCTATCAATTCCCTACTCAAAACCGGGGTCATAAAACCAGTACCACAAAACGAACGGTTCAAGGGTTACTACTCAAACCTGTTCGTCGTTCTGAAAAATGACGAAACACTGCGTCCCATCCTGGATCTCAAACTTCTCAACAAGTTTCTAAAAATCAGACAGTTCAGAATGGAATCCCTACACTCAGTTATCACGTCTTTAGAAAAAGGAGAGTTCCTGGCAACCATCGACATACAAGACGCATATCTCCACATTCCCATCTTCTCCCCCCACCAAAAATACCTGCGGTTCGCAGTGCAAAAACGCTACTTCCAATTCGTTGCCCTGCCCTTCGGCTTGGCAACCGCACCCAGAGTCTTCACGAAGGTCATGATGGCAGTCATGACCATCCTCCACTCACGAGCAGTGGTCGTCTTGCCGTACCTAGACGATCTACTGATCAAAGACCCATCCTTCCAATCATGCCTCGACAGCGTTCGAATAACAACAGACACTCTCTCTCGCCTAGGATGGCTCATAAACCTAGAAAAATCATCCCCAATTCCGGCCCAGTTAATAAACTTCCTCGGAATGACCCTAGACAATGCAAGAGGGCTAGTCGTACTCCCTCAGGACAAGGCCACAGCAATCCAAAAGGGCGTGCACACTCTTCGCAGCCGCTCACCCCAGTCCATCCGCTTCGGCATGAGAGTCCTGGGAAAAATGGTGGCCTCCATGGAAGCAGTTCCCTTCACCCAACTACACTTCCGAGGTCTACAACTCTTCCTCCTCTCAGCCTGGGACAAAAGTCCTTTCAGCCTCAACCGCAAGCACTGCCTATCTGCCCAAGTCAAAAGAACGCTCAAATGGTGGACACAGCCATCATCACTGTCAAAGGGAAAATCCTTCCTCCCACTCCAGTGGCTGGTCGTAACCACCAATGCCAGCCTACTCGGCTGGGGTACCGTCTATCGTCAGCACACGGCTCACGGCCGCTGGATACCCCAGGAGTCCCTCCGCCCAATCAACATCCTAGAACTGCGAGCAATCAGATTAGCACTCCAACAATTCCATCACTACCTGGCCGGACACCCCATCCGCATCCAATCAGACAACGCCATGGCAGTAGCGTACATCAATCATCAAGGCGGCCCACGCAGCAAATCAGCAATGCACGAAGCAAAACACATCCTACATTGGGCCAAAAAGACCCAGTCAATCATATCAGCAGTCCACATCCCGGGGGTGGACAACTGGGCAGCGGACTTTCTTGTTCAAAGAATATTATTGGAATTTTCAATCAAATTTAACAACATAACAAACAAATTGTTGAGTGTACAGAAAAAAAAGAAAATATACAAAAGGTGTTAAGAACAGAGTCGTATTAATATATAAGTAAATAGTGAGAATAAACAATACCTTAATATAAACATAAGGTCTAGGACTAAATTGTCTATTAACAACTTAAGCAAAAGGGGAGAGACAATGGGAAGGGAATAGGTATAGGTATAGGTATTTAGCAGCGTCCAATTAAACCAAGAGTCTGGAATAGTTTTTAAATTAAACTAATAATCAGAAGAGGGTTGAGAAAGTAGAGAGTTCCGAGAGGGAAAATATAGATTCCAATACTTCCATTTCTTATTATATTTTTCATAAAAATTATTCCTCATCGAAAATGTAAATTCGTATGAATTGTGAGTGGCAATAGTTTCAATTAGGATGCCAAACAGAGGGGGGTCTGGACCCATCCACTTAGCTGCTATACATAAGTTACTCTTCGCAGCCGCTCACCCAAGTCGATCCGCTTCGGCATGAGAGTCCTAGGCAAAATGGTGGCCGCAATGGAGGCAGTCCCCTTTGTCCAGCTACATTTCCGAGCCCTACAGCTCTCCCTCCTCTCGGCCTGGGACAAAAGCCCCTTCAGCCTCAACCGCAAACACCGCTTATCCGCCCAAGTCAAAAGAACGCTCAAATGGTGGACACAGCCATCATCTCTCTCAAGGAAAATCCTTCCTCCCACTCCAGTGGCTGGTCGTAACCACCGATGCCAGCCTACTCGGCTGGGGGGCCGTCTATCTTCAACACACGGCTCACGGGCGCTGGACACCCCAAGAGTCACTCCTCCCAATCAACATCCTAGAACAGCGAGCAATCCGACTAGCACTCAACACTTCCATCGCTTCCTGGCCGGACGCTCTATCCGCATTCAATCGGACAACACCACGGCGGTTGCATATATCAATCATCAGGGTGGCACGTGCAGCAAATCAGCAATGCACATCCTACAGTGGACCGAAAGAACCCGGTCAATCATATCAGCAGTCTACATCCTGGGGGTGGACAACTGGGCAGCGGACTTCCTAAGCCGCCAGGGACTGGCCTCAGGGGAATGGTCCCTACACCCAGAAGTCTTCCACCAACTCTGCCAACGCTGGGGAACGCCCGACGTGGACCTCATGGCATCAAGAATGAATGCAAAGGTCCCGGCGTTCGTGGCCAGATCCCGGGACCCACTGGCCCTAGGAGTGGACTCCCTAGTCCTCCCCTGGTGCCAATTCCAGCTCCCGTACATCTTCCCGCCACTCCCTCGAGTGATCAGAAAGGTCAAGGCGTAAAGGGCGCAGGTAATCCTCATCGCCCCGGACTGGCCACGGTGGCCATGGTACGCAGAGCTCGTACAGCTACTCACCGATGTGCCCTGGCCACTCCCAAACAGGTCGGACCTCCTTTCTCAGGGCCCCTTCTACCACCAGAACTCGTGAGCCCTGTCTTTAACGGCATGGTGATTGAATCCTGGATCCTCACCCAGGCAGGGTTTACACCAGAGGTCATAACCACCATGGTCAACGCCCGAAAAACATCATCCTCACGCATCTACTACTGCACCTGGAAAACCTACTTCAAGTGGTGCGAAGACCGCAACTGTAACCCACTCCTCTTCTCCATCCCCTCGATCCCAGAGTTCTTCCATAATGGCCTCGACGCGGGCCTAGCACCAAACTCCATCAAGGGCCAAATTTCGGCCTTAAGTGTTCTTCTCCAACGCAGGATTGCGTCAAAATCACAGGTCAAAACATTAATCCAGGGAGTCTCCCACACACGACCCCCCTACAGAACGCCCGTGGCTGTCTGGGACTTAACCTAGTTCTTGACGTCCTCCATGACACGCCGTTCGAACCCCTGAAAGAGGTCCCTCTAGCCCATCTCTCGTACAAGGTCGCCTTCCTCGTGTCTATCACATCAATTAGGCGCGTGTCCGAACTGGCCGCCCTATCCTGTCGGCCCCCCTACCTATCCTTCCATAAGGATAAAGTAGTCATCCGTCCTTCTCCATCTTTCTTGCCCAAGGTGGTATCCCAATTCCATCTTAACGAAGACATCGTCCTCCCGTCCTTCTGCCCAACTGCAAGACACCGGATCGAAAAGCAGCTCCATACCCTGGACCTGCTAAGGGCCCTCAGACACTACATCTCCCAAACAGCCCCATTCCGCAAAACAGAAACGCTGTTAGTCTTATCCAAGGGTCCTAGAAAGGGAATGGCTGCCTCCAAATCCACATTGGCACGATGGATCTGTTCTACGATCCAGGAAGCCTACCACATCAAGGGAATGCCAATCCCAGAAGGAATCAAGGCACACACGACTCGGTCAGTAGGCGCCTCATGTGCCATTCGCCACCAAGCCTCGGCGACTCAGGTCTGCAAAGCCGCAACCTGGTCCAGCCTACATACCTTCACCAAACACTACGGCATCCACACCCAGGCCTCTGCAGATTCAAGCCTAAGTAGAAAGATCTTACAGGCAGCAGTCGCGCATCTGTAAGCAGCTAGCGCATGATGCTCGACCACCATTGTTCAATTCCCACCCAGGGACTGCTTTAGGACGTCCCATGGTCCTGTGTCCCCCAATGATGCGAAGGAGAAACCGGTAAAAGAGGGATTTTTGTGTACTCACCATAAAATCCTTTTCTCCTAGCTCATCATTGGGGGACACAGCACCCACCCTTTAACGCATCCATATTCACAGCACACCGCCATATGTTAAGTGTACCTAATGGATACAGTATTGTACCTTACACCATTCGATACTTATTACCAGCTCTCTTACTGCTTTAGTGCTAAACTGAATATCTACGCCCACGTACGGATGTATACTGCAAGAAGGAGGGCTCAATTTTAATCTCTACTTAGTGTCGCCTCCTAGTGGCAGAAAAGCATACAACCCCATGGTCCTGTGTCCCCCAATGATGAGCTAGGAGAAAAGGATTTTACGGTGAGTACACAAAAATCCCTGTTTTACCGGCTTGTCAACACGCATTACACAATGGGTTGTGAATCCTGCAGCAGCCATTACATGCGATGCAAGCTGGTTGTGTGCAATACATCCACCACGGGTTAACAGCGACATTTGCTTTGTACATAGTATATAAGAAAGATAAGAACCTATTTTGCGCTTTTGTATTCTCCACAGTTTGTTCCTATATGTTCCAGACTGACTCCTGTCAGTATAGGTTCCCAACAGGATGACAGCTTCCCAGCCTCAGAGCACTCGCACTCTGCAACCACACGGTCTCCTCACCATGTGCTCAACCATGAAGCTCAACCTGGACTTACAAGACCTAGCTGACAGAGACAAGTGGACCAGGGAGCAGTCACATTATAACAGATGAGATATACCCATGGAGGTATATGGTTAGTCAGACCCGCCCATCTCCCTAATAAACCTGTAAAACCAGCCTTTAATACAGTAAATAAGATTCCTGGTACTAGAAGTCCCAGCAAAACTATCTAGTTTTACATCACAACAGACCTCTCACTGTGCGATGCATACTGGCCATTTACAATATTGTTGGTCGATACCTCACAGTGGCCATAACATCATGCTCAGTAAGGAATCATTGCTTGTCTGGTATGTGAGGCCCACCAGGATTGATCACTGGATCCTATAGGCTTCACCTTTACATTTGGTCACTGGGATTTCAGCGTTTATGAATCAGACAAACACTTTATTCATTAATGGTATAACCTTGGACCACCTAAAAGGGCAGTGGCGGGCCTTGAGCCCAGAGGGCCCTGGTGCAGCTGTGTTGAGGAGCGGGGGAAGGGGGGTTAATTATTGTTGATGAGGCTCTCCTACCTGCTGAGCCGCGCCACCGAGTGCATGCAGAGTGCGGCAGAGGGGAGGAGGGGCGGGATCAGGTAAGGGAGTCAGGAAGCTTCCTGCTTCCCTTGCCTGACCCTCCTCTCCTCACATCGGGTTACGGGGGTCGGCTGGGGGCCCCCCCTGCAGGCTTTGGGGGCCCCCTAGCCGGTCGGGGCCCTGGTGCAGCTGATCCAGCTGCTCCACTGTAGGTCCGCCCCTGCAAAAAGGGTATTAATAAGAAGTTCACTTCCACACCTTCATTGTTCAGAAAACCACAAGCTGTGGTACAAAATCATTACCCACATGTGCAAGACGTGTAAATGCTAGGTGGTGTGCAGCACAAAATTGCCCCTCTTCCGCCATACAAGCTTATGGAATAAACCTCAGAAGAACTTTAGCACTTTCTGCCATCACATACATAACACTTTTGCCAGGTTTTCATCTGGCCCCTACTGTAGGCCGAGACTTAGGGACCTGGACAGGGTGAATGGTGCACAAGTTAGAGGAGAACAAGGCTTAGGAGAGAACTTAATCTCGGTGGCAGATAATACAAGTAAATCTTTTCTTCTCAACTATCCCTACCGGAGTCTATTTAAGTGCTTCCCACATTGGAGCAAGCATCAAATGTAATTGCCTCGTCGCCTGCGGGTGTTCATTTCACAAAAGCAGCTTTTGTGGCTAAACCACAGGTGTTACCTTTCTTGATTAAAATGAAATATGATGAAAGGCGACAGTAGCAAATGACATCTACAAGCTTGTAATGAATTGTATTTATTTGATTGGGATCCCAGCGGGTTATTTATACAGTCACATGACTGATCCATGGCCATTCTTCATTTTCAATGCACAAGGGATCAATGTACAAAGTTCGATATCTCTGTCCGTCTCTCTGGGGGCACATGGGGCACACTATCTAATTACACTAGCAGGGCGTCTGCTGGAGAACAGAGAATATATAGTTATAACGGATAAACTTTCTTAGAAAGAGTTGTAAATGGAAAAAAACTAAGAGACCTTTTATCAGTGTAGAATATGAGCTCTTAGTCAGCAACGTACATGTGAAGTCAAGAAAACTATGTACAGGTCGTGAAATAAACCTGTAGTGTGAACTGACAGGCTTGCGGGTTAGAGAGCCACTGTATGGCGGTTTATGCTACAGTACAGAGTGTGTCTTTCCCACAATGATATCTGCAGCATTAATGCCTCAGCTGCCGGAGGTCCACAGCTAATATGTTCCTTGGGAAGGTGATCTAAGGGATTGTTCACAAGGTACAGATAATCAGAGGATTTTCAGGGAAAAAAACACAGTGTTAGGCTGCCTTCACACTTGCGTTTAGTGTCTGCATGCGGAGGGAGTGCAGATGCAAACGCAGTGTAACGCAGCACATACTTATGTGAACACAGTGGAGAATCTCCGCATGCGTTCACATTAGTATGGTGCCCGGGAGGCCAATCCGCTGTCTCAGGGGCAGCCGGGAGGAGGAGATCAGCGGCAGAGATCTCCTCCTCCCGACACAGCTGATCTCCCGCCGGGGAGCGGGGAGACACAGCTGATCTGACAGCTGTTTAAATCTCCCGCGCTGACACTGAATAGGGTGATATCGGTTCAGGAGATAAGAAACAGCTGATCGCTGCTTCAAATCTCCCGCGCCGACATCATCTATTTGGTGTCAGCACGGGAGATTTAAACAGCTGTCAGATCAGCTGTTTCTCCCCGCTCCCCGGCAGGAGATCAGCTATGGCTCTGCATGATGTCCCGGTGGCCGCCGGGAGAGATTTCAATGTGATCCGCAGCGTTCTCCTGCGCTGTCATGCAGAGGACACTGCGGATCCATTGAGATCCATGCATTTTTTGTGCGCTTGCGGATAACGCACAAAAAATGTTACATGCTGCGTTTGGAGTGCGGTCGGAGGACGCATAAATTATGCGCATCCGTACGCAAATGCGGCCAAACGCAGCCACGTGCGCTCCCATGTTAAACATAGGAACGCATGTGCGCAAGCGTCTGGCTGCTTTTGGTGCGCTGCGCTCCAAACGCAAGTGCGAAGGCAGCCTTAGGCCATGTGAACACTGAGTATTTGGTGAGTTTTATACCTCAGTATTTGTAAGAAAAAAAAACAGGAGTGGAGCAATCAGGAAAAGTATAATAGAAACACGTCAACATTTCTGTATTTACAGGGAACCTGTCAGCTCGTCCTACCCGCTTAACCTATCACTACTTGTCCCTACACCTTGGTAGCTGATCCCTAACTATCCCTGTCTGACCTACACGTGCCCTATAAAGTTTAAGAAAAATATACTTTTAACTTGCATGCAGTCTCTATCCGGAGACTGGAAAGGCGGGCTCTGGGGCTCCATTCTTTTTTTTTTCTGTAATTTCCATTGTTGACTATACAATGAAAATTACTAAGCAGTACACTGTGTGCAGAATTATTAGGCATTATTTTAGAGGATTATTTTTATTATTGATAAACAACTATGTTCTCAATCAACCCCAAAGACTCAAATATCAAAGCTTAATATTTTTTGGAAGTTGGAGTGGTTTTTTTTTTTAAATTTTTTTTTATAGATTTGGCTATCTTAGGAGGATATCTGTCTGTGCAGGTAAAAAAGAAAAAGCCAAGAGCAGCACTAGGTACATAAATCAGTTCTGGTGCAAAGTCCAAGCAATGTTCAATTGCAAATATTTACCCCCAAAAAATGGACAGCACTCCAACTGGCAAAACGGGAGACTTTTTATTGGCCCATTGGGAGCCAATAAAGTGTCTCACGTTTTGCCAATTGGAGTGCTATCCATTTTTTTGAGGTAAATGTAATTATTAGGCAACTTAATACAAACCAAATATATTCCCATCTCACTTGTTTATTTTCACCAGGTAAACTAATAACTGCACAAAATTTAGAAATAAACATTTCTGACATGCAAAAACAAACCCCCAAAAAGTAGTGCCCAATATAGCCCCGTTTCTTTATGATGACACTCAGCAGCCTTCATCCATAGATTGTGTCAGTTGCTTGATCTATTTACGATCCACATTGTGTGCAGCAGCCACCACAGCCTCCAGACACTGTTCCCAGAGGTGTACTGTTTTCCCTCCCTGTAGATCTCACATTTTAGGAGGGACCACAGGTTCTCTATGGGGTTCAGATCAGGTGAACAAGGGGGCCATGTCATTATTTTTCTTCTTTTAGACCTTTACTGGTCAGCCACACTGTGGAGTAGTTGGATGCATGTGATGGAGCATTGTCCTGCATGAAAATCATGTTTTTCTTGAACGATACCGACTTCTTCCTGTACCACTGCTTGAAGATGTTGTCTTCCAGAAACTGGCAGTAGGTCCGGGACATTCTCAAGCCCCGAAAAGGTCGGAGTGGAGTTCTCTGCCCTTTACTGATCCAGCCTCTGGCCCATCCATCTGGCCCATCAAGAGTCACTCTCATTACATCAGTCCATAAAACCTTTGAAAAATCAGTCTTCAGATATTTCTTGGTCCAGTCTTGACATTTTATCTTATGTTTCTTGTTCAGAGGTGGTCGTTTTTCAGCCTTCCTTACCTTGGCCATGTCCCTGAGTATCGCACACCTTGTGCTTTTTGATACTCCAGTAACATTGCAGCTCTGAAATATTGCAAAACTGGCGGCAAATGGCATCTTGGCAGCTTCACGCTTGATTTTCCTAAATTCATGGGCAGTTATTTTGTGCCTTTTTTGCCCAACACGCTTCCTGCAACCCTGTTGGCTATTTGCCCTGAAACACTTGATTGGTGATCACACTTCAAACGTTTGGCAATTTCAAGACTGCTGCATCCCTCTGCAAGAAATCTCACAATTTTGGACTTTTCAGAGCCTATCAAATCTCTTCCGACCCATTTTGCCAAAGGAAAGGAAGTTGCCTAATAATTAAGCACACCTTATATAGGGTGTTGATGTCATTACACCACACCCCTCCTCATCACCTGATTTACTTAATTGGTAGTTGGCTCTCAAGCCTATACAGCTTGGAGTAGGACAACATGGATAAAACGTATCAAAATACTAATTTGTCTAATAATTCTGCACACCGTGTACGATTCTCCAGTTCAGTACGATACGTCAATACCAAACATGCAGATCTTGTTTTATTGGTAAAGACATTTTTGAAATTTATTTAAAAAATAAAAAAACTAAAAGAAAAATTGTGATTGTTACAATTTTTCAAGACCCTCAACATTCTCAATTGTCAGTCGATAGGGTTATGTGAGGACTGGTCTTTTGAAGGCTGTGCCGACATTTTTGCTGATGCCATTTTGATCGCCTCTTATTCTATTTTCTTTGCAGTGGCCAAAAAAAAAGCTACATTTGGAGGATTCAATTTTTTTCTCATTATGCAGTTTAGTGATCGAGTTAATTAATTTAATCATTTTGATAGATCAAGATTTTACGGGGACAACTGTGTATTTATTTTTTTTTTTAGGGGCAATGATTTCAATATATGTACTGTATGAGGCTGATGGACTGGTCAGGTCACAGGCGTCTTCATCAAAGTCATTTAAAAGGAAATGTGCATTGTGCGGTCTATGAAGAAACTACATTAATAAGTGCAGGAGAATACCTACAGCTTGGAGCGTCTGGCAATTCATTATTCATATTCAGCACTAGAGATGATCAGATTCATCTGTAGAAGATAGACTTTGAGTCGAATTTCCTGAAATTCACAAATCCTCGCAAATTTGAACACTGTGCCTAAATTCAGAGGATCAAACAAAGAAAAAAAGAAAGCCATTCCACACACTGCTGAAGATTCAGAGTGGGAACTCCATGTCAGACGGGCTTCCCCATAATACCCTGCAGCTATCAAATCTCAGCCAATTAGGGGGCTATCACAGGCACTATAAAATATGGGGATTTACATTTTTTTGTTTCTACCGTGTAAGGCTGAATTCAGACAGAGCGTTTGTGCTCCGTGTTTATTGATCCGGTTTTGGTGCAGTTTCTGCACCAAAAATGGATCCTCTTTTTGTAAAAAAAGCATCACAAACACATCATCTTTTTTTGTTGCTTTCTTGCTCCATTTTCAGGAGATACAGCACACACACACTTTATTACCCTCCCCGCAATCCTATGGTAAGGTCCGGTGAGGTCTTCCATCCGGGCACCGACAGAACCTGTGGTCAGTCTGGTAAGGTACTTCTAGGACCTGTGCCACATGACTGGGTCACATAGAGAGGTCCTGGAAGTACCATACCCGACTACCCATATGTCCTGCCGTTGCCCAGAAGGAAGACGTCCCTGGGGCTCACCATGGGATCGGGGAGGGCAAGTAATAGAATAATAGTGGTACTGAAACCCCACCAGAAAAACGGAGCAATAATTGACGCTCATTATTTTCTGGATGCGCTTTCTGCACCACAAAGGCTGGAGGCACATTGTTATGCATCAAACACGGAGCGTGTTTGATGCAGGACAGTGATGCGAGTGTTGTCAGTGTTTGCTGTGAGTGTGGGGTGTGTGGGTGAGTGTGCATGGCTGTATGCATGTGAGTGTGATGCGAGTGTGCTGTGTGTGAGTGTGATGCTGTCCGTGGTCGTGAAGCTAACATCAGGACTGCGGTCAGCATTTACCGGTGAATTTAAACTCCGCGGCTCTCAAAGCTGCAGAGTTTGAATTTGCTGGTTTCCCGGTACAGTAGCCATTTATCGGTCACTGCTGTGACAGCAGCGGTTATATATGATTGATAAAAACACAGCTGATGTCCAAATTTTAAAAATCCCGAGTTTCGCTGCATATTAACGCCATCTGCAGCATCTGTGGGCGTGTCAGCACAGATGCGGCTAATAATCCGGTGTTTGAAGGGTTAAGCCGATGTTGGTGTGGTGGCAGCTTGTGTCCAGGGAGTAACCACTCTCACTGGAAACATGCCGATATCACACCCTGTCTGTGCAGGGGTTAATACATTGTTTAAATCAAAGCCACTAATTGTGGGTATTTGAAATTATCACTAAATGCCGGCGGCTCCTGACAGTAGCTCTCCGAGGTACTGTACGCAATTTGCGTATAGTTCATACCTGGCGGCTCCTGTCAGGAGCTGTCTGAGGTACTGTACGCTAATAGCATACAGTACCTCGGAGAGCTCCGGTCAGGAGCCGCCGGCATTTAGTGATAATTTCAAATACCCCACAATTAGTGGCTTTGATTTAAACAATGTATTAACCCCTGCACAGCCAGTGTGTGCTGTCAGCATGTGTCCAGGGAGTGTGGAGTGGACACTCCCTGAACACAAGCTGTCACCACATCAACAACCCTTTAAACACCGGATTATTAGCCGCATCTGCAGCCTCTGTGCTGACATGCCGCACAGAGGCTGCAGATGGGGGTTAATATGCTGCTAAACCCCGATAATTTAATAATCACATCTGCTGTCCATATAGACTTATTTTGTAAAGTGTGAAATGTTCTTGATCTTTGTTCTGCTGCTGTAATACTGTAATTTCCTCCGGGATCAATAAAGCTTATCTTATCTTATCTTACCTTATCCAATTGATGCAGCAGCTGTGGTTTTCATAATCATCTTGCACCGCTGTTGTCACAGCGGAGCAAGGCGATTTGTTACTGTACCGGGAAACAGAATAATCCAAAAAATACTGTAAAAGGCTAACATTAATGTGAATATGACATTATCAGAATGAATTGATCAGCACGGTGAATGGATCTCAGCTCCAAGGTAATTTCACTTAGCAGTGAGAGTAAATAGATTTGTGCCTCACACCCAGACAACACATTTACACTATGCAGCTATTGATCGTCAGGGGAGTGTTGCTGAGAAATGCAGACGTATCCCAGTTCTTTATCACACGCAAATTGACAAAAAGTTCCCTATCTATGGCTCAGGGCTGTATTAGGGTCATTAATAAGTGCTCATTCTTCCTAAGTGACACGTTAGCTGCATTCATTCTGATTTCTGCCATCAGTTCTCTTTAGGTCTTTTGAAAAACACTGGGATTACAGAAGCGGATACAATAAAAAGAGAATTAATTGGATTTTAATTATCTAAATTCTGTATTATCTTACATTTTTTGTACAGCAGGTTTTAGCAGCAAAATTGATTATTTACAATTTTGATTTTTTTTTCTTTCTTCTTTGTGAAGGAGGAAAGGCGTGGAAAGGAGTGGAAAGGAGAGAAATAAAGACAGGTGGTCCTATACAGCACAGTACAAAAAAAAAAAAAAAAGGGATTTGGTTTTTGTAAGTTTAACCCCTTCCGAGCATAGTCTAATTAAGAAGGTGTTCCTGCAAATGGACATACCCAATTCATCCAGGAGATGATGCAAACACTAGAGTTTTGACCGTCACATTCACTGCGGGAGCCGTACCGCCGCAATAACAGCCAGGGTCAATCAGTAGCATGGCAGGGGGCAGTCATGGGGTATCACAACAGAGAGGGGTCTGTTGTGATATTCCAGGGGTCAGAAGGTTGCAGCACGTGCATAGGTTGGAGCTACTTTGCAGACTTTAATTGTGGGGACACTGCTAGGGTTAGGTTGCTTTTACATAGGCGTTTTGTTTTTAAATGTGGCAGATCCGTGAGATTTACCGCATCTTCCGCCTAACGGCCGCACATGCTTCGCACCCCATGCATTGTCTATGGGGCTTGCAGTCGGGTGCGGCAAGTGCGGTTTTGCTGGTTGCAGCCACAAAAAAAAAAAAAAAAACGCTGTCAGCAGGGTATTTTTTCGCGACCGCAACTGCCACAACTGGCAAAACCGCACTTGCCGCAAGCCCCATAGACAATGCATGGGGCCCACTGCAAGTGCGGGCGTTAGGCAGCAGATGCGGTAAATATGCCGGATCTGCAACATTTAAAAAAAAAAAAAAAAAAAAACACCAATGTGAAAGGGGCCTTAAGCAGTTCCTTTTGTCCTTCCGTCACGAGCTGTCTCAGCTGCCATGATTTCTCTACTCTCCTCCAGTATAAAATTCTCACCAGCACCACTTAGTAGTTGTTAGTGAAAGCTTGCTACTCTATAATCCTGACGTGGAGGTGTAAGTTGTGGAAAGAGAAATTGATCCTTAAGATTGTTGCTTGGAAGTATGTTTGCCGTCTTCCTATTCATTATATCCCTTTTGATTCATTTCCTTCCATTCACCTTTTTAACCACCTGTTTTGGATGAATGTTAAGTAAATGCAGTTTCTTTTTCCCTTGCGTATCGTTTTCCCTTTTCTTTTGTCATCATAGAACAGGACTAGTGTTCCTGCTGCACTGCTCATTAGACAGGGTTGTGATCAGGGTTACACCGGGATAGGCACATGATCGCCGCACACGGTGAAAAAAAAAAAAAAAAACAGTATAGGGACGTTAGGGAGCTCAGGGTGATAGGGGTTACCCTTACTGTGGTTCCCTAGAGGCAGTGGTCCCCATCCTTCTTACCGTAGGCCGTTCAGCTTCTTGGTGGAGCACAACAACCAGGGACTGCCCAGGAGTGATACCTGGTGTCTATCATCACCAAAATCCAACCTCACCATGAGGAGGATCTGGTGAAGACTGGGTAGGCTTAGTTACGCCCCTCCAGGAAAGCCTAATTCAGACTGCAGTTAGGCTACAACCCTTCTCCTTTACATATATGTGTGACAGGGGCTTTTTTTTTTTTAATTGCTGGGTGCTGGTTGCGGTCATAAGAATCAAACAATGACCTCCAGACTTTCCAAGTACATTGGCCAGTCAGGCTCTGCAATAAGGAGAATCTAATAAGTAGGTCTCCTTTTTGCATTAGCATATTTTGTGTTTTATTTAACAAAACATATATATTTTTTACATATAAAAATAGAAAAAAATTAATAGAACACCAATATAAATCTGGCATTGCCATAATCGTATTGCTCAGATGAGTAAAGCTTTCTCATTAGTTATATTGCATGATAAAAGGAATAAAAAAAACTATTAAAATCACCTCTACCTACAAAGACATGTGGGAGGTGACATGCCCATATTGGGCTTGCACAGTACGCCATTCACACTGATACATATGATGCTGTGTGTCCGATAGCTACCCACCGCTCCTGCCACTCGACCAAATGGGCCGCCCAGTACGATGTCTCCGCACCACTGGATAAATGGCGGCTGGGCCCATGCTAAGTGCAGTGTAGGATTTTGTTTTTGGCTACTGATGGCAAGTTTTTCTGATGCTGCCCTTTTCTGAGTAGTTTTTGTATATATTTTGTTAGGACTCGTAAGCATGGGGATCCGTGACGTGGAACACAAGCTTAATGTCCCCGTCACACCAGCCGACACCGCCGGAGATGTCGGCGGCGACTGGCGGGTGCGCGCACATTTTTGGCGCCCCGCCAGCGTCGCCACCCCCCGTTTACACAGGGGGACATCTCCGGCGATAGGCTGGCGAGCTCAGAGGTGGCATCGCCGCCGGGGTTTCTCAAAACCCCAGCGGCGATGCAGGACAATGGGAGCCTATGGCTACCATCGCCTGTCAGCTCGCCAGCGGCCGGTACACATCGCCCTATATCGGCCGCCTGGTTTCACATCACTGATCTGATACCAGGCGAGCTGTCACAGCCGCCGACATCGCCCCTTTACATTAGGCGACGTAGGGGCGATGTCGCCGCCGATAGGCGACGTAGGGGCGTGGCCTATGTAATCGGCGGCGATGTGGACTGGTGTGACGGGGCCTTAAGTGTCTTGGCCAATACATGAACCAATACCCCATATAAAAGGTTTTCTGTCGATCATAAAAAACGTTTGCACTTGATAATTTTTGCGGGGTTCAGCTGGGCCCCATGGGGCGCCATTCATCCAGTGGTGCGGAGACATCGTACTGGGCAGCCCATTTGGTCAGGTGGCAGGACCAGTGAGTAGCTATCAGACACACAGAATCATATGTATCAGTGTGAATGTAGTCCTATGCAGGCCCGATATGTGCATGGCAAGTCACCTCCCACATGTCTTTGTAGGTAGAGGTGATTTTATTAGCCTGCACCTGGGCTTGCTTAACATAATGGGGTCTGACTGCATCCTGCTAAGTGCAGTGTTGGTTTTGTTTTTGACTGCTGATGGTAAGTTTTTCTGATGCTGCCTTTGAGTAGTTTTTGTATTGACAGTGAAGGCGATCAATGAGTGGAACAGGCTGCCATGAGAGGTGGCGAGATCCCCTCAGATGTCTGGGATAATTCAGTGAATACTGTTTTGAGCAGGGCTTTGGTGCAGATGACAGAGACAGCTGGTGAAATAATAAATGTTAAATGATTTTTATTGAATTACTCATTAAAAAATTCATACAAGAATACAAATACGGTAGTTACATAGAAACAAAAGAACAACAGTGTTATGGCTAAGAAGGAATTTATACCAGAATTTGTGAGGGAAGACCAGAGGCACACATACCCCCTGATGAAGACCGCCTACGAAACGTGCGTAGGGGGTCTAGGACACGTGGCATTACATGTTCACATGGAGAGTTCTAACAGTGCGGTAGGCTCTTGATGCCACTATACTGCCCAGCATGTAACTTGGACATTTGACTATAGAGGGTGTTGAGTAGATTCAGGTATCTGTACTGGGGGGGGATTATTAATGGAGTGTGAGGGACTTCTGACTTAGTATTGTATTAGCTCTGTGTGTCCCCGCCAGCTATTTCTGTACCCCCCATTTGGTACTCTGAGCCCTGTTTTGCAGTGAGTTTTTGACTTAGTGCACATATTTGATTGTGTCGTTCATCTATAACAATTGCTTTTGAGCAATAGGTGTATTTATCTGCCACCGTTTGTGTGAATAGTGTAGGCATGTGATATTTTAATTAAATAAATGTTCTTTGTGTTTTTGATCAAATGGTCTTGCACTTTAACATCACTTTTTTTTTTTTTTGAGATCTGTGCCACATCACCGTATACTGCCCTATTATTGGAGGACAAATATATCACGTGGAACCAGGGTGGACCCTGCAAATTAACTCCATCTATTGCAATCTTATATCTATTTTTTCATTAGGTTGGGCATGATAATGTGAGGTATTGGTTGGTATTTTGACCAAAACACGTAAGCTCGTAATCCACGTCACAGATCCTCATGCTTACAAATCCCTAGCCACTAAATTCATGTAATAATATAAAAAGGGACACAAGTTAAAAAAAAAAAAAAAAAAACTCACCTCAGCAGTTATATGGTCTTTGAGCAATGCACTTCAGCAAGGTGCAGCTGCGCTCGTCAAGCTGTCGGCACACAGCTCCTCAGCTGATTGCACAGAGCAGAGTGATGTGAATGGAGAGGAGTCAGATCTCACCGGAGCTGTGTGCTGACAGCCTGAGCTCAGCACTATCCTTGCTTGAGGTAACCTGAGACCCTGATCAGCTGCAGTGTGAACACGGTAGGGCCTGCCCCATCTCCTTATATGGTCGTATTAATGTGTGGAGCTGAAGACTGATCTCCCTGATAACCAGCATATGTCTAGTTTAGAAAAAGCCTAGTGGGGAAATCTGGAAGGTTTTCTTCAAGGGTTCACTATAGTATATTTGAAAGTTTATTATAATCACTTAGGCTGCTTTCACAATGCGACATTTTAAAGTCTGTGTGGATCCTTGAATTTCAAGGACCACATGGACAGGCATGGATCTGTGGCAACGGATACCAATGGATGCCCACGGACCTTTTTTTTTTTTTTTTTTTTTTTTTAAACGGATCCGTCATAAGTTACCAGAGATAGGACTGGGAGGAGCTGTACCTTTCTTCGGAGCATGCTCAGTACAGCAAAACGGATCTGTTTCACGGATCCTTACAGATCCATAGAGCTTCATATTATTTGACGGGGACAGCTACGGATCCATGTTGGTCCATTGGTGTCAGTGTTTTTCACAGCAACCCAAAATCGGTGCAATCTCTAATTCTGGGTGTATGAAAAAAACTGACACCAACGAATCCGTGACAAAACTGACACACACCGATGGCCATATAGGACCAATCTGTGTCCATAGGATAACATGGGAGGTCAAAACTGATCGGTGGCTATCAGTTTTAAACCGGATAGACACGGATCACGAATTTAGCAGTATGAAAGCAGCCTTACTCTACATTATTATTAAGTAAAAATTTAAATGGTGGTTAGGCCCCCCTCACATCACAATTTTTTGAGATCCGATTTAGCCTCCATGTATTCTATGGCCACGGATTGGTCCTATATGGCCATCAGATTGTGTCCAAATTGTCACGGATCAGATTGTGTCCGATTTTTTGATGTACCCAGAATCAGAGACTGCTCTGATTTTGGGCACAGTGGACCAAATCGGACAGAATCGGATCCGATTAGGTCCGCGGCATAGATCGTTTCACGGATCCAAAACTGCTCTGCTCAGTGTAATTTCACTTTAGCAGTGTATCTACATAAACTGCTAAAGTGAATTAAAGTGCAAAGTGTTAAAAGGAAAAAAAATATGCTCACCTCTCCACCGAGTGTCCAGGGATGCGCGGTATCCACCTCCGATGGCTGAAGGACCTTAATCTGCTGACCGGGCAGGGCAACCCGATCAGCTGATGTGTCTCATGACAATATCAGCTGAGAGGTTTAAATCGCCCACCAAAACCAATCGGTTTTCGAGGGTGGTTTAAACCGCTCAGCTGATGTCGTCATGTGACACATAAGCTTATTGGGTTGCCACGCCCCGTTCAGTCAGCTGATTAAGGTCCTTCAGCCATCGGAGGTGGATGCTGCGCATCGCTAGACACTCAGCGGGGAAGTGAGCATATTTTTTTTTTTATTTTTAAACAGAACCTGTCACCAACTCCCCGGACAGCAAAAGCTAAAATAGCCACCTTCTGCAGAACTAAGGCTGCATTCAGAGAAGGTGGCTATAGCCTTTTGATGACCTATATACAATTAAATATGCACTTAGATAAATGCTCACACTTAAGAAGACCTAAGACCGGGAGGCGGGGCTTTGCGGTCCTCCGCCCGCCCCCTCTTGTCAATCATCGTGGTCGCCTGCTGCTGCCTCCCCTCACAGTGTAACATGAATGCACGCCTCCGTTCTCCTGTACGGCGCTGTGCGCGCTGCCAGACGACTTCCTGGACACCCAGGCACAGCGCATGCGTGGCGCCATACAGGAGGACGGAGGCACGCATTCATATTACACTGTGAGGGGAGGCAGCAGCAGGCGACCAGGATGATTGACAAGAGGGGACAGGTCGGAGGAGCGTGAAGCCCCGCCTCCCGGTCTTAGATCTTCTTAAGTGTAAGCAGTTATCCAAGTACATATTTAATTGTATATAGGGCATCAAAAGGCTATAGACACCTTCTCTGAATGCAGCCTTAGTGCTGCAGAAGGTGGCTATTTTAGCTTTTGATGTCCAGGGGGGGGGACAGGTTCACTTTAACCATTGTTTTATTTAATTTTACTTTCACTATGTATATACATTGTGAAAGTGAAAGTACAGATCCGCTTTTGCCTGCGCTTTGCAGGCTCGGGCTCCTCCCAGCTCTTTCTGTGTTTGGATCCGTCAAAATCACAGATCCGGACACAGAAATGGCATCCGGAGGTACACATCCAGGTTTGTCCGTTGGGTACTGCAAAAAAGCATGGTCCCCACAGAAAGGAAAAAAAAATCGTGATGTGAAGGTGGCCTTACACTTTAAATAAAACTCTAATATTTTGCCTTTAAACAAAGTAACAATTCTTTCCTACAATCCACACTACCTTTATATAGAAAGGGACTTTTCAATGTTAATAGATAGCTATCAAAGTTTTTACATTTAGTCTTAAAGGGGTTGTCTATGTTATGTGACTGCAGACTGCTAAGTAATGACAGAATGCGGGGTGCATCAGGTATTTAGGTTTTTGGATTATTAAAACAGAATAAAATGTTCCAATACAAGACCTATTAATTTGGTTGGACATGAAAGTTACATAAAATGCCTTCGGTTTGCATCCTGATCTTCGTTTGCGGTTTTAGGCTACATTCAGACTGTGCATTTTTTTATCTGTTTTTTGCATTCTGAGGATCTGTTTTAGCACTGAGCAGAACGCTAGAGGAGCTCAGAAATACATCTAGGGAAAAACCAGATCGGATACAAACAGAGGAAAAGCCAAATTCTCTATTTCTAAACAAATACGTTCTTAATTTTTAAGATGACATCATAAGTGGAAACGGATTTCCATTTTGCTCTTCTTCATTTATTCATAAACTGTACACTATCTTCAGAAATAAATGGAATTGTACCAGAGTAATATCTTTAATTAGTATCCAAAGTAATACAACAATAAAACATTGTCAACTTACATATTGTAATTTCAAAGAAGAAACAGAATGAACAGCATGTGCAGCAATAAAGGCCCCTAATTAATACGCGCTTGCCCACCCTTTGGCATGGATGACGCCTCCAAACGTTCTTGTGACCATTTATAAACTTCTTGCACGCCTCAGCTGGTATATTCTCTTCCTTTGCAGATTTGTTCAGGTCTTGAATGTTTGCAGGGATCTTTTTCCCAATGGCAGATTTCAGCTCACCCCAAAGATTTTCAATGGGATTGAGGTCAGGACTCATTGCTATCATTTTAAAACAGTCCATTATTTATTTGTCAACCATTCCTGTGTACTTTTCGATACATGCTTTGGGTCATTGCCTTGCTGGAGGACCCATGATCTTCAACTCAAAGTTTTCTTACACTGGGTAGGACATTTCACTCTAAAATCTCTTGATAATTCTCTGATTTCATGATTCCTGTGATACAGTCAAGGCTTCCAGTACTAGATGCATCAAAGCAACTCCACAGTGTTATACCTCCTCCACCATGCTTAACTGTTAGTATTGTGTTATTTTCCATATAAGCTTTATTGCACAGTCTGTAAACAAGCAAATGCTTTTGCATTGCCAAAAATGTCAATTGTTGTTTTATCTGTCTACAGAACCTTTTCCCAGAAGGATTGTGGTTTGTCAAGGTACTCTTTGGCAAAGATCAGTCATTCCTTTTAATGTATTTTCTTCACCAATGGTTTCTTCCTTGGCGTTCACCCATAAAACTCTGTTTTATATACTGTGTGGTGTATTGTACTTGTTGAAATTATGGCCCCAGACTGTTCCAGGTTGGCTTTCAGGTCTGTGGATGTTTGATGTGGTGTTTTTCCACCATTGCACCAACCTTCATAGACCTCTTTAATCAATTTTCCTCTTTCCTCCACATCCAGGGAGGTTGACAGTTCCATGCTTGGCAAACTTCTTAACATTGCGTACTGTTGAACCTGGGACACCAAGACCTTTGACGAAGGCTTCATACCTTTTGGAAGTCTTGTGTTTGATGATAATAATAGCAGGTCTGATGTCCTCAGACAACTCCTTTGTCTTCACCATCGTGACAAAGGAACAGGGCCTAACATGTTGTTCCCTGAGGAAGGAGCTCGGATAGAGGCTTCAAAATGCGTAGGATGAAATAAAGAAAAATCTGCCCAGTTAACTCTTCGTTTCCTGGTGATTCCTGTTTGGCAGCGCGGGCATTTCGGCATTTGTTCCTATTACAGCATTCCTGTTTCCACGGTTATCGTGAAGGTGCGGCCCTGCAGCAGCCATCTTATAAGCCATCTTACAGGCGACTATACCGGTTGTGGGTGACACAACTGAATCAGGTGAGCAGTTCTTAATTTACACCGATATCCTTTTTTTTTAAAGTTATAAGACCCTATGCGCATTTATCTCACGTTTGCAGGTTATTTACAACAGGGCCTAACATGTGGCTTTTTAAAACACTGAAATCATCATTCATTGGCAAACTCATGTCACATGGACACCAACAATTTATCACAGATGATTCTCATTTGTGATTTACCACAGGTGAGTCAAAATGTGTTTCAATACTAATTTAATGTAATGGGTGCCAATACCAGTGTCATACAAAGCTTTAGGTTTTTTGTTTTAATTTGTTGATTATCATTTTCTCTTTTGTATTTAACACGAGTCTCTATGCAAAAAGCGGTTTCACTTGATTCATTTTTTTTCAGGAGATATTCCACATTATGTACTTAAACTTAATGGGCGCCTATAACTATGAGCAGGAATGTATATATCATTTTTTTTAATAATGGATACAAAATGGAGGACAATTTGACATGTGAACAGAGCCTACTAAGTTACTAGCTATCCTTCACACATACTCGATAAAGAGTTGTTCCTATCTCAGCCTTTCATGGATGAAATTGTATTGGCCTAAAGAGCCCAAAGTGTAAGGATCAGCGGAGACCGGTTGAGCTAGGACTGCGACGCCATGTCCAGAAATCACGAGTTAATGGTCTGACAAGTTTCATACTAAAAGATGTCATTTTTAGACCTATCAAAAATTCCTATTTCTACATTTGTTTTTATTATTCAATACATAAAATGTTCAATCTAACTCCATTCTGAAATCACTTTCCCCAAATGCAGAGCGTGGGGTGTACTTACATATGTGTGCCTCTTGATGAAGTCTGATGGGCTGCTTGTACAGACTTTGTCACCTTCCAATCCAATTACCCTTTTGCAGATGTTAACGCTTGGCTTGTTTGGACTCTTTGCAATTATAACGTCACCCCTGGAATCATAAAACCGTTTTAGAAGCCCAAGGAAAAACAAATGCAAAAAGGATCTTAACATTGTAAGCAGAACATAAAACATATATGTATTAAAAAAAAGAAGTGTTCCAAGGGGGCAAACCTCAACCATAACACTAGCAAGCTTATATGCATGAAAAGAAAAAAGAAAAAGCATAGAAATATACTTTTAATAGAAGATCTGCACCTGGCATCCTGACTGAATGCCAAAGCTTGAGAAAGTCCTGCAATGCTCCAGTGAAGCAGCAAGCAAAGGAGATGGAGCCAACGGTAGCTATGTCAGCTCATCTGGGACTCAACTCCCCCATACTTCTAGCTGGGGACGGAAAGTGCCAGCTGCCTGCGACAGACGAAGATTAGGGAGGGGGGGAGAAAAGGAACTGGTTCACAGACTCATGGGGTAAAATTGGTGCAGAGGGGGTTCTGGATCCCTTAGCAAAGTGTACAGAAGCTAAATAATAATTAAAGATCATGTTGTAGAAGACTTCTGGTCTACTTGTGCTTGTTTTTGTCCTACACTTACTGACAGTGGGCTCCTCGTGATTTAGAAGAATTTTCTAGTAAAGGATTGTACATTGTGAGGTTTGTCATTTCATAAAAGACCGAAAAACATTGCAACTTCAAGCACGTTAGTAATACATTGTATGATGGCCTCACTCCACCACAGAGAGCCCAATCTCTCCATCCTTCAGAGTTTGAGATATTAGGAGTTGTGTAGTGAGATTACCAGACTCCACAGTTATTTTCTGGCCTTGGCGAGTACCTGTAACATGGAGGCATCTGTGGTAGAAGACAAATGTTTGAGGCCAAGAAGAAATGGTAATCTAGATTACACTCTCCTCCGTGGAGGTGTGTTAGGATACATACTAACCCCTGTGGTGCAGCGGTTGACTGCCCCACAGGTGTTTGTGCTGGGACTTGCAGTCCCAGGGCTCTGGCACGGCATTAGATGTGTTGGGGCTGCAGGTTGGAAGCCAGGGGACTGGCTGTCTAACCTGGATCCTCCTGTGGGTGTGACGGAACACATAAGCAGACTTCCTGTTAGTCACATGGGCTGTGAGGTCAGGAAAGGTCCTTGACCACAGGAGAGAAAGGAGCTGAGGAAGCCCCAGGGAGCCTGGATAACCCTGGACTCTGGAAGTTTGCACCCGGTCTGAGCCCATACCGGACCACAGTCGGTGAACCTAAAGAAAAGGCATCCCCCCCAGCTAAGACCGTAGCCAGCGATCCCGTTGATGGACTAAAGGTCAGTGGTTGCTGTTATGGACTAACCAGGTGTCGTCCCGGTTGGTGGGACAGCCTGATATAGTGTACCTGTCCTGTCCATGAATGCCCTGTATATCTTATGCGGTTTATGACGATTGAGAAACCGTTGGACTCCGTTTTACCTTAAGACGCGGTTGTTTGCCCAGTTTCTGCGGCCAAGCAGTTCGAGGAGGTTTCATGAGCCTAATGAGCGGCCAAGCAGTCACCAAGGCGTGTGTGGACGCCACACCCCATAGATAAAGCAATCCATAAGGCAATACAAAAACGAGCAAGAGTCCACCAAAATATGGCTCAAGCAGCTCAACACAACACAGTGCAATGAGTGCAAGAAACAAAAAAAAAAAAAAAGGTGAGCTATAATGCTTATAAAATATCATGATGATTTATTAATCAACAGACAGTGAGACAAAGTTCAGTACACACAAGTAGGTGCAAGACAATAGTCTTCCCATGATAACACCTACAAACAAAGACACGAAATGTACGTTGGGGTTTTGCACCAGGTACTTTAGGTATAATGGCAATCTGAGTTGAAAATCCATTTTTGGTTTATACATGCACTTTATATGATTATTATGCCCATGTTCATGAGGTCTATAAACATACACATGTTCTTGTTTGACCCTATATGGCTGTATTGATACGAGCTACTATATATGACCATCTTTTAGTATTTTTGTATCTTAACTATTGTCTTGCACCTACCTGTGTGTACTGAATTATAGGTCTCACTCTATCTTAATAAATCATGATATTTTGTAAGCATTATGGCTCCACATTTTCTGGTCTCCTTCCCTCATAACCCAATAGAGTGGCTACAAACCCAAGTACAACGGTTCTCAAAAAGATCTTTTTCTCATGGCGGGCAGGACCTGACTGTACAAGTTACATGGCTACTCCCATCTCCACAGATAGTGTTTGTGAAAACAAGCAACTCTCAAATATATTATAAAAATCAGTCCCCCTCCTCTGATAGTTATAGTTTTCTTTTTTATTACTGCCTGTTGACTTGGTCACTGGCCACTGGTGCAACAGAGATAGTCAAGCAGGCGCAGTGCTTACAAGTGTTTCTATGGCGGCCGTCACACGTATCTATATCGTGAGCGATATTGTAAGCGATCACGTGCACGCGCGATCGCTAACAATACATAGTAACATAGTTTTAAGGTTGAAGGAAGACTTTAAGTCCATCTAGTTCAACCCATAGCCTAACATGTTGATCCAGAGGAAGGCAAAAAAAACCCATGTGGCAACACTAAGCTCCACATTGGGGGAAAAAATTCCTTCCTGACTCCAGATATGGCAATCAGACTAATTCCCTGGATCAACGCCCTATCAAAGAATCTAGTATATATAACTGGTAATATTATAGTTTTCAAGAAAGGCATCCAGGCCCTTCTTAAATGTTAGTAGTGACTCACTCATTACAACATCATGTGGCAGAGAGTTCCATAGTCTCACTGCTCTTACAGTAAAGAATCCGCGTCTGATTATGATTAAACCTTCTTTCCTCCAGACGTAGAGGATGCCCCCTTGTCCCCGTCTCAGGCCTAAGAGTAAAGAGATCATTAGAAAGGTCTCTGTACTGCCCCCTCATATATTTATACATTATTATAAGATCACCCCTAAGCCTTCGTTTTTCCAAGCTAAATAACCCCAAGTTTAATAACCTGTCTTGGTATTGCAGACCCCTTAGTCCTCTAATGACTTTTGTCGCTCTTCTCTGGACCCGCTCTAGTTCAGCTATGTCTTTCTTATACACCGGAGACCAGAATTGTACACAGTATTCGAAGTGTGGTCGCACTAGTGACTTGTATAGAGGTAAAATTATGTTCTCCTCATGAGCATCTATGCCTCTTTTAATGCATCCCATTATTTTATTTGCCTTTGCAGCAGCTGTCTGACACTGGCCACTAAATGTGAGTTTATCATCTATCCATACACCCAGGTCTTTTTCAGTGACAGTTTTGCCCAGTGTTTTACAATTAAGCACATAATTATACCTTTTGTTTCCTCTGCCCAAGTGCATGACTTTACATTTATCCCCATTAAAGCGCATTTGCCATTTAGCAGCCCAAGCTTCTAGTTTACATAAATCCTCCTGTAATATAAAATTGTCCTCCTCTGTATTGATTACCCTGCAGAGTTTAGTGTCATCTGCAAATATTGAGATTCCACTCTGTATGCCCCCTACAAGGTCATTAATAAATATATTAAATAGAAGCGGGCCCAACACTGACCCCTGTGGTACCCCACTGTTAACTGAGACCCATTCTGAGTGTGTTCCATTAATAACCACCCTTTGTTTCCTGTCACTAAGCCAGTTCTTAACCCACTTACACATATTTTCCCCTATCCCCATTGCCCTCATTTTATGTATCAACCTTTTGTGTGGCACCGTATCAAAAGCTTTTGAAAAATCCATATACACCACATCCACTGCATTCCCTTGGTCCAGTCCAGAACTTACTTCTTCATAGAAGCTTATTAGATTAGTTTGACAGGAACGGTCCCTCGTAAAACCATGTTGATAATGGGTCATGAGGTTATTTTTCTTCAGATACTCCAGTATAGCATCTCTTAGAAAACCCTCTAGGATTTTACCCACTGTAGAGGTTAAGCTTACTGGCCTATAATTTCCAAGATCAGTTTTTGTCCCCTTTTTGAATATTGGCACCACATTTGCTATACGCCAGTCCTGTGGTACAGACCCTGTTATTATGGAATCTTTAAATATTAAAAATAATGGTCTATCTATGACAGTACTTAACTCCTGCAGCACTCTGGGGTGTATCCCATCCGGGCCCGGGGATTTGTCAATTTTAGTGATTTTTAGACGATGCCGTACTTCCTCTTGGGTTAAGCAGGTGACATTTAATTGAGACTTTTTGTTATCACTGATCATATTGTCTGTCATGGGATTTTCTTGTGTAAATACTGTTGAAAAAAAGTCATTTAGCATATTGGCTTTTTCCTCATCCTCATCCACCATTTCACCCAGACTATTTTTAAAGGGGCCAACACCATCATTTTTTAGTTTCTTACTATTTATGTAGTTAAAAAATATTTTGGGATTCTTTTTACTTTCTCTGGCAATGAGTCTCTCTGTCTCAATCTTTGCTGCCTTGATTTGCTTTTTACAAATGTTATTTAATTTTCTGTATTTATTTAATGCCTCATCACTACCTACTTGCTTTAATTCCCTAAATGCTTTCTTTTTGTCACATATTGCACTTCTTACCGCTTTATTTAGCCATAGTGGTTTCCTCCTATTTCTAGCATGCTTATTCCCATAGGGTATATATTGTGCACATGTCCTATTCAGGATGCTAATAAACATCTCCCATTTGTGTTGTGTACTTTTATGTCTCAGGACATCGTCCCAGTTTATTGCACTAAGATCATCTCTCAACCGTTGGAAATTTGCCTTCCTGAAGTTTAGTGTCCTTGTGGCCCCTCTACTACACATCTTAGTAAAGGATACTTGAAAGCTTATTAAGTTATGATCACTATTACCCAAGTGACCTCCAACCCGTATATTTGATATGCGGTCTGGCCTGTTGGTTAATATTAGGTCCAGCAGTGCCCCCCTTCTTGTTGGGTCCTGAACCAGTTGCGAAAGGTAATTGTCTCTCATAGTTTTCAAAAACGTATTACCTTTGCTGGAACTGCAGGTTTCTGATCCCCAATGTATTTCAGGGTAGTTGAAGTCCCCCATAATAATGACTTCTCCCTGAGTTGCTGCTTCATCTATTTGCTTTATGAGGATATTCTCCTCCACTTCCATTATTGTTGGGGACTTATAACAATATCGCTCACATCGCTGGTGAGCTGTCACACAGACAGACTCACCAGCGATGTGGAGCAGCGAGATCGCTGGTAACTATGGTACACATCGGGTTACTAGGCGCCGCGCGGCGCTTAGTAACCCGACGTTTACCATAGATACCATCTCCCAGCATAGGCTCTGCCACTGGGAGATCGTTCATCGTGGTGTCATACACCACGATGAAGCAGATTGTTCAAGCGTTTATCGCTTGATATGAGCTCCTGCTCACCAATCTGCGATCTAGCGATCAAGCGATATTACATTGTAAAATCGCTTGATCGCACGCAGCGATGCACAAACGATATCGCTTAAGCGATCAAAAAGCAGATCGCTTAAACGATATCGTTCGCAATATTGAACCGTGTGACGGCCACCTAACAGCGCTTGTAAGCACCGCTCTGGATCGGTCTGGGATCTCTGGAGTGCATGGTTAGGCCCCACTGCAGGGCAGCTTCAGGGCCACCGTGTTCCAATGCTGTAGAATCAAAGCCGCCTCATACAGCACCATCAGAGAGCGCACAGTTTGGGTAATAATGCCGCTAGCCTGAACTATCAAGAGCACCCCTCCATTTCTATGGGCCTTGAAATCCTTGAAGGAGTCAGTTTGACTGAACAACACATATTGTCCACAGAGTAGTAATAAAGAATTAGAACCATCTGCAAATACAATTCCTAATCTGTGTACAAACACCAAAAATGGTGTCAGCCCAATTAGGACGGGTGTCAGCTCAATCAGGGGAAGGGTAGGGGGGGGGGGGGATCAGCTCAATTAGCTGATTGCTGTAGGTCCAGATTCCAGAAACAGACAATACTGCCTGGTCACTGCCGGGTGGGGGGGGGGAGATGAGGGGAATTATTTTGTGTTGCCGCTTCAGATAAATAACGGCCTCATGTTTTACAAGGGACAACTCAAATCTGCCAATCAGAGGCCATCTGTACAGAGTGGAACTCTATCTGCTTCATAGATGAGGGTCCCCTACCCCAATGATGTGTTGATGCCCCGGTCGGGCATGTGGACTGCCATTTTATTCATTACACTACTCGAACTGTTATTACAGGTTACAGTTGTGGTATATCTGTGACTAACTGGAAATGATAATGCAATATAACAGTGAGGCGAATGAGTACAGTACGAAGTCAGGATATAAACAAAAACACGCTGTCCTCCGGATCTGTAAGAATAGTGAGAGCCAGTCTTCCAACAGGTATGGATCATTAAGCTTAATTGTGTGCGGCCACATTAGAATACTAAACTGCATTGATAGAACAAACAAAAATAGCATATAAACTTACAATTGATAACTTTTCACCTTTCGCCATTAGTTTACTTACTTGTGAATTGAATAAAGATGTCGACTCAAGTTGTCACATACTAAAATATCATAATTCTGTATGGTGGGCTCCATTGACGGACCCGAGCACTGCAGGAGACAGATTACATGTGACGGTCACACTAATAGACTTGTCATACACATACAAGTAAAATAAAAATGAGTTTTCCATATTAAATAACGAAGTGAAACTTACAATCACTACTTCTCCAAGATACTCAAACGTACAGTGCGCTATGCAGCCGTACTGAATGGTGTATCCCAGGAAGCCCAGTGTCTTCCCCATCACCTTTCTGATCATACTAGATGTTCTGTATATTGTTATTTGCTGACCTGTAAGATAAAAGCATTAAAATTAAGAACAACTGGGGGAAAAAAAAAGGTACACACACATTTCGGGCTGCTCACGGTCCTTACATCCTATTAGGGCATACCGATATCATGTGTCTTCTGTAATAAAGGAAGGGGGTCATAAGAGAATGACCTATTGTTTATAGGGAATCGGAGATTAAACCCCTCCCCCCCCCTTTGCATTGCATGTTTGGGCATGTGGGTATTTAATAGCTCACTATATGGGTCACAGCAAGCAAGGAAAGAAGACAGTGAGCCATCAAGCCAAAGAGGCTGGTGGCAGGCGGGGAAACAACCTCGGGAGGCAGAGGCTTAGCAAGTGCTATGCCAAGCCCAGAGCACCTAATGCCTCATTTACATGCTAATTAAAATGCTGATTTCTCACAAATGCAACTGTAGATGGACAACAGATTTACATTTATAAGATCTGTTGACTTGCATTTCCTCTTCAAATCAGGTGTCTGTGGTTTTTAAAACATTGTTTTTTTTCCATTTCAATTTTCCATATTACTATTATGGAGACTGTTGAAAAGTCTTCAGAACAGGAAGGGATAGTCTAGTATAAGGTCTTGTGACCACTCATCAAAGAAAAGAAAATAATAATGTGCATCTACATATGTGAAAATCCATCTTTTGCTTTCAGCCACCACCTGATCCTTCTGGACATGCTATCGATCAGATTCAAACATGTCTCTACCAAAATCCGATTCCAGGTCTCTTCTACATGTTCCCAATGTTGGTGCATACTGGTTGTGTGTAGAGTTGTAGAAAAAGCTGTATATATACACACACAAGTGATCGATGGGTTGAGATCGGAGGACTGTTCGGGCCAAGCCAGTGCCTCTACTTTATTGCCATTGAACCATTTCTACCCTGGTTTCGAGGTATGCCTCAGGTCGTTGTCCTGCTGGAACACCAGGTCGTCCTTTTCATACCCATAGTACTCAAGTGTACTAAGTAACTTATCTTGTAGGATGCTCACAATTAGCTCAGCATTGAGCTCACCATTGATCCTGGTCATCAGACTTCCTCTACCAACCTTGACAGATTCTTCAACTTCTTCATCCGTTTGCCACTTTTTCCCTGGTTTCTTCTAGACCCATCAGCACTCATCAAAGTCGTCTATTGACTTTTCATCTAAACACTCCAAATCGCCCTTTTCCAATCTTCTACTGTTCACTTTTTTTTAACTTTTTGCAACTTTTTGCAAACTTGAGCCATTGCTTCTTAGGACAATGAAGTTGAGGCATCTTCACCTTTTTTCGCAACCTTATTCCAGCCTCCAGATCTCACTATTACGAAGCATTGAAGCCCCCTCCAGTGCCGTGTTTGTTGCACCAGAACTGATAGACCTTACGATGAGCCAATATGTTGTCTCCGATATTTTGCCTGGACATCCACCTTCTTGGCTTTTGAATGGATGGACTTCATTTCATATTCTTCCAAATGTCGTGGCACTCACCTGCTGCAGTTTGGTCATTTTCTGGTCCGAGAGACTTGATGAACTGGACTGATGTTGTTTTTCTTTTCCTGGGAAATCTCACTCATTGCTGCTCCTTGATTTGAACCAGTGTCGTTTTGTTTGAGAATCAACCTAATAGCACTGATCTATAGGGGAATTTGAGAACAGGTTGTACTTTGTAGTATAGGAAGAAAAAGATTTTTCAAAAACAGTAACACTGCAGTGACATGACAAGAATCTGAGTAACTAACCATATACTAAATAGTTGCAATTCAAATTTATGTATGAGATGGCCAAGATGATTGTCTATAAAATGAAGGTAGTTTAACGCTCGAAGCTGTAGTGGATGGTGAGATTTGGCGCCTGAAAGTCAAAAGTTTAAAACATGATTACCCTTTTGCTTGTCAGTGTATGTATATATTATATATCATATATGTATTGTAAGGTTGCGACCCGGGGAACCCGCTTGGCACGGGGAAATTACATCAGCGACTACATTTTAACGGAACATAACCAGCGGATTTATTGTTTTTCTGTCATAAACCGCTTTCATCACATAAAACATAACACCGTATTTACATTTTCATATGACATAACTTCCTCATTAGTACATCACATGACATTACATTATAGGACATTCACATGAGAATCAACGGGACCATATCATGACCTATTGTTGGTCCCAATGGCGGTTACCTCCTCCTAACACCCTGACAGGGATCATTCTCCATCCTATTGCACTTGGGTCATCATACAGGGTACTGTTTTCATGAACCATTATGACTCACGCATGAAACAGCATTCATGGCATTTTTACATAAACCAATATGCTACATACTCAGGGCCCACAATAGTACCAGGAACCCTGTCATTCAGTGCACACGAGACCTCCACGGATCCACCAGTATCCGGGACACTTACATCTGGATCAACGGGACCATATCATGACTCACTCAGTCAGTCCCAAAGTCGGCTATACCTATGACCACCTGGCCCTTGAGCCGACCTCGGTCTGTCTCGCCATCCATATGACCGCCTGGCCCTTGAGCCGTCTTCGGTCCTCATCACTGGCTGGCATGCACACATCAGGTGCACCGGCATGGAGCTGGCAGGCTCCCTTCACTTCCCCCACCGGGGACGGATCACTTCCGGCACGTCCTCACATGGCAGTGGTCTGGACTGCTCTGACTCCCATCAACCTCTCCTCATTCAGACCCCTGGCAGGTTCTTATCCAGGCTGCCTCACCCACAGCTGCAACCCAGTGAGTCAATCAGCACATCTCACTCACACACACATCTGAGATGTGATTAACCCCCTGTGCACCATTCAGGTTTACCCCAGCAAAGCACTCATACATACAGGTTCTGACACAGCCGCTCATCAGGCTCATGAATCTGTCAGGTCTACAGCGCTCACTTTCAGCTGTTAACTCCCTGTGTTCCACGTAGGTTTAACACAGCACATCCACAGTAAAACCGGATAAATGTGAACAGAGCCATATACCGACCACCCGTGTGATGCACCTGGCCATGGGTTGCATCACCACAGTATGTACATACACTGGTCATGAGACCATATACTAGACTACCACTTTCTGTTCAGTGCTGAAGACTTTTCAGCAGTCTCATAACCATCACAGTCTTGACACCTCTATGTGCAGTAGCAAACACAGGATCTATCATTCATGATGTCATGTCACACCTATTCCCCTCCCTATACAATAACTATTGCCAAGATTAAAAGCATTCACAGATAACGCTTCTGTACAAATAAATAGGGTCCGAGACATATTAATTTGGAAAAATACAGGAAACACGAGTCTAACATTAGCCCCAATATCAGTTTGTGAAAATGTCAAATTTCTTTTATATAGGAAAGTGTGAAAAAATATAACAGTAGGTAATTTTCCCATCACATTCCCTTTACCGTACATAAACTGTGGAAGTTTGTGAACATTTACAAAAGTTTCATACATCTCCATGTACTACTGATGTATGAACAATTAGGATTGTAAGAGTAAAGTCACTACAGGCATTAGATCTGGAGATTTCACGAAAACTTCACTGTATCTGCCAAACACTATTGACCTGTTTATGGTTTTCCTCACCCATCTTTCATTGGCATTAAGCAATTTATGAGCGGAAATTACCAATTATAGGCAGATCTCCCACAAAACGGTAAAGGAGCCACCCAACAAACACCATGCACAACTAGGAACCGGTCAGAGGTTAATCTACTATATGAGGAGTATCAGGTAGGCTTTGTATAGTGAGAATGAATGAAGCCATAGAAATAGAATCTCAAACACAAAACACAATAAAAGTATATCCAACGACACATACAAGTAACAAAACATTTTAGTTAACAGCAAAGACAAATAAATAAATATAAATCAATGCGAAAATATTACGCAATGCGGAAATCTAAATATATAAGAAATCATTCCAATGGTTTAAAAGGGAAAAAAAATTTAAAGAATTAAGAATAAAATGTCTTCTTTAAAAAAGGAAACTAGTAGAATGTCATGAACGAGTATGGTTGACCTGCGGAAGTTCTGCGTTCCTTGCCTTTGGCCCAGACCGGAGCCATACTCTCCTAATACATTCGCTGCCCTCTTCCATCACAGGATTTTTTTCTTCTTCTTCTGTTTATAAAATTAATCACAGCACGCGGGGTGGAAATCGCTTCAAGCCTCATGAATGACATCCAAGAGATGGGAACGGATTAGTTTGCAGTTACTGCCAGTTAAAGCGCCAGGTGGCTTTTTCCTGCGCTGAAGGTGTTACTGATAATCCCATTACACTGGTACTAAATCTTGCAGACATCAAAATTATCAGCGACGTTCCTTTTCATCCCATCCTTTCCAAGTGACTGGAAGGAGCTTCACCTGAAAGAAGTCAAATCCACATGCAGCTGCTGCTGTTTTTTTAGCAGGCAGCCGATTTTGCCGAGAATGCCAATCGCGCTCCAATTTCCACTGTGCTGGTGGGCTCTCTCTATTCCCTGCCCAATAATACATCTGTTAAGAAATCCTACAGCTACAAATCAAGATTAAATCCTACCAGGGACCTCATGTAGGTCTCCTCTTCCAAAAAAAAGGCAGCAGGCTTTGACTGCCTATCTCTGACACTGTCAGGGGAATACTCTTCAAATCCCAGACCTACTTAGAAGAATAAGCCAAGGATCACAAAACATGACCTCTAAAACCTTGATAGAACTATATTCTGACCCGGAGGCATTCATTCTAGGTGGAGATTAGAACTTTGCATAATAAGATTACACAGCAAGTGAATGATATCAAGGGAATATCCATATGCAGTCTTTTGGGGGGGGGGGGTTTGTTTTCTTTCTTTCCCCTTTTCGGAGGGCAGAGCGCTCGCACAATATGCAATGCAGACGTAACGGAGCCTGCTCTATTCTGGTTGAAATAAAATAGATTCACATAAATTAGTCCTTTTGCTTTATAAAGCCTCTATGACGCCTCGCGCATTGACAACCCCTCCGAGAATTTGGCTTGTATCTGCCCGCTATTTACTCCGAGCAGTTGTCCAAATAAGACACGGAAAATGAAGTTGAGAAATATAGTGGATACAATAAAGGGAACACATTGTTTGGTGTAATCTGGGATTACAACTATTAACATAAGAAAAATGGAGGAAGTTAATTCAAGGGTTCAAGTTTGGGTGACACTGGCTGACAATACAGGGGATGAAGCTTATAGTCCACAGAAAAATGACAAAAACCTAATTATACACAGTATACATATTTGTCATCCTTTACAAAGAGCCTAAAGTTACCGATTGTCTATATGAACCTTGTGGAGTCTCTGTAGCGTCATGTAAGGTGATATGTGGACCTCAAACTCCTGAAACGTTGCGCAACAAAAACAATCTGTGCAACCAGGGCTGAGGAGTTGGTATGCCGAACCCTCGACTCACTCAATTTCCCGGAATCCGACTCCGCATCCTTGTGTGCAACTACTCATGAGACAGTAAGTCGCAGACAATTTAAATGCTCTGGTTTTGCTGTGAATAAAAACAGCCAAGTTGCATACAACCTGTTGACCAACGACAGAAAATCCAGTACTTTTAGAAAACATTTGAACTCTGGTTCGCAGTAGATCGCAATGAGACATCATTGGGAATCATAACATTCCATACTCTAATGTGCCATTGCAATTTCAGTGTCAAAAGACTTGTGATCGTGTAGCCCTAGACTAAAGGTTACAAAAATGGAGTCTATTTCATGAACCAGAAAAATATAAAAAAGGGAAAGTTTGTATTCATTGACACTAACAGATTAAATGGGTGTGTAACAAGTTTGGAAATTCGACCACTGTGTCCCTATCGATCTTAAGGGATTGCCAAGATAACCAAGTAGTGTATTCAGCCTTCCTCTGCAGCCCAATGTTGAATGATCGACCTGTTTCATTCAACTGGTTTATTTTACAGCCTTATTGTTGGGATTTCAGGAGTCACAGAGGTTGGATCTTGTAGACATGAAACGTTTTAAAACTTGATACAAAACCCTCTAAATTCAAGTAGCGTCTACTTAGGCTGTGTCTACACTTACTATATATTGTCACAGCGCTAGCTGAAATGTAAGTTGAATGCCACCTGTAGTCAATGGAGTCATGGTTGATAGGTTCGGGCAGGGGTGTCTACCAATTTTCTGGAAAATCTGATGGAATGTGTAATGAGTCATACATCATGAGTGGTGTGTTGAGCAGCCACCGTTGATGTTGATACTCAACATGCCTTATACTCGCAACACCTGTCATCCTAGGGATTCATAATAGACAGATCTTTTGGAAGCTTTAGTTTCTAATTCTGCGTGATACACAGTAATCAAATAAATGAAACAGAAATAAAATATTACTTTTTCCATGAATAATAGCAATCAGGAGTGTGGAGCTTAAGCCAAACCTACGATTTCAACTCTAACTCCTCAATTTCTCTGAATACAACTCCAACTCACCAAAATGGATACATATTCTGACACTCCAACTCTCCAGACCTGGTGTGCAGTCGGTAAACCAAACCTCTGACTCCTCATTTCCTGGATTGGACTCCCGACTCCACCAAAATGGCCACAGACTCCAACTCCACAGTCCTGATTGCAATATTTCTAGGCTACAGATACTTGGTGGACTGCTTTCCATTAGTTAAACCCAACCATTAAGCATATTTCAGTTTAAAAAGTCCTCAATGGCATACAACTTTAGATGCAATTTATTCACCAACGGTCTACTTTTAGTTGTGCAACTTTAAATCCCAGCATGTGCCACCCAGGGTCCTCAGCTGGTCAGACAACTTTAGATGACAGTATGTGCCATCTATGGTCCCCACATGGTTTATTATTTATTTATATAGCGCCATTAGGTTCCATGGCGCTTTACATGAGGATAAGGGAGACAAGCACAAGTACACTAACTCTAGACAATCAGGACATACAGGTACAGGAGGGGAGGGGACCCTGTCCCAAGGGCTCACAGTCTACGAGGGGCGGGTGGGGATACAGTAGGATGGGGGAAATTGTATAGCTTTAGATGCCAGTATGTGCTGCCTAGACACAAAAGGTCTTAGGATAACCCCATCAGAACTAGAGCTGTAGTACATGATGGCTATTTGTATACTATAGCTCATTACAGCTTGCTGAGATTTAAGGGATAAAATTAGTAAATTATGGAGTTAAAGGGATTGTCTAGTTTGAACAATCATTCAGTGATTAGCTATAAATCGGGACAACCTGACAGCAAGTGTTGAATTTTTCTATAGCACCCCCACCATAAGGAACAGTAGATATTACATACGGTAGATCTCAATGCCGCTCTCCTCATTGCCTAGTAGGCGCTTCTCGTTTATCTCAGAACTCCATAACAGTATACCTGAAAATGGTTTTTCCAAGCCAGACGAACGAAGTACTCCAGACCAGATGTGTGAAAGAGGTTCAAACAAAATATGTTTGATCCCTAACATTTACCTACAAACTTAGTTCAGGAAAGAAAGCCGGGAAAAGAAATAGACTTATGTTGGGGCCATGACCTATTTTAATGATGAGGTTCTCCTCTAAATATCATCTTACCACCTCCCGAACATCGCTGATGATTGGAGAGAACCTGTGGTTTCAGGCTCAGCAACCTTAATTTACTTGTAAGAGGCACCACAGACCTTCAAACAGGAGCCATGGCAAGTGAAGAAAGCAAGGCTCGCTTTTCATCTTCAGCAGAACAAACATGAAGCCACGTCCTGCCCGTCTGACTGTCCGCATTTCGTTTCATTACATTTTTTGTTTGAAACTAAAGGATTTGTATTTAAAAATGCCAAAGTGGTGAACAGAAAAACCACAATAAATTACTACGATAGCAATATGTTGTCAAAGGTTTGTTAAAATAATGCTGCCATGAAGGAATTAACAGCTCATGTAAAAGATGCTTCTAAAGAAAGCCTCAATGCTGCGCCCACTATGTGCCAACCTGTCCCAGCTCTGCAATATAATGGTTATGTCTCCGAAATTCAAAACTAAAAAATTTGTATTTATTTGCATCAAATGAGAAATTGTCAAAATAATAAAAAAAGAAACCGTGCTTTCAGAGCTCAAATAATGCAAAGAAATCAAGTTCCTGTTCATTTAGAAACAACAATACTAATGTTTTAACTCAGGAAGAGTTCAGAAATCAATATTTAGTGGAATACCCATGATTCTTAACAGCTTTCATGCGTCTTGGCATGCTTTCCACCAGTCTTTCACACTGCTTTTGGGTAAACGTACGCCACTCCTGGCACAAAAAGTTAAGCAGTTCTTCTTTGTTTGATGGCTTGGGACTATCCATCTTCCTCTGGATTACATTCCAGTGGTTTTCAGTGGGGTTCAAGTCTGGAGATTGGGCTGGCCATAACAGGGTCTTGATGTGGTGCTCCTTCATCCACACATTGATTGACCTAGCTGTGTGGTATTGGGCATTGTCCTGCTGAAAAAAAACAGTCCTCAGAGTTGGGGAACATAGCCTGAGCAGATTATTCATACGTCCTTCGCAAAGATTAACCTGCCCATTTCCAGCCTTGTTGAAGCATCCCCATATCATCATGGATCCTCCACCAAATTTCACAGTGGGTGCAAGACACTGTGGCTTGTACACCTCTCCAAGTCTCCGTCTAACCATCAGACGACCAGGTGTTGGGCAAAGCTGAAAATTAGACTCAGAGAAGATCACCTTACTCCAGTCCTCTATGGCAGTGTTTCCCAACTCCAGTCCTCAAGGCACACCAACAGGTCATGTTTTCAGGATTTCCTTAGGATTGCATAGGTGATAATTTAATCACTTGCACAGGGGATAATTCCATCATCTGTCTAATGATAAGGAAATCCTGAAAACATGACCTGTTGGTGTGCCTTGAGGACTGGAGTTGGGAAACACTGCTCTATGGTCCAATCCTTATTGTCTTAGGGAAACTTTAGCCTGGCTCTTCTTTGCTTCTCATTGATGAAAGGCTTTTTTCTAGCTTTACATTACTTGAGCCCTGCCTTTAAGAGCCAGTTATGAACTGTTCTTGCCATGCACTCTACCACAGCTGCCATTTGCCATTTCTTTTGTAGGTCACTTGACCTGCAGTTCCTGAGTGATATTTGAATAAGATGATGGTTATCCCGGTCAGTGGAGAGTCACTTTCGCCCTCTGCCGGTCTGTAGCTTTGTTGTCCCTTTTGTAATGGACTGCTGTCTTCTAAATTTTAAGGATGGAGGCAACATGACGCTCACTGCATCCCTCTGCTAGTAAAGCCAGAATTGAGCCCTTATTTTCCTCACTCAAGACTTTTCTTTTCAACTCCTTTGGCATGGGTAAAAGTTATTTTTTCATTCAAATTACTTTTGAGCTATTCCTAGCATGTGTTGTGCCATCCAGCTTGTCCTATTGCAAGATTGTGAAGACCACAGCAGTGTTTTTTATACTTTCCCTCGTTTAATAAGATTTGGTTCAGTTGATCACCTAAGCAAGAGCACATTAAGTAGAATATACTTTGGTTTGAATTCAACTGACACTGGAATGGAATGGCTGTCAGACATGTAGAAATTGTGATTTTTAGAAAACTGTGCCGTGATTTCTTAATTTTTGCCAGAGCTGTATATACAGAAAAGCAAAATATACAAAAATAAAGTAAAAACTTGGCAGGAAGGAAGAGTTCAAAAAAGAAAACATGACTAGGACATGATTAAGCCCAGAAAGCCTTTTTCTGCATCTGATACATAAATGCTGACAACATAACCCCCGGATTATACAGAAGATGCTGGGCACTCCGTCTGGAAACATGATACCGAAGTGGTGCGGGGAACAGCAGAAGACTGAATGGTACATCTATAACCACTTATTGTCATGATTAAGAGAGAGCTGGGCCTGACACTCACCTCCAGTTATTTCTAAATATGAAGGCTCTGGTTCGATTTTCGCCCAGCGACTCGCAATGGCCGCTTCGCGGCCATTGCTCGCACGTGGTGACGTCACAGAGTGACAAAGCCACGGTCTTTTGCGGGGTCCGACACGGAAGTGCCTACGGCAATTATATAGTAGATAAAAAGTTCTTTAAAATAAAATCCAAAATAACAAAAAACTTTAAAAAGTAGAAAAAAAAAAAAAAAATCCTCCGCACACAAGACCATATTTTGAGATTCCACTCACATTTGACGATAATAAAAAGTCATTAGAACGAGATCTAAATATCAATTGAAGAAAGCAATGATATACAGTCGTCGTTAATCCCTTCATTTTTTAAATCCATGAATAAAAATTCATCACTTCTAAATACGCCGAAGCCCATCAAGCAGGAACAAAAGCATATGCACAAAAGAGGTTTTAATAAATTTCAAAGCCCACAAGAGCCGGGGTCTCATTAAAATTATAAATTACACAAACATGGAAGGAAGATTTTTAACTGTGGTGCGGCTAAGCAGATTACTGCAAAACCCCATGTTCCATCTGAGAACACACCATGGACTTCCCAGATGGGGGCTTGGAACGAGAAATAAAAAGACCAACCCTACAAAGCCAAAAGAAGAAGAAAAAAAACTGTGATCTTCCCACTCCGTGCAGCATATGACAGCCAAATGTGGCGATTATTCCGTGTGCTTATCTTATAAAAGACAAAAGGACAAACAGAGCGCAGTGATAGGATCGGCATTGCTCTGATCACATTACACTTTGATTAATTAAGTCATTTCAATACTGCACTTCAATTGTTTTTTATTATTAAATCACTAGTAAACTTCCGGGAACTGTCAGGGTTTAGAGAAGTTGGAATTGTTACACATTCTCAAATGGAATCAAAATGTAAAAAAGTCTGGTAAGTTCTTATTTCCTTTTTGCAACCCAAAAAACAAAAAAGATCCCATTTCTGATTACCATACTTACCCTACCGACAGTGATCCACCGCCTCGGACTACAAGCCCTTTAAAACCATTTAGTGGAATCATTGTAATGAGGAGTAGTGGAATCATTGTAACGATGAGTGGTGGAATCACTGTAACGAGGAGTGGTGGGATCACTGTAACGAGGAGTGGTGGAATCACTGTAACGAGGAGTGGTGGAATCACTGTAACGAGGAGTGGTGGGATCACTGTAACGAGGAGTAGTGGAATCATTGTAACGAGGAGTGGTGGAATCATTGTAACGAGGAGTAGTGGAATCACCATAATGAGGAGTAGTGGAATCATTGTAATGAGAGTAGGAGTAGTGGAATCATTGTAATGTGGAGTGGTGGAATCATTGTAACGAGGAGTGGTGGAATCATTGTAACGAGGAGTGGTGGAATCATTGTAACGAGGAGTGGTGGAATCACTGTAACGAGGAGTGGTGGAATCATTGTAACGAGGAGTGGTGGAATCATTGTAATGAGGAGTGGTGGAATTATTGTAACGAGGAGTAGTGGAATCATTGTAATGAGGAGTAGTGGAATCATTGTTATGAGGAGTGGTGGGATCACTGTAACGAGGAGTAGTGGAATCATTGTAACGAGGAGTGGTGGAATCATTGTAATTAGGAGTAGTGGAATCATTGTTATGAGGAGTGGTGGGATCACTGTAACGAGGAGTAGTGGAATCATTGTAACGAGGAGTGGTGGAATCATTGTAACGAGGAGTAGTGGAATCACCATAATGAGGAGTAGTGGAATCATTGTAATGAGGAGTAGGAGTAGTGGAATCATTGTAATGAGGAGTAGGGTAGTGGAATCATTTGTAATGAGGAGTAGGAGTAGTGGAATCATTGTAACGAGGAGTGGTGGAATCATTGTAACGAGGAGTGGTGGAATCATTGTAACGAGGAGTGGTGGAATCATTGTAACGAGGAGTGGTGGAATCATTGTAACGAGGAGTGGTGGAATCATTGTAACGAGGTGTGGTGGAATCATTGTAACGAGGTGTGGTGGAATCATTGTAACGAGGAGTGGTGGAATCATTGTAACGAGAGGATAGGTGGAATCATTGTAATGAGGAGTAGGAGTAGTGGAATCATTGTAATGAGGAGTAGGAGTAGTGGAATCATTGTAATGAGGAGTAGGAGTAGTGGAATCATTGTAACGAGGAGTGGTGGAATCATTGTAACGAGGAGTGGTGGAATCATTGTAACGAGGAGTGGTGGAATCATTGTAACGAGGAGTGGTGGAATCATTGTAACGAGGAGTGGTGGAATCATTGTAACGAGGAGTGGTGGAATCATTGTAACGAGGTGTGGTGGAATCATTGTAACGAGGAGTGGTGGAATCATTGTAATGAGGAGTGGTGGAATCATTGTAACGAGGAGTGGTGGAATTATTGTAACGAGGAGTGGTGGAATCATTGTAATGAGGAGTAGTGGAATCATTGTAATGAGGAGTAGTGGAATCATTGTTATGAGGAGTGGTGGGATCACTGTAACGAGGAGTAGTGGAATCATTGTAACGAGGAGTGGTGGAATCATTGTAACGAGGAGTAGTGGAATCACCATAATGAGGAGTAGTGGAATCATTGTAATGAGGAGTAGGAGTAGTGGAATCATTGTAATGAGGAGTAGGAGTAGTGGAATCATTGTAATGAGGAGTAGGAGTAGTGGAATCATTGTAATGAGGAGTGGTGGAATCATTGTAACGAGGAGTGGTGGAATCATTGTAATGAGGAGTAGTGGAGGCGAAGTGGTGACATATTCTGAATACTTCTTAATATCCAAGAACTGACTCATTAGGCTAATAATTGGCATGGAATAAAGAGAATTTTGTTTACGTACCGTAAATTCTTTTTTCTTTAGTCATCAATGGGAGACCCAGACAATGGGGTTTAGGGCTCTGCCCTCGGAGGTCACACTAGGTACTACAAGTTTGTAGACACCGCCTCCTCCGCTTATAAACCCCCACCGTAGGAGACATCCTCAGTTTAGTCCATAAGCTGCGAGGAGAAATTAAACCACACCCGAAACATCGGGAAGAATGCCGTGCACAGACGGTTCAACAACCCGGTAAACACTGTCTCGACAGAGAACAGAACAAGTGCAAAATATGCAACGGAACAACTGGGTGGGTGCTGGGTCTCCCATTGATGACTAAAGAAAAAAGAATTTACGGTACGTAAACAAAATTCTCTTTTTTCTGGTCGTCATAATGGGAGACCCAGACAATGGGGATGTCCTAAAGCAATACCCCAGGGCGGGAAGAGTTCCTCAACAAGACGGATAACACATGGTTCCCTCTAAAGGTGGGCAACCGCCGCCTGGAGAACCCGCCTGCCCAAACTCGCATCCGCAGAGGCATGGGCATGCACCATATAGTGCTTAGAGAAAGTGTGCAGGCTGGACCAAGTGGCCGCCTGACACACCTGTAGAGCAGAAGCTCGATGTCGCAAGGCCCAGGAGGCACCTACAGCTCTCGTAGAGTGTGCCTTCAAACCCACCGGGAGAGGCAAACCAGAAGACCGGTACGCCTCCTGAATGGGAGCCTTGATCCATCTGGCCAAGGTCGACTTCGAAGCCGCGGCCCCCTTACAGCGACCCATCGTGAGGACAAATAAGGAATCCGAACTCCTAAAGGAGGCGGTCCTGGACACATAAATGCGTACAGCTCTCACGAGATCCAGAGTATGGAGGTCGCGCTCAACCTGATGAACGGGAGCGGGGCAAAATGATGGGAGAACAATCTCCTGGTTTAGGTGAAACGTTGAAACCACCTTCGGCAGAAATTCAGGCCGTGGGCGCAACACCACCTTGTCTTGGTGAACCACCAGAAAGGGAGACTTGCACGAAAGTGCGGCCAATTCTGAGACCCGTCTCAGAGACGTAATCGCCACCAGAAAGACCACCTTCTGGGACAGACGAGAGAGAGAGACGTCTCTCAGTGGCTCAAACGGCGGTTTCTGCAGTGTCGCCAGGACCATGTTTAGGTCCCAAGGGTCCAGAGGTCGTCTATAGGGCGGGACCACCCGAGACACCCCTGCAGAAATTGACGTACCTTCGGGAGGAGCGCCAAGCCCCTGTCAAACAACACTGAAAGTGCTGATACTTGACCTTTCAGAGAGTCAAGGGATAATCCCAACTCCAACCCCGACTGTAGGAAGGCCAACAATGTCGGGATAGACAAAGGCCACGGTGAGCGGCCACCAGAGGCACACCAGGTAAAAAAGATTTTCCACGTTCTGTGGTATATCTTCCTGGAAACAGGTTTCCTTGCCCGATTCATAGTGGCAACCACTGTAGGAGAGAAACCTCTGGATGTCAGCAGCCAGGCCTCAAGAGCCATGCAGTCAATCTGAGGGCCCTGGAATTGAGGTGGAAGAATGGGCCTTGCGCGAGTAGATCTGCGCGTTCTGGAAGAGCCCACCTGTGTCCGCCTGACAGTTGCCACAGGTCCGGGTACCAAGACCTCCTGGGCCAATCTGGAGCCACTAGAATGGCCACTCTGCATTCTGTCCTGATCTTCCACAGGACCCTGGGAATCAGAGCCAGAGGCGGAAACACATATGGCAGCTGAAAGCTGGACCAGCTCAGGATCAGGGCGTCCGCCCCAGAGACTGGGGATCCCAAGATCTCGCCATGTATTGGGGCACCTGATGATTCAGCCGTGAGGCCATCAGATCCACGTCCGGAGTGCCCCCTGCCGCAGATGTCCCGGAAGACGTCTGGATGTATGGACCACTCTCCGGCGTCCATCCCCTGTCGGCTCAGATAGTCGGCCTCCCAGTTCTCGACCCCTGGGATGTGAACTGCGGAGATCAGGCAGCCGTTTTCCTCCACCCAGAGTAGAATGCGGTGGACTTCGGCGAGGGCCTGAGCACTTCTGGTCCCTCCCTGATGATTTATGTAGGCGACGGCCGTCGCATTGTCGGACTGTACCCGAATGGGCTGTCCTGACAGAAAATTCTGAAACGCCAGTAGCGCCAGAAAGACCGCCTTGATCTCCAGCACGTTGATCTGCAACGCCGACTCCGACTGAGTCCAGAGGCCTTGAGCCCTGTGGTGCAAGAACACCGCCCCCAGCCCTTCAGACTGGCGTCGGTGGTCACCACTAACCATGACGGTTTTAGGAAGGACCGGCCCCGTGACAGGTGATGTGGCTGGAGCCACCACTGTAGAGAGTCCCTGGTTGGTTGTGACAGTGTCACCAGCCGATTCAGAGAGATCGTCCTCTTGTCCCATCTGCGAAGAATCTCCAGCTGGAGAGGACGGAGGCGAAACTGTGCGAACGGCACCGCCTCTATCGCCGCTACCATGCGACCCACCAGTCTCATCAATACCCGTAGGGATGACTGTGGAGACAGGAGGACATTCTGCACTCCTGATTGGATCGCAAGCTGCTTGGCTTGAGGTAGGAAACACCAGGGCCGAGTCCGTGTGGAAGTCCATGCCCAGATATGTCAATGACTGGGTCGGAACCAGGGTCGACTTTTGAATGTTGATAAGCCACCCGAACCGTTCCAGGGACTTCATGGTCACCTCCAGGCTCACCCGACAAAGGTCTTCCGATGGCGCCCTGACCAACAGGTCGTCCAAATAGGGTATGACGGCGTGTCCCTGCGCATGCAGGAGAGCCATCATGGAGGCCATCACCTTTGTGAACACCCGTGGTGCTGAGGCTAGCCCGAATGGCAGTGCCACAAATTGGAAGTGCTCTTCCCCCACTGCGAATCTCAACCAGCGCTGATGAGCTGGTGCAATGGGGACGTGAAGGTAAGCGTCCCTGATATCGATGGACGCTAGGAAGTCTCCCTGTGACACAGCCGCGATCACTGAGCGCAGGGATTCCATGCGGAACTTCCGAACCAACACGTGACGGTTGAACAACTTGAGGTCCAAAACCGGGCGAAAAGAGCCGTCCTTCTTTGGGACAATAAAGAGGTTGGAGTAAAAACCCCTGAACCTCTCTTCCGTGGGCACAGGGACCACCACTCCGTCTCTGCGGAGTCCCTCCAACACCAGGTGAAAAGCCTGAGCCTTTTCTGGAGATGGAACCGACCGATGGAATCGGGGTATTGGTTGTGACGTCAGCTCTATCCTGTAACCTCTTGAGACTACGTCTCGAACCCACTGATCTTGAATGTGAAGAAGCCACTTGTCCTGAAAGCGAGACAGGCGGCCCCCCACCTGTGGGGAGGCAGGATGAGAGAGCGAGTCATGTCGAGGCGGGCTTGGGGGTGGCAGCCGCTGCCCCCGCCGGCTTCTTCTGACGACTCTTGGAACGCCACTGAGTAGCAGGCTTGCCCCCTCGGTCTGAGCGAGTGGACGCCGTTGATGACTGTGAACCGGAGCGAAAGGACCACTGCTTAGGGTTCCTTTTCACGGTGTACCGTGGCTTAGGCTTATTCTGCGGGATCTTAGACTCAGCAGAATCCTTTATCAATTTGTCCAGTTCGGTGCCAAAAAGCCTGTCACCAGCGAACGGAAGATTTTGTAAAATCTTCTTAGATGTGGCATCTGAGTCCCAAAGACGCAGCCACAACAGCCTGTGGATCGCAATCGCATTGGCCGAGGCCACAGCAGAGCGAGTGGCAGTTTCCAAAGATGCCGTCCTGGCATAGTCCGCATAGGCCCTTGCTCTCTCAGTGAGAGTCAGGACCTCTGGACTGGACCTAGCTAGATCAGTGATACCATCCAAACAGATAGTAATCGCTTGTAGGGTCCAGACCGCGGCAAAATTAGGGGCAAACGAAGACCCCACAGCCTCATAGGAAGACTTGGCGAGTTGCTCGACCTGTCTATCAGTAGCATCCTTCAATGAGGAGCTATCAGAGGCAGAAAACAAGGAGCGCGCAGCAATCCTAGTCATGGAAGCATCCACCTTGGGAGACTGCGACCATTCCTGGAGCGCCTCCTGGGGAAAGGGAAAGCGATTGTCCTTAGTTTTACGGACATAACGCCGCCCAGGATGTAACCTGGGAGCTTTAATCACCCTTCCGAAATTAGTGTGGTCCATGAAGGAGCCACTTGGTCTAGCCTCTGGCCGCAGCCATTGATAGACCTCCTTGGGGTGTACAGTCACCTCCTCAGGAGGAGTGACAAGACGCAATGTCTCATTGATGGAGGACACCAGATCCTCCACCCCATCTGGAGGTTCAGACATAGACCCAAGAGTAGAACCCCCATCATCTTCCTCACCATCAGAGGAACGCTCCTCCTCAGAGAGAGTCTGGAGCTCAGGAGAAGCCTCACGGGCTCGCTTAGGGGGTCTTACAGCAGAAGTAAGAGACACCCGGGGGTAACTAGGAGGAGTAGCTGGGTTTTCCAGTCTCCTATGCAGTGCCTCCAGGGTTTGCGACATGGAGGACATCTGGGACAGCAGAGATTCATTGATCTTATTCTGCGTTTCCCATGGCCCTGGGATCACCTGAACCTCAGGGTATAATCCCGGATTTGCAGACTCAGTAGTAGCAGACCGGGCCTCTGGGCGTCCGCAGTTATTGCAGGACCCCTCCACCAGTGTCCCGTTGCATGTAACACAGGCAATGGAGACCACCGCCGCCTTAGCAGCATGCTTCCCAACTGAGGACATCTCCACAGTGAGGGGAATAGAAGCCAAAGTTCACAAACAAACCGGGAATCCCGGTGGCTTACCGACCGCAATAAAGCGGTAGGAGGAAGCGGTGTGTGTGTGTGACCTCCGCGAGTTCCGGTCTCCCTTGTAAGTGCAGACACGCGCTGCAGCCAGATCCCAGCCGGGAAGTGAGGGAGAAGATGGCCGCCGACAGTGAAGATGTGGGCGGAGCCAGGAACACGCGGGAAGAACACACAACACGCCCAGCGGTGATGTCACCATAAGGGCTGCCTCCTCCTCCTCCAGACTGCCTCAGCAATGGAGGTGCCGGAGCCCGCAGCGCGGGAAAAGAATGTGAATATCACCACACACACTCTCAGACTGCATGTACACATAAAACACCCGCAATCTACAGCCTCAGCCCCTGTGATACACAGGGCGGTCAGCCAGGGTGACCCCAGCACAGGGTCACCGCCAGAACCGCGGACCCGAGGGTAACCGCGCGGTCTGAGTGTCATGACACAAAATGCCAGACACTACCCCCAGGCACAGCAGGAGACACACCAGGTGCCTCAGTGCCGGTCCGGTCTGTAAGCACCTTTAGGGAGGCCTCGGACGGGGGTACAGCACCAGTCCGGAGTGTAAGCACCATTTAGGGAGGCCTCGGACTGGGCTGGCTCCGTCCGGTCTGTAAGCACCATTTAGGGAGGCCTCGGACGGAGCGGAGCTGTGCAAGGCTCCAGGCTCCCCCTTACCAGAGCCTCCATGGAGGGATGGAAAGGAAAGGAGCGCGACAGCGTACCGGGAGAACACTGAAGTGTCCAGGCTAAAAGCCCTCCGGTACCTCCACCAGCGTGTTCCGCAGAGGGTGAGCGGGGAGGCTGTCGGGGGTCCCGAGCGGGACCATTTTACCTTGTCTTCATACGCCATCACGTAAGCTGTGAGAATGCAGTGAAGTGCAAGCAAAGCGTGATCCTCCGAGCACACTAAGTTTAAAACTGAGGATGTCTCCTACGGTGGGGGTTTATAAGCGGAGGAGGCGGTGTCTACAAACTTGTAGTACCTAGTGTGACCTCCGGAGGGCAGAGCCCTAAACCCCATTGTCTGGGTCTCCCATTATGACGACCAGAAAATATAGATCCTTGATGGTCGCCTCATAGAAAGCTGGATTACCTGGATGGCCAGAATGCACCATTACATATCTATCCAAAGCGGCCGTCACACACACAGATATCGTGAGCGATATCGTTAGCGATCATGTGCACGCGCGATCGCTAATGATATCGCTCACATCGCTGGTGAGATGTCACACAGACAGACTCACCAGCGATGTTGAGCAGCGAGATCACTGGTAACTATGGTACACATCGGGTTACTAGGCGCCACGTGGGGGGGAGTATTGTAAGTTCTAATGCAATAAAAGGGAGTAAAAAGGAACTTATCCATACATATCACGTCACGGGTGGCTATAACGGACGAAGGGGTATGGAAGCAGCATGGCAGTGATAGGCTAAAGGTGACTAGGGGAAGTAGGCTGAGCCTTGGACTGCCGCTGTTTCCAGAAGTACTTCTAAAAAGTGAGGCTGTCTGGGCCGCCACCCTTGCCCTCCTACTGACCAGCCCTAGGCCATAACCCTCTACCCTCTACCCTCCACACAGGGAGCAGGATAGTCAGAGCACCTCCAAGGAAGAAGACAGCTTCTGAATATTCCAGCAGAAACTGCACATAGCCTGACACAGCTCACAGGTCATAAAGTGAATGAACTCTTTCAAGGACACCAGCTGATCGGTAATAGGATTATTTAAAAGCCGAGCGTCAGATCGCCATTGGAATCGGTGGCTGGAGTTCCTGTCTCGGCCGCTGGGAGGCACCGGATTCCTTTGGCTGATGGTGCCGGTGATAGGAGGGCCATGTCCTCATATGGACCTGCTCCTTCGATGTCTGCCTTTGTCGCTGGACGCCGCCTTGTTTCTCCTGTGGGTGATGTTGGTTGCAGAAGAGCGGATCCTGCAGTGGTGTCTGATAGGCGCAGCCTTCGTTCTTCTGTCAGAAGTGGGATGGTTGGTGCCAGTCATGCATCACCATCTGGCCTGGTTCTAGGGGCGGTCTGGATGAGATCATCAGGCTTGAGCTCCAGCCTATGGGAGGTAACCGCGCCCTTCAAATACCTTGGAGCCTGTCTTGCAGGCCGCCAGATATAGTCTTGGTTCCCCAGTGATTGTGTGTGTTCGGTTTTGACTTTGACCTTTGCTTGGATTTTCGACTCTGCTACAGCCTGACAATTTTGTACCTTAGCTGCCCTCTTGGTTTTGACTCGGACTCCTGACTACATTTTTCGGGTCCTGATTTTTCCCTTCCTGGCCACCTTCCTGCTCTGCTGTTCATAATAGACAGCTACCCCCTGGGCTTCGCTGTAATTCCAGATCCCTGTATAGGGGTTAAGGGTCTCGGGGTTTCTCGGCCTCACCAGCAGCTCTGTTGGTGGCTCCTGAGCACTGGAGTGGGGGAACACTGCTCTAAAATGTATTATGCTTGCAAGAAGGATATTGGTGGTCAATTTTTTTTAGTGTTGTCTATAGAAGTTTTATTACGATTTAGCAGCTAAATAATTCAAACTAGCTCCAGAGTGGTCTGAACAGCTCCGTGAACCTACAGTATTGTGTCTACTCCTCAAATAAGTGTAATGTTTATGGCAGCATCTCCACACACATCACAGTAAAGAAAGAATTTCTACAAAGGCAAATGGACCCCACACTTTGTTGCCTTGCAGATCTGCTCAGGTGAAGTCTCTGCTCGCTCAGCCCAGGAGACCGAAGTGGATCTGGGCCGTGAATCCTAATGGAGGTGTCAGGTTTTGACAGAGGTAGGCTTCAGTAATGGCTTTTTTTATCCAATTGGCTATCGTGCTTTTAGCCATGTTTTGCCCTTGTTGCATCTAAATGGTTGGATGAACAGATTGTGATCGATCCTCCGAGGCGCAGTCAGGTCTAGGTAGTGCAAAACCATTCTGCGGACGTCTAGAAAGTGAAATTCCTCTTCCTTTGGCGGTTTAGGATTTTGGCAGAAGGAAGGTAGGACAATAGATTGAGAACGATGAAAATCTGAGACAACTTTGGGAAGAAAAGGAGGATCTAGATGAAGGACTATACTGTCATCATGGACAGTCAAGTAGGGGGTTCATGATGGACAGGGCTTGTAGCTCTAAAACTATGCTTGCAGGTGTGATAGCGTCAAGAAATGCTTTCTTGTGAGAGACCGTATGCCACAAGACGAGGGGGGCTCATAAGGAGTATGTGATAGCCCAGTAAGGACCACATTCAAGTCCCAGGAGGGTGTAATAACCCGCTGTTTCAGGCAAAGTCTATTAGTCGACACCATGAAACGTTTGATCCAGCAGTGGTTGGCTAGACCCATGTTAAAAACTGAACTAATGGCAGAGGCCTGAACTTTCAGGGAACTGGGTTTGAGGCCCATATCTAGCCCCTTGTGTAAGAAGTCCAGAATCTGAGATATATTAGGTCGAAATGGGTCCGGCAGATTGGGGCTGCACCAGGAGGAGAATCTCTTCCATATTTTATTGTAAATGGAGTTGGTAACTGGCTTCCGACTTTTTTGTAAGGTTGCAATAACCTTCTCAGAAAGGCTCTGGGCCTTCAGTATTTGGGCTTCAGAAGCCAGGCAGCTAACTTGAGTTTCTGAGGATCCAAATGGCACAGGAGACTCTGACAGTAGACTTTGGTCTGGACTCAGAGGGACTGGGACGTCGGCTTTGAGAGCCATGATCCAGTTGTACCAACTACTCTTTGGCCATAATGGAGCAATGAAGATGGTTGGAACTCTGTCTTCTCTTATCTTTTTCAGGGTCTTTGCCAGAAGAGGAATTGGCGAGAAGGCATAGGCCAGACGAAATCTCCAGGCGTGGGAAAAGGCGTCCACCCCTACTGAGTCGTCCCTTGGATTCAAAGAGAAATATGTTCTGACCTTCCTGTTCTGGTCTGAGGCAAATAGGTCGATCTCCAGGGGACCGCATCTTGCCACTAGCGTGCAGATGACCGCTTGGTCTAGGCTCTACTCCCTCGGGTGGATATCCTGGCGACTCAAGAAATCGGATTGTAGATTTGAAGTTCCCTTTAAGTGGACTGCAAACAGGGATAGAAGGAGCCATTCAGCCCAGTGGATGATCCGACTTGAGATGGACTTCAAGTGTGCGGACCTCATACTGCCTTGATGACGAAGATGTGCCACCGTAGTGACATTGCCCGAATAAACAAGAACATGCGAGTCCTTGACCAGAATCTGAGCCACCAGGAGGGCTTCTTCTACCATCTTCAATTCCCTGTAGTTGGAAGACTGAGAGCTGACTGTGACTCCAGACACCCTGGATCGGGGCTCGGACCCCATGGCACCCCAGCCCCTTTTGATGGCATCTGTCATCAGAGTAACAAGAGGCGCCTGAGACCAGGCGACTCCCCTGTGGAGTCAGAGTCATTGCCCATTTTGGTGGAGTCAGAGTTGGAGTTGGTAGAAAATGTTCTGACTCCGACTTCTAAAATATATAACAAATTGGGTCCAGTAGTTCAATGAAGAATGTGCTGAATATTATTATTATGATTTATTATTATTATGTTCTATCTAAATATCATGATTATTATGTAATCATAATGATTAAAGCCTAATGTTACCATTGACCTACAATAATTTTGTCACTTAAAAACTAGCCATGAATGAAGGAGTCGGAGTTGGAGCCAGGGAAATTCAGGAGTCAGAGTTGGAGTCGGTGGTTTGATTTACCGACTCCACAGCCCTGGTCTAAACACCACAGAAGGGAAAAGGTTACCCGATTTGATAGACGAAATCTCTTGTTTAGGGAAGTAGGTTGCCTGTTCCAGTGTGACAGGATATGATCCTGTAGACAGCGGGAGTGAGCCTGGGCCCACAACACAGATTGTATGCAGGATGTCATTGAACCCAGGGCAGACATAGCTGTGCGAAGGGTGGGAGCCCTCTGCATCTTTAATGTTGAGATCTTTGAAATTAAGGTCAGTTTGTGATCCTCTGGGAGGAATGACATTTGTTTGTTCAAGTCCAACATGACCCCCAGGAACCTCCTTATAGAGGAAGGTTGGAGCGGAGATTTTTTCAGATTTGGAATCCAACCCAAGGACCGAAGCGTGTTCAGTGAGATTTCCACATGGCTTATGAGTGCCTGAGCCGAAGGGGCAATGAGAAGGAGGTGATCCAAATATGCTACTAGACAGATGCCTTGTGTTCTTAGGAAGGCAACTACCTCTGACATCATTTTGAGAACACCCTTGGAGCAGAGGAGATTCCGAAAGAGCACAATGAACGGATAGCGGTGGACTGTGCCGTTGTGGTGAATTGCAAATCTCAGGAATTTCCTGTGCCGAAGATGGATGGGCACATGGAAGTAGGCATCTTTTAAGTCTATAGTGGCCATCTGGTAATGACGTCCTATCAATGGAATAGCAGATTTTATTGATTTCGCCTTGAACCTGTGGTATCTGATGTATTGGTTTAGTCACTTCAGAATGAGGATGACCCGAGCATCTCCAAATAGCTTTTTGGAGTAATGACTGTCTCCCTGTTTTTCCTTTGCTACAGGGGAAATTACCTTCGAAAGCAAGAGCTCCTGTAATTTGGTATACAGGAGATCTTGTGCTCCATGGGAAGCAGGGCAGTGACCCGAAGACCTGGTGGAAGAGGGGGACTCTAATTCTATGAGCACCCTCTGACAACTGGTGATATTCTGCCATTGGGGTAAAAAAAAAAAAAATCTGAGAGTTCCCCCCCCCCCCCACCAGAACCAAATCTGTTATGAACCGGCAACTGAGGAGTAACATGTGGTGTTCACAGGAGAGTGTCAGTATTCCAGGTTTTCCGGCTTGCCGTGTGACTATTTTGCCCTCAGTCAGCATGGAGATCATTGTTTGTTTTGCCCTTCTTCCTGTCTCGTTTACATAAAGACCTGGCTCAGGTGAGCATTCATTGCTTGAGTATACTGGTTCTGGTTTGCTCTTGCTCAGCTGTTCTCCTGGATTCACTCACTTCCCTGGAGCTCTGTGAGATCTCGGTTCACTTTACAGCTTCCTGCATTGTGCTTCTGGTGCCGCTGCTTATACCTTCAGGCTCGGACATTCAAGTTGGTGAGCAACTTCCCGGTTACTACCGTATGTACTGTGTGCTTTGTGGAACTTGTGTTTTCATCACCTACTCGGAACTGTGTTTAAACTTGTTACCCGGTCATCCGGGTGTGTGGGACCTTTTGCCACGGACTATATCTTCCGGTCGCTCCGGTACCAGGACTTGTGCTATGGACTACATGCATCCGGATTTACCGGTTTTGGACTATTGAGTTTTCGGACTGCTTCCATAAGGACTGTGTTCGACGTTATATATATTGGGGTTGTGTTATGTTGTGTGCTTTTGCTGTATACTAAGTTCACCTTGTTTGCTGTGTGTGTATAAATACTTTGCACCCAAGAACCCGTCTCTGCTCTTCATTGCCCTTAAGCGATCAGACTCCTCAAAACCTATACAATAGTATTACAGAGAGGTTGAACACTAATACTGGTCGTGGAATCCTGACTACCCACCGCAACTAGAAGTAGTCATGGAGCGCACTATGATGCCCTATAGCGCTCAGCACAGTCGGAGGACTAATTAAACCTAAAGACAGAAACAGGAAATACCTGACTGCCTCGGAGCAGACCCCAAAGGAATAGCAAGCCCCTCACAAATACTGATTGTTAGTGGAGATGAAAAACAATACACAGGCAGAAAATAGACACAAGCAAAGAGAGGCCCAGCTATAACTAAATAGAGAAAGGACAGGACTGATTACTTCAGCGACCAGCATCAAAACCCTATAAAAAAAAACAACTGCTGGATGTGCAAAAAATCTGAGCCCACACGGATGCAAGACTCCTGCGAACAATTCCAAAGTCAGTAAAACTGACACTAAACAAAACTGGAACTACAGACAGGTAATGGAATGGTTAATAGACTAGGGAGAAATTCCTACCTAACTGAATGCAGGGAAAAAAACAACACTTCAGGCGGCCGTCACACGGGACGATTTCTTGCCCGATATCGTTTAAGCGATCTCCTTTTTGATCGCTTAAGCGATATCGGGCAAGAAATCGTTGCATGTAATCAAGCGATTTACGATGTTAAATCGCTTGATCGTGACATCGCTGATCTGAGCTCCGGTTCTCAGATCTAGCGATGAACGATTTCACGATCTCCTTCATCGTGGTGTATAACACCACGATGAGCGATCTCCCAGCGGCAGAGCCTATGCTGGGAGATGGTAACTATGGTACACGTCGGGTAACTAAGCGACGCGCGGCCCTAGTAACCCGATGTGTACCATAGTAACGAGCGAGATCGCGGCTCCGCATCGCTGGTGAGTCTGTCTGTGTGACATCTCACCAGCGATGTGAGCGATATTGTAAGCGATTGCGCGTGCACGTGATCGCTTACAATATCGCTAAAGATATCTGTACGTGTGACGGCCGCTTTATACAGACAAACAAATCTTACACTCAGAGCAGAAAGAGGAGTAATTCAGATACAAATTACATTACAAATGAGCCACAGATTTGCAGAAAAAACAACCACTTATCTGTAATGGCCCCTTTACACGCAGCTACAGGTAACAGGTTTTCCACAGGTAACTTACTGGTTGCAGTGAAATCATGGAGACAAGGTTCTATCTTGTTGCTGTGTACAAATGGAACTATGTCTCCATGATTTCACTGCAACCAGTAAGTTACCTGTGGAAAACCTGTTACCTGTAGCTGCGTGTAAAGTGGCCATTAGGGATTCAGGCATAGGGACCCCTCCACCCCACTGACTCACTATAGCTGGGGCAGTGCTGGGCTCTGCAGATGCAGGAGAAGAGACATCAGCCATCCTCACACAGGAATTGAGCGCTTACCAAATGATGTCTTCAGGGCGAACTTATATGCTGTAAGCCGGACCCCAGCGCCTGGTGAGTGTCCCCTCCTCCCCTTCAGGGTCCCAGACAGGCCACAGTAAAATGGTGAGCATGCCCTGCACACTGTCCCAGCCAGGATCCGGAGGCCGGAAGCGCCGCGCTCCATGGAGGAACGTGTGACCCAGAAGTTCCGCCCATAGACGTCACATCCGGGTTGCGCGGTACAGCGTGAGAACAGGAGGAAGCCGGCAGGCTCAGGGAGGCCTCCAACCAGGGATCCCCGGCCCGCATTGCCCCCAAGGAGACACCGGAGGTCCAGGGAATGATCCCGCCACCACCAGGGAGATGGGAGCAGCAGGAGGAGAGTAGAGCGCCCCACCAACGCTGCCTGGCTGGAAAAACAAAAATGGTATGCCACGGTCGCCGGCCACGCAGCATAGGAAAAAAAACCCTCCCCATGCCCCATGGAGACATGAAAGACAATGGCTAATGGGAGATGACAGGGTCCTTTTAACCTTTCTTGCGCTTCTTGTCCCTATTAGGGCATGGAGAGGCAACATCCTATGCTGTCGTCGAAGGTGACTAGAGAAAAATTGATTTCTGCAGGATCCATTTTTTTGTTTAATCTGATTTTATTGAGAAATTTGACAAATTAACACAATGTACACAGATAACATTGCACAATCTAGTATCGACCCCCGTGACTGTGATCGGTACGCCCTTGGTCCTAGGTTCAAATCTCACCAAGAAGAACATCTGCAAGCGGTTTGTATGTTCTCCCCGGGTTTGTGTGTGTTTCCTCCAGGCTCTTTGATTTCCTGCCACACTCCAAAGACATACTGATGAGAAATTTAGATTGTGAGGTCCAATGGGGACAGTGATGATGTCTGTAAAGTGCTGTGGAATATGTTGACATAATAAATGCTCGTCCAGCCTGGAGAGATGCCCTCCAAACTCAGCTGTATCTCCCATTAAAATGAATGGAGCAGCGGTCACCTCGCCGATCATCCTTTACCGGATGTAGCAGGTTCTCCGGGTAGGACAGCGTTCAAGGGACACAAGTTGTGGAGGTCAAGCTTCTAAATTCTTACGGTCACGTATTTCCCATTTTTCTACTGTTACAGTCAAATGATCTGAAATCATTAGGAAGAAAACCAAAACTTGGGCACAGACTCCTCTCCCCACCCAATGAAGGCCACCTTCAGTCACATAATTAAAATGTCTCATTCTCCCCTCGTAGGATTAGGAATACCAGACCTGCTGGTAGGAGATCTGAACTCTCATCCTACTCTGCTGAATAGAAAGGAAAATGAAGTCCTCTTCTTTGCGACCCTAATTCCAGGTTCATGCTGTTCAGAGCTTCCAAGTCTCCTCAGACCCAAATACTTTGTCTTCAGTAAGTAGCACAAGCTCAGCGGGACGCCAACACACGTCACGTGACGGTGCGCGCTATCTGGTCAGGTGACTCCGCGCCTAATCTGATTTGGTGACCATAAAACTTTAACCCATTTAATGACAATAGTCTGCAGTGCAGTGCATGACAGATCCCGGTGCCTAAAAAGGGGTTAATTGGCACAAGCCAATGCCACCACATTCCAGAATTGATGAGGGAAGAGGCTTTCGCACAGTATAATGGCAGACGCCAGTAAGAAGATTAGGAAAGTGAATGCGACTGATGACAACGCAGTTTTTCTAACCGTGTTTACAAAAGGATACCCAGGATCCAAGAAAGAAAATGGACGACATAAATGATAACAGAGATAATACTTGTTAAAGAAAACAGCCGGGAGATTTCATGGCAGACGAAAGTTGGCGCGAAATTAATCCCCATGTTAGCTAAAGTGGAAGAAAAAAAAAACAATTCATAAAACCAAATACAAAGTAGAGAATGTAGAGAAATAGTAGAAATAAAGAGAAAGGGATACTGGCCATGTATGTAGATCAACACAAGAAAACACTATCAGTAGTAAAATAATTCAAGTTTGATCCAGCGGCTTTTCTCATAGGTGCAATTGATTAAAACGTAACATGGTAGACCATGAATAAGACAGAGCGTTGAAACACGTAGGTCTTCACCTATAGTTTAGCAGGGTGCGGCACCAATTGATATTTACACACCTCCCAATATATTATGTATTTTTAATACAAAATAAATGTTGAAGGGAACCAACCAGGCTTATAAGCAGGGCTGTGGAGTCAGAGTCTGAGCCCATTTTGGTGGAGTCAGAACTAAGGGGACAGACTCCGACTCCTAAAATATATAATACATTGGGTACAGTCAGTGGCGTAACTACCGCGGTCGCAGCAGTCGCGGCTGAGACCGCGACCGTGTGTGTCCGAGGAGAGGAGGGCAGACGGCGAGTGAAGCTCCACTTCCTGTAGCTGCGCCCGCCCCTCCGCCGGCGGGGTAGCAGACCGCGGGAGGCCGCGTAAAGGCAAGTCCACCTCCAATATCTACTACTACTACCCACACGCCCCCCCGCTCAAGTTCCCACTAGCACACCCCCCCCCACCTATGGGGCCCCGGTGTAAATGCTGCACCAGGGCCCGCAAGGGTGATGTTACGCCACTGGGTACAGTAGTTCAATGCAGGATGTGCTGGATATTATTATGAATTCTTATTATGTTCTATCTAAATATCTTGATTATTGTATCATAATAATGATGAAGGCCTGATGTTCACATTGTAACATTGTACTATAATGAGTTTATCGCTTAATCATGAGCCATGGATGAAGGAGACGGAGGTTTGACTCCACAGCCTTGCTTTTAAGGCTGAAGGCACACTGGCATAAGACTTGTGCGAGTGTAATGCTAGGGGGGGGAAGGTAAGAAAACCCATTGGACTCGGACCTGTATCTTTAAATGACACAGGTCACATCAATGCGATTTTCTCACATTACACTCGCAATGCATGCATGCCGCGATTTCACAAGATTTCCACTCGCGAGTGGCCATTAAAAGTATATGGGTGCGAGTCAAACTCGCACTCCTACATCACACTGTGCGATATTCGTACGAGTGTGCTGTCACAATCGCTTCAAACTCGCCGGCTGTCTAAAGGCCCCTTTCACATCAGCGTTTTTTTTAAATCGCGGCAGATGCGGTGAAAAAAACGCATCTGCCGCGATTACCGCATAACCGCGATATTTGCGGCACAGTTGCGGCAAGCCCCATAGAATATCTATGCGGGCTTGCGGCAAGTGCGGTATCGGCACTTGCGGCAGGTGCGGCCGCCAAAAAACTGCGGCTGACCGCGTTTTTTTTCGCAGCCGCAAGTGCCGCGCACTTACCGCAAGCCCCATAGGCATTGCATGGGGCTTGCCGCAAGTGTCGCGGTTATGCGGTAATAGCGACAGATGCGGTTTTTTCACCGCATCTGCCGCGATTTTAAAAAAACGCTGATGTGAAAGGGGCCTAAGTCAGCGAGTTTGAAATTGCCACTTTGCCAGTACAGTAATCAATAATGTTCCAGCACTGTGACAGCAGCACTGACACATTAATGTTTAAAAAACAGTTAGAAATCTAAATACCGTAATAAAGTGCTGTGTGTTAATAAACATTTTAAACCCCTCTGCAGGCTCTGCGCTACATGTCGGCATAGAGCCTGCAGGTGCGGCTAATAAAAACCAGTGTTAGAAGGGTTAACATGCAGTTAGTGTGCTGCCATCATGTGTATACAGAGTGTGTACAGTCTGTGTAGACATAGTGACAACACACCCTGGCAGTGCAAGGGTTAATACCTTTAATTTAATGATCCCGGCATTTGTCGGGTTTTTATACATTACTGACAAGCTGCTCTGCTCCTGCACTGAGCTGTCTGTGGTCCTGAAGTTCTAGCATGATATTACTGTAACATCACACTGGAGCTTCAGCACCAGGGACAGCGGCTGTCATGGTACGCTGCTTTCTTACACAATTTGTGTACGTAACACGGACAGCTCACGATCTTATGAGCTGTGCTGATGGTACACTACGCCAATTGCGTTCAGGACCACAGACAGCTCAGTGCAGGAGCAGAGCGGCTTCACAGTAATGTAAAATAAGCAGACAATTGCCGGGATCATTAAATTAAAGGTATTAACCCCTGCACTGCCAGGGTGTGTTGTCACTGTCTACACAGAGTGTACACATGATGGCAGCACACTAACTGCATTTTAACCCTAACACCGGCTTTTATTAGCCTCATCTGCAGGCTCTATGCCAAGATGTAGCGCAGAGCCTGCATAGGGGGTTACAATGTTTATTAACACACAGCACTTTATTTAGATTTCTGAGTTTTTAAAATAATAATAATGTTTCAGCTCTGCTGTGACAGCACTGGAACATTATTGAATACTGTACTGGCAAAGCGGTAATTTAAATTAAGTTTAAATTCACCGCAAATGCTGTCCGCAGTCCTCATGGACAGCATCACAATCACATGTACCACACACGCACTCACACTCGCAGCACACTCACATGAATACAGCCAGACACACTCACCACACGCACCCAAAAACAAACATATCCCTCGCATCACTGTCGAGCATCAAACACGCTCTGTGTTTGATGCACAACAGCGTGCCTCCAGCCTTAAGGTGAAAAGTAAACCGCCACAGGTGATAGGAATTCAATCATACCTGCATTCTTCTGATTAGATGGTTGCTTGCAGAAATAACTTTAGTTACAGTTGAGGAAATGTGTGCAGCAGCGGCAGGACATTGTGAGTCACATCATCCGTATAGATTCCTCCTTCTAATGTGCCCCCCTCCTTTATTTAAATCTTGCGCCATGCCGCCACTCACGACGCGTACGCACTGCTATAGGAATGGTGGTAATTAAAATGGCGCTGGAGTCAGCACATGCATGTGGCGGGATGTCTGGCGCAACTTTATATGCAGTATATAGTATACATGGTCTGTAGTGTGCAGTGTATACCGTACTGGTCTGTAGTGTGCAGTATATACTATACACAGGTCTGTAGTGTGCGGTATATACCGTACTGGTCTGTAGGGTACATTATATACTATACACAGGTCTGTAGTGTGCGGTATATACTGCACTGTATATACTGACATCCGTTTTTTGATACGTGTGGCATGCAACTGCTATGCGAGCGTGCGTTTTTTTCTCAGATCACATCCGAGTGGTGTCCGGGTGTTCCGTGTGTAATGCGTTTTTTCCTCAGCTGCTATTACTGTATAATCATTTACAGGAACATTTTACAGTGTTCACAGCTACAGAATGATAATGTATCAGTTAAAAAAACAGATGGAACTAAGATACTCCGTATGCGGTTCGTGATTTTGTCGGACCCATTGACTTGTATTGGCGAGTCTCGCACGAGAATCGCATACTGTCGCAGCGTGTTGCAACTTTTTTCTCATCCAGAATCTGGATGTGAAAAAAGTGGACGACACACGTTAATCGTTCTCAATCATTCTATAACATTGGTCCGAGGTCAATGCGATATTTTATTGCAGTGTAAGCGTCAGTTTTTCACGCTAGTGTGTCCCTGCCCTTACTGCTAAAAAAAAAAAAAAAAAAAATTTGAGACATTTAGCACATAAATTGGTCCATTGTATGTGATCCCAGCAGCCGGAGACAAGGTGTATCTCATTGCTGAGTCCCTATCTAATGCCTCTATGGAGGTTTACAAACACTACAATTTGTGGATGGTACTTAGTAAAAGTAGTGGAAAAAAAGCAATATTGAACTGATAGATATATTGTACTCCTATTAGTGGCACTATTTAAAAAGTGCTAAACTAACACAAATACTACCAAGGACAGATAAATATGTACTCTATAATTGCCGTAGGCATTTTTGTGTCGGCCCCCGAAAACGCCGTGGCTATGTCACTATGTGACGTCAGCACGCGCGAGCAATGGCCGCGATGCGGCCATTGCGAGTCGCTGGCCAAAAATAGAACCAGAGGCCCGGCTACAGCGTTAGCGATTTACCGCTGAGGTAGCGCGAGCAATGTCCGCGAGGCCATTGCGAGTCGCTACGTCAGCCGCCGCAAGTCCCCTTATACTTTGTATGGGGGGGACCACCACCACCACTCAATGGCCGCACAGCCCCCCCCTCAATGGCCCAAAGTCAGCTGTGACCGCCTGGCCCTTGGACACTGGCTGCCATGCACACATCAGCTGGTAGGCTCCCATCACTTACCCACTGAGGACGGATCACTTCCAGCACCTCTTCACATGGCAGTGCTCTGAACTTCTGAATCATCCTCTCCTCACTCAGACACCTGGCAGGTTCCTATCCAGCCTACTCACTCCCAGCTGCAACCCAGTGAGTCAATCAGCACATCTTCACTCACACACAGACCTGACATGTGATTAACCCCCTGTGCACCATTCAGGTTTAGCCCAGCAAAGCACTAATCCCCCAGGTTCAGCCGCTCATTAGGCTCATGAATGTATCGGATCTTCAGCACTCACACTCAGCTGTTTTACTCAGCGAGTCGCTGGCCGAAAATAGAACCATAGGCTCGGCCACAAACTTAGCGATTTACCGCTGAGGTAGCGCGAGCAATGGCCGCGAGGCCATTGCGAGTCGCTACCTCAGCCGCCGCACCTGCCGCAAGTACCCCTATACTTTCTATGGGGATTACCGCAACCGCGCCGCAAGTGTAACGGTTGCGGCGCGGTTGCGGTAATCCCCATAGAAAGTATAGGGGACTTGCGGCAGGTGCAGCAAGTGCGGTTTTTTTAACTTTAATAATAATAAAAATACTAAAAAAAAAAAAAAAAAAAAAAAAAAAAATAATATAAATAATACACAATAAAATAAAACATAATAAAAAACAACAAAAAAAATAATATATAAAATTAATATATTAATTACATTAACTAATTAAATTAAAAAAATTAATCTAATACCCCCCCAAACAGTATTCAACACCCCCCAAAAAGTATTGAGCACCCCCCAAAAAGTATTCAACAACCCCCAAAAAGTATTCAACACCCCCCAAAAAGTATTCAACACCCCCCCAAAAAGTCCTCACACCCCCCCAAAAAGTACTCAGACCAGCTATAACTATTATAAGCAAATTTATGCACGTTCTAGAATCCCGATGCATTTGCATCGGGCTCACAGCTAGTTTAAATCAATAAACGGAAAGCACGATCATCGACTGAAGAGTCCATGTGGCAAAAATAAAAAAATGTATTGAAGAAATAAATTGACTGAGGTGATAAACTAGTTACATACCCCCACCACCTTCCTGTAGGGCTTAAATATAAAGAGAACGTATAAGAAAGTGTAACTTTACTTTTAAAATGTTAAGCCTAATGATCATCGAATATGGGGGCGGCTGGTTACTGTCACCCCACACCGTGCTGCAGCTGAATATAAACGAGGGACACTTTGTGTTCAAAGAAGGTCATTAGTTTTTCGCTAACAAAAAGTGTTTTCACACTGTGGGGTCAGGTGTCCTCACTCTCCTGCATGCTCACACTGTATGGTGAGAGCTCATTACTCTCCTGCACACTCACACTGCGGGGCTCAGGTGTCCTCCCTCTCCTCACGCTGCGGGGCTCAGGTGTCCTCCCTCTCCTCACGCTGCGGGGCTCAGGTGTCCTCCCTCTCCTCACGCTGCGGGGCTCAGGTGTCCTCCCTCTCCTCACGCTGCGGGTCGGGCCTCCACTGGACGGTGTCCTCACACTGTGGGCGCGGGTGTCCTCACACTGTGGGCGCGGGTGTCCTCACACTGTGGGCGCGGGTGTCCTCACCTGTCCGCGGCCGCCTGTTCTCAGCTGCGGGGCCCGGGTGTCCTCGCTCTCCTCACGCTGCGGGGCCCGGGTGTCCTCGCTCTCCTCACGCTGCGGGGCGCGGGTGTCCTCGCTCTCCTCACGCTGCGGGGCGCGGGTGTCCTCGCTCTCCTCACGCTGCGGGGCGCGGGTGTCCTCGCTCTCCTCACGCTGCGGGGCGCGGGTGTCCTCCCTGTCCTCACGCTGCGGGGCGCGGGTGTCCTCCCTGTCCTCACGCTGCGGGGCGCGGGTGTCCTCACACTGCGGGGCGCGGGTGTCCTCACACTGCGGGGCGCGGGTGTCCTCACACTGCGGGGCGCGGGTGTCCTCACACTGCGGGGCGCGGGTGTCCTCACACTGCGGGGCGCGGGTGTCCTCACACTGCGGGGCGCGGGTGTCCTCACACTGCGGGGCGCGGGTGTCCTCACACTGCGGGGCGCGGGTGTTCCTCACACTGCGGGGCGCGGGTGTCCTCACACTGCGGGGCGCGGGTGTCCTCACACTGCGGGGCGCGGGTGTCCTCACACTGCGGGGCGCGGGTGTCCTCACACTGCGGGGCGCGGGTGTCCTCACACTGCGGGGCGCGGGTGTCCTCACACTGCGGGGGGTGCGGGTTCCTCACACTCGGGCGCGGGTGTCCTCACACTGCGGGGCGCGGGTGTCCTCACACTGCGGGGCGCGGGTGTCCTCACACTGCGGGGCGCGGGTGTCCTCACACTGCGGGCCGCGGGTGTCCTCACACTGCGGGCCGCGGGTGTCCTCACACTGTGGGCGCGGGTGTCCTCACACTGTGGGCGCGGGTGTCCTCACACTGTGGGCGCGGGTGTCCTCACTCTCCTCACGCTGCGGGCGCGGGTGTCCTCACTCTCCTCACGCTGTGGGGCTCAGGTGTCCTCACTCTCCTCACACTGTGGGGCTCAGGTGTCCTCACTCTCCTCACACTGTGGGGCTCAGGTGTCCTCACTCTCCTCACACTGTGGGGCTCAGGTGTCCTCGCTCTCCTCACGCTGTGGGGCTCAGGTGTCCTCGCTCTCCTCACACTGTGGGCTCAGGTGTCCTCACTCTTCTCACTCTGTGGGGGTCAGAGGTCAGGTGTCCTCACTCTCCTCACACTGTGGACAGTATGGCGCACACTCCAGGACTGTACGCCACACTCACACATAGACCATGGAGCAGGTACTCACCGCTCAGTTACGGGATGACATAGGAGGCGGGGTCAGCGACTCCCGTCCCGGGCACACCTCTAAATAAACAGCCTCCTGATTGGCTGACTGCCCAGACTCGAGCCATGTGATTGGATGCTGCGTCTTTTCGCTTTCCCATGATGCAGCGCGTTGTTGACTGGTGAAGCAAGATGGCGGCGCCCGGTGTCCGCGGCGTGAGTGCAGGGGAGACGAGCTTCAGGAGGAAGGTGCGGGGGAAGCTGCCGGCCATCAGGGGCACGCGGCCCTCCGTGCACAACGGCCAACTGCTCGTCTCCACAGGAGTCCCCTCCCTGGATCATGTGCTAGGTGTGTGGGGACAGCGGCTCCATAGACCGCCACTGTGTCTGCTGCATGTATGCTATACTATACACAGGTCTGTAGTGTGCAGGGTGTACTATACACAGGTCTGTAGTGTGCAGTGTGTACTATACACAGGTGTGCAGGGTGCAGTCAGTGTGTACTATACACAGGTCTGTAGTGTGCAGTGTGTACTATACACAGGTCTGTAGTGTGCAGTGTGTACTATACACAGGTCTGTAGTGTGTACTATACACAGGTCTGGAGGGTGCAGTGTGTACTATACACAGGTGTGTAGTGTGTACTATACACAGGTGTGTAGTGTGTACTATACACAGGTGTGTAGTGTGTACTATACACAGGTGTGTAGTGTGTACTATACACAGGTGTGTAGTGTGTACTATACACAGGTGTGTAGTGTGTACTATACACAGGTGTGTAGTGTGTACTATACACAGGTGTGTAGTGTGTACTATACACAGGTGTGTCAGTGTGTACTATACACAGGTGTGCAGGTGCGTCAGTGTGTACTATACACAGGTCGTGTAGTGTGTACATACAAGTGTGTAGTGTGTACTATACACAGGTGCTGTAGTGTGTACTATACACAGGTTGGGTGTGCAGTGTGTAGTACTATACACAGGTGTGTAGTGTGTACTATACACAGGTGTTGTAGGTGAGTGTGTACTATACACAGGTGTGTAGCGTTGTTACTATACACAGGTGTGTAGCGTTGTACTATACACAGGTGTGTAGCGTGTACTATACACAGGTGTTGTAGCGTGTTACTATACACAGGTGTGTAGCGTGTACTATACACAGTGTGCGTGTAACCAGTGTAGCGTGTACTATACACAGGTGTGTAGCGTGTACTATACACAGGTGTGTAGCGTGTACTATACACAGGTGTGTAGCGTGTACTATACACAGGTGTGTAGCGTGTACTATACACAGGTGTGTAGCGTGTACTATACACAGGTGTGCAGCGTGTACTATACACAGGTGTGCAGCGTGTAGTATACACAGGTGTGCTAGCGTGTAGTATACACAGTGGGTGTGCAGGTGTGCGTGTTATACACAGGTGTGCAGCGTGTGGTATACACAGGTGTGCAGCGTGTGGTATACACAGGTGTGCAGCGTGTGGTATACACAGGTGTGCAGCGTGTGGTATACACAGGTGTGCAGCGTGTGGTATACACAGGTGTGCAGCGTGTGGTATACACAGGTGTGCAGCGTGTGGTATACACAGGTGTGCAGCGGTGGGTATACACAGGTGTGCAGGGTGGTATACACAGGTGTGCAGGGTGCGTATACACAGGTGTGCAGGGTGCGTATACACAGGTGTGCAGGGTGCGCTATACACAGGTGTGCAGGGTGCGCTATACACAGGTGTGCAGGGTGCGCTATACACAGGTGTGCAGGGTGCGCTATACACAGGTGTGCAGGGTGCGCTATACACAGGTGTGCAGGGTGCGCTATACACAGGTGTGCAGGGTGCGCTATACACAGGTGTGCAGGGTGCGCTATACACAGGTGTGCAGGGTGCGCTATACACAGGTGTGCAGGGTGCGCTATACACAGGTGTGCAGGGTGCGCTATACACAGGTGTGCAGGGTGCGCTATACACAGGTGTGCAGGGTGCGCTATACACAGGTGTGGCATGCGGGTGCGCTATACACAGGTGTGCAGGGTGCGCTATACACAGGTGTGCAGGGTGCGCTATACACAGGTGTGCAGGGTGCGCTATACACAGGTGTGCAGGGTGCGCTATACACAGGTGTGCAGGGTGCGCTATACACAGGTGTGCAGGGTGCGCTATACACAGGTGTGCAGGGTGCGCTATACACAGGTGTGCAGGGTGCGCTATACACAGGTGTGCAGGGTGCGCTATACACAGGTCGTGGTTCAAGGGAGTGCGCTATACCAGTGTGCAGGTGCGCTATACACAGGTGTGTGTATCGGTGCGTCTATACACAGGTGTGTAGCGTGCAGGGTGTGCTATACACAGGTCTGCAGTCTGCAGGGTGTGCTATACACAGGGGTGCAGTGTGTACTATACACAGGGGTGCAGTGTGTACTATACACAGGGGTGCAGTGTGTACTATACACAGGGGTGCAGTGTGTACTATACACAGGGGTGCAGTGTGTACTATACACAGGGGTGCAGGGTGTACTATACACAGGGGTGCAGGGTGTACTATACACAGGGGTGCAGGGTGTACTATACACAGGGGTGCAGGGTGTTACTATACACAGGGGTGCAGGGTGTACTATACACAGGGGTGCAGGGTGTACTATACACAGGGGTGCAGGGTGTACTATACACAGGGGTGTAGTGTGCAGGGTGTACTATACACAGGTCTGGAGTGTGCAGGGTGTACTATACACAGGTCTGGAGTGTGCAGGGTGTACTATACACAGGTCTGGAGTGTGCAGGGTGTACTATACACAGGTCTGGAGTGTGCAGGGTGTACTATACACAGGTGTGCAGTGTGTACTGTGCACAGGTCTGGAGTGTGTACTGTACACAGGTCTGTAGTGTGCAGTGTGTACTGTACACAGGTCTGGAGGGTGCAGTGTGTACTGTACACAGGTCTGCAGGATATACTATACACAGTGCAGTGTATACAGTGTGTACACAGTGCAGTGTATACAGTGTGTACTATACACAGGGGTGCAGTGTGCACTGTGTACTATACACAGGTCTGGAGTGTGCAGGATATACTATACACAGGGGTGCAGTGTGTACTATACACAGGTGTGTAGTGTGCGGCGTGTACCATGCACAGGTGTGCGGCGTGTAGATTACACTGTGTGCAGAATTATTAGGCAAGTTGTATTGTAGAGGATTATTTTTATGATTGATCAACAACTATGTCCTCAATCAACCCAAAAGACTCATAAATATCAAAGCTTAAAGGGATCCTGTCGCCTCCAAAACGCCTCCTAAGCTTAGCAAAACATGTCTCTGCAGCATCCCATCACTAATCCCACACTTTTATTGTCTCCTAAAAGCATCCTGTGAAAGTGCATAAAAACTTTTTAATACTCACTCATTAGTGATTATAATTAGCAGGGGCTATATTCTTTAGTCACCAGGGCGGGCTGTTTTGCAGCTCCAGGATCCAGTCTCTCTCTGTGCTGCTGTGATGTGCAGCTGAAGGCAGGACTAATGATTTGCATTATGTGAGTGATAGAGGGGGTGGGGGGCAAACCTTGCACAAGTGAAGCAATCAGACAGAGACAGGGTGGATTCTGGAGCCTACAAAACATTGTATGTGAGCCCAGCAGCCAGCAACAAGGCGTATCTCGTTGCTGCTGAGTCCTAACCTAATGCCTCTATCCAGGTTTAAAAATACTACAATTTGTGGGCTTTTTAACATAGTAAACGCATTGAAAGAAAGCAATATTGCACCGATAGTGCCACTAATACAAGTACAATATATCTAAGTGCTAAACTAGGTAAAATACTGCCAAGGACAAATAAATAAATATTTAAATCAACAAATGGGAAGGCACAATCATCGACTGAAGAGTCCATGTGGCAAAAATAAAAATATACTTGATTGAAGAAATATATATAATTCAATGTGTTTTAGTATAAGTGAGGCAACTATGAGATCAAGCACTTGCACTGTTTGTATATAATAGTTGCCTGAGATGTGATTAACACTTTGCCCTTCTCATGCCCTAATGTGCAGTTATCTGCTATATTTATGACTACTGAAGTATACTATATTATCTACTAAGCACTTGCACTTTTTTTTATTATGTATCCATGTTGCTATTGCTGTATACCATGATTGTGTAGTTGTAATCCTTGTGCAGTCATATATTTGTTTGTTGGAGCTATAGCAAATTACTCCCTATTATATATGTACTATATATTTTTGTATGATTGTGACATCCATCGCCTTTATTTTATCTCCCTATATTTCTTCAATAAAAATATATTTTTATTTTTTCCATCTGGACTCTTGTGTCGATGATTGTGCTTTTTTGTTTATTAATGTATAGGCGCCTAGGTACCTGTTAATAGAAAATTTTAAATCACCTAAAGCTGATGGGGAGAAGTGCTTAAGTCAAGAGGCATGACCCCCATAGTCTAAAATGAAAAAAATGACGGCACTTCCTAATCAACAAGTGTAAAACTAAACATATATTGTCTGAACCACTAAGGTATGTAACATTGTATATAGGAGGATAGACGTGCATTACTGCTAAATATATTGAAACATTGAGACACTTGCGGTAGTTCATAAAAAAGGCCCGTTTTATGTGAGCACAGGGCCAGCAGCAGGGACAGGGCTTACATAAAACTGCCCTTTTTTATACTCTATTTCGGAGTGAAGCTGTTTATTAGAGTATATATCATGCTAAGTTTTGTACCTGTTCACACTAGTAAGTTTCATCATTTTTTTTATTTTAGATTATGGGGTTATGCCTTTTGACTGAGCACTACTTCCCACCACCCTTAGGCAGTTTAAATTTTTTTGTTAGCAGGTTCCTACTCGCCCATTAAATTGTCGGGTTTTTTTTTAGAGGGATTAGCTAGAGACCCAGCAAAGAGATACACCTTGTTGCTGGTCTTTTTTGATGCGTTAAAGGGAATCTGTCACCTCGATTTAAGCCCCTACACTATCACTAGCTGCTCCCTATCTATCCCTCTGTGAGCTAAGTCCACTCTATAAAACTGGAGAAAAATAACTTATAACTTACAGGAGTCCCTGAGGCTGGGGACTGCAAGGGTGGCCCAGGCTCCATACATGCTGCATTCAGTGCTGCACTTAGATTCACATCCATAGGGGCGGGGGATTACAGGTCCTCTTTAATTCCTATACTCAATTGTTTGCCTACATTAGCGTTTCAAAGTACAGCTGTTTATTTGAGTATATTTCATTTTCAGTTTGTACCTGTTCACACTTCTCTGTTCGGAAGTGCTGCCAGTTTTTATTTTTGTATTTTAGACTATGGGGTTATGCCTTCTAACTGTTCACTATTGTGAGTTCTCCCGGATTGGCCTGGACAGATGGAAACCGGATGGCAGAGAGCTGCCATCTGGCTCCATTGGATACTATGGGGCCAAAATCCGGTCCGGGGCTGTCTGATTTACACGGACAGCCATGGATCGGATCAAACCCGCTAACTGAAACAGAAACTGCTGTGGAGGGAGCTTAAGGGTAAGTGCACACTTACCCGGCGGTTTGGTCGGCGGCAGCTGGCGGAACCCGCCAGGAAGCTCCGGCGCCGTCCACCGGCTTCCTGGCGGGTATGTGCGGCGGGAGCCGGGCGGGTGACGGGCGGGAGCCGGCGGATGCACAGCGTGTTCTCGGCGGCGAATCTGCAGCGGCTGGAAGCAGCACATGATTCTGCTTGCAGCCGCTGCAGAACCGCCGTTTTTTAGAATATGATCATTCTTTGCTAACCCGCTGGGAAACCTGCGGGTTAGCAACGGATGACGCTGTGTAACCGCTGGTGTGTGCACTGCCTTGGGCGGTTTACATTAGTTTTAATGTTAATCCAAACGCCGGTTTGGATTAACATAAATTTAAATAAAACTAATGTAAACAAAACGGCGGTTTACACAGGTAAACCGCCGAAAACCCGCCCAGTGCGCACATAGCCTAACACTTTGTGAGAAAGAACCAAGCTCTGCTACACAGGTGGGATTGTCGAACATACTTGTTAGAGATCACCAAGGCAAGACTGAAGAGAGAGATGGTGGGTTTACACGTCGCGATATCGGCGTCCAACTCCGACCCAACTTTGACCAAAAGTCACGTGGTTCGGGAGTTGAACCCAATATCGTTCGCGCGTTGTACGGTTTGAACGTACAATGCGATGCTGGAACGATGCCAAAACGATATCAGGGTTGAATGAGCGTGCTATTCAACTGCCCGATATCGGATGGCCGTTGTAGCCGCATCGTCCTGTGTGACAGCCCAACTACGATGTGTACGCCCACATCACCCATTCACTCCCATGTTAACTGGTCGTTCCTGGGTTGGGGGGCGTACACGTCGTCGGGACGTTGTATCCCGATATCGGGCTGTCTAAACCGGCGATGCGATGGCGGGAAAAGCGCGCTCCCGCCTCGTTGGCTCCGATATCGGGACGTGTAAACCCATCATAAGAGAATACAAGGCAGTTATACTGCATCAGCCAGATCTCAGGCAAAGATCAGAACACACTCGGACTTCCATATGTTTTAAACTTTTGAATAATCTTCAAGAAAAGAACAACATTAAGGACTGAAGACAGTGATCAGCTAAGGAAATGTAGTGAGAAGATGACTCATAATATTTACCGTACTTCCTTCCTGAACTAGCTGTCCAGCAGTGCCATTAGCTTAGATCTGTCAGCAACCAGTGGGATCCAGTTGTACCCATCTTCTTTTTTTTTTTTTTTTTTTTTTGAGGATTCTGTCCAAAAATCGGTTTAATTGAAAAAGTGGCCAAAAACCATACCTTCTATGTAGAAATAAGTCCAAGTGACTCAACTATGTACATAAACATACGAACTTGGTGCAGAAAAATAGGAGAAGGTGCTCTGGACTGATGAGTCAAAATGTGAAATATTTGGCTGTGACAGAAAGTAGTGTGTTCCTGAGGGGATCCAGAAGACACATTTGTGAGTCTGAGGGAACAGTGAAGCACAATGGAGGATGGTAAGCTTAATGCTGAGAAATACAGGCACATACTTACATCATGTAATATCATCATGGAGGCTTCTGATTAGCTCCAAATTTATTCTGCCGAAGGACGATGACCACAGTCATACAGCCAATGCAACCACCAGTACGGCCTTATATACAGCATTCTGGAATACTTTGTATAATTTCCCAGGCAAATCTGTATAATATAATACGCACCTGGGGGTGGTCCGGTCCGATAGGTGGTGCAGGTTTTGGTCTGCCACCTTCTCTCTTCCTGTGAATGCTGTCCTCTGCTTTGTGAACAGTCTCTTCTGTTGTGCTCATGTGCACTTCTCTCTGCCCTGCTGAGGACAGAGCAAAGTACTGTAATGCACAGACGTGGGGAAAGGTCACAGAGCACCTGTGTAGTGCTCATGCGTGGATGTCCTTTGACCTTTCCCCGCACCTGCACATTACAACACTTTGCTCTGTCCTCAGCAGGGCTGAGAGAAGTGCACAGGAGCACAATGGAGGAGACTGTGTGCAGGTGACCTAGGATCTTGTGGTGTCTGCAGCTTATATGCTTTAAAAAAAAATAATAATTGCTGACTGGTTCACTTTAAGAACCATGTTCTGCATGAATGACCAGGGGTCCTGAAAGTGATGATCCGGCCTCCACAGAGCGCTGATCTCGACATCATCTAGCCTTTGTGGGATTACATGAAGAAACCAAAAGAAACCAAATCTGCCTCAAATACAAGAAGGGGGGAAAAATACAGCGTTGGCACAGCACTTCTGACCTCTCGTAGACTTTGTTGGATAGACATCCTGTAGTTGGTGCAGAATTTTCTGCACCAAATGCGCAGTGTGGGCACAAGGCCTGATTACAACATACACTAAACATAGATCCAAAGCATACAGTGCCACACATATAGAATACGTGAAGAATAAACCGGTACAGTGAATAGATCGACACCATAAAGTAAACAGGACACATCGACATTATAGACTTTTCCATATATTATAATTATGTCTGTAGTAAATAATGTATACCCTGTAGAATATAGGACATTACTAATAGGACACATGTATAAGGAATAAGCCGTACCGCGGTGAGTTTCAAACTGATCTCCAGTTTATGTGACAGTTACACAAACCAACTACAGGCGATAAACCACCCCAAACCTTATATGCAATCTAATTGGTCGTGGTCTTTATAGGCCTGTTTAGAAAGGCATCCATAATTGTATGGACACAAAGCTGATATCAGTATAATCATTCTGTGTCCATAGTTTAATATCAAGACGCACAACACATCTCCTACTTATCCTACTGATGCTCTTCCATATCAATATCCCATCAGCCGATGGGCTGTTATTTGCCTGGATGTGAACACTTTAAATAGCGCTGCAAGGCTCCATTCACTGCATAATGTCCAGCGCCGGCCCCTGCAAAACCTCACAAGGGCCGTTATGTATACTCAAAGCAGTGGTGTTCTGTACCTTCGTTTAAAGAGGACTTGACACCCCCCCCCCCCCCATGGATTAGAATCTAAGTCCAGCACTGAATGCAGCATGTCTGCTGCATTCAGGCAAGGGGTCCCCCATAGCTCTGTGGGGCTGCTACCCTGATATATAGGCTTATGAAAACTTACAGTACTAATCCATGGAGGCGGGCCCTTGTCCTTGAGGCAGCTCATCCACGGGGGCATTTCACGCCCCCTGCGCCTCTGTACCGCCCATTTCCTCGCTGCCTTACTCGTTCCCTTCATGTCCTCCTCGCTCTGCACATCCTTGTGGCATTGACGCAAGCGCAGAGGAAGGTTGAGGTTTCCTTGCATGCCCCGCATCCCGCTATGACGTCCTCTCATTTCCCCGCCCTGCTCCATGTTGTGCTATGGAGAAGGGCGGGGAAGTGAGAGGATGTCCTACTGTAGCAGGAGGAGAGGCATGCAACTCAACCTTGCTCTGCGCTTGCGTCAACGCCACAATGACGCGCAGAGCGAGAATTTCATGAATGGCACGAGCGAGGCAGCGAGGACATGGGCGGCACAGAGGCGCAGGGGGGCGTGAAATGCCCCCATGGATGAGGTGTCTGAATCACAAGGGCCTGTATATCGGGGTAGCAGCCCCACAGAGACATGGGCGACCCCTTGCCCGAATGCAGCAGACATGCTGCATTCAGTGCTGGACTTAGATTCTTATCCATGGAGGGGTGAGAGGTCCTCTTTAAAATAATTTACTCTACTACATTTATTGGCAGATAGAGGTTTTGTGTTATCAATATTTATTATTATTATTATGGTGCCATTTATTCCATGGTGCTTTACATGTGATCATTACCTTATTGGGTACTTTTTGAATGCATTGGTTGCAATGTTTTTTAATGATTTTAATTTTCGTCCTGTGTCTGCTTGGTAATAAATTTTATAAATCTATATTTTCTGATAAACGAAGTTTTGTATGCATCTTTCTTGCTGTTAATCTCTATTATTTTTAGTGTTTCATCCACTGGTGGGCCACTAACAGCTGATCAGTAGGGGTGCAGGATATCAACCCCATACCAACCAGATATTTATGACCTCTCCTGTGACTAGATCATCACTATGATGCAGCCGGATAACCTCCATCATATCTGACGATTTATTTGTTCTACTGGTGATTGCTGGCCGGTCTAGATGCACTGATCATCAGGAATTAGCTTTCTTCCAAACACTTATTCCCTGAGTATTGACATTTTCCATCCCTGTATGCTGTGCCGGTCTGCAGCATTTAGATAACATAAGCATAATGTTTTCCAACCTCTCATCCTATGAGTGGCCTCCATCCCTTGTAATAATCTAGTTGCTGCCTTTGAACTGACTCTTAGGCTAGGGCTACACTAGCGTTGTGGCCTCCGTCCTGGGGGTGGGGGGGTCCGTCAAAAAGCAGGATTCCAAAAGCATTAACGCAGCGTTAATGTAGTGTAACGCTGCCTTAATGCTACCAATAGAATCCTATGTGTGAAGGGGCCCAAAGCGCATTCAAATACTGGCATGGAAGTGCTATTATGTAGCGCACAGGAAACCGTTACAAGGAACGGTTTCTCATGCGCTATGTCATAGCGCAAGATTTCAAACTCTGGCCCTTACATGCCGGCATTTGAATGCGCTTTGGGCCCCGCCACCCATAGGATTCTATTGGCAGCGTTAATGTAGCGTTACACTACGGTAACACTACGCTATTGCTGACGGAATCCTGCTTTTTGACGGACCCCCCCCCCCAGGACGGATCACATGGGCCGATGAGTAAGGATTGCTGTCGAAACGCGTCAGGCGTGGATGCTTTTAATTCATATATGTGAATAACGAATACCCTACTTCTACGGATGAGCGGCCCTGAATCCTTCTTCCTTTGGCCCCAAGGACGGAGGCCACAACGCTAGAATATGAATGCCATATTCTAGATGTGGCCTTACTAGGGATTTATAGAGGGGTAACAATAATAACAATACGTTGGGATTCCTGGATTTTAACTCTTTTTATACACCCGGTTGCTTTTCGCAGCAGCTGCTTGACATTGAGTACTGCTGCTCAGATTACTTGTAACCAGAATACCCAAGTCCTTCTCCTGTTCTGTAGTCCCGAGTATATTTTTATTTAATGTATATACAGCAATCACATTGCTTTTTCTTCTTCTCTTCCACAGGCGGTGGTCTTGCTGTAGGAACACTACTCCTAATAGGTCAGTGCTACCTTTTGCTGCAATAGAACCATTACGTCCTCACTGTTTTATGTTACTGCTGACTTTGATCTAGTACCAAGGGAAAGATTAGTAGTCTGATATCATAGAGATCATAAAGGGTACTTCACACACTGCAACATCGCTAGCGATATCGCTGAAACGTCACAGCTTTTGTGATGTAACGGCGATCTCTCCAGCGATGTTGCAGTGTGAGACACGCGTCAGAGACCTGGCCCCTGCTGTGAGGTCGGTGATCACTACAAATCGTACAGGACCATTTTTTGGTCCTTGGTCTCCTTCTGGTCAGCACGCATCGGCGTGTGTGACAGCGAGAGACCAACGATCAGTGACCTCCCAGCCAATACCCAGCGCCGCACATTAGATGCCAGGCACTGGTAACCAAGGTAAACACCGGGTAACTAAGCAGAGCATGCTGCCTAGTTACCCGGTGTTTACCCTGGTTACCAGTGATGTCGCTGCTGACTGGTCGCTGGTGAGACTGCTTATTTGACAGCTCACCAGCGACTGCATAGAGACTTTCCAGCGATCCCGGCCAGGTCGGATCGCTAGTGGGAATCGCTGGAAAGTCTCAGCGTGTAAAGGGGCTCATAGTTTTGGCACCCACTCTGCATTCTGGCCCCCTGAAAAATGCCTACGGCCACCCTTAGCCCAACTCTGTAGATATTTTTTGTTTGGGGATTTTTCTAGTCTCCAAAGTCATGAATGTGAGTCATTTGCTTTCCATAGGAAAAGATAACAAACCTTCCTGGGTTCATCGAAACTAATGTCTCAGTGTATAGTTTGTTGCTTGACTGCGTTTTATTTTACCCCAAATTGTTTCCAACTAAAATGAGTTATCCAATCTGAGGCATTCATCGCCTATCCTATTGGGGGTCAGAGCTCAATGGCCCAAAGCAGTCCCGGTACTCATCATATTTGCATGGTGGGACAGAGAACCTGCTTGACCTATCCTCCATTCAAACTCCACCCAGCCGACTTAATACAGGTCAGTGAAAATAGTGAAAGTCCCTGCAGTCTGATCCCCCACTGATTTAGCATGTATTACCTATATCAGGGTAAGTGGCAAAGTCTTTGCACTGGAAATGTCGCCATTTAGTCTTGACCAAAAGGAGATCTGTAGTTGAGGGCAGCAGGTAAGAAGTGTTAAGGATGCAGTTCTTCATCATATGGTTAAACAAAAATGAGAAGAACATGTAGTGTGTGATTGTAGAAGAGCCTCTTGCGGGCACTCTCCGCTGCGGTGACTTTGAGCCTAGACTGGCCTCTTATTCAGACTCAGTGTTGTGTATTAAGAGCGAGTATACCAGTTCACATTTCTGCCAGATTTGATTTTACCCCAAAACTGAAGAGGGTCAGGAATCAGATGAAGAATAAACCTGCAGGAATATGGTAAGTAAGTTGGTGCAATTTAATAGGGCTGAACTACAGATCATGTGCACCCAAGGATTAGAGGTAGGGCTTTTTTTCTGAAAGAAAGGAGCTGTTTTTCTAAGGCCCCTTTCACACTAGCATTTTTTACAAAATGCGGCAGATCCGGAAGATTTACCGCATCTGCCGCCTAATGGTCGCACTTGCGGCAAGCCTCATGCATTGTCTATGTGGCTTGCGGCAAGTGCGGTATAGCCGTGGTTCCGGCACTGTGACAGTTGCGGCTGGGAAATAACCCACTGCTGACCGCGGGTTTTTTTGCGTCCGCAAGTGGCGATACCGCGGCTATACCGCACCTGCCGCAAGCCCCATAGACAATGCATGGGGCTTGCCGCAAGCGTGCAGCAAGTGCGGCTGTTAGGCGGCAAATGCTGGTAAATCTGCCAGATCTGCTGCAATTTGTAAAAAACCGATAGTGTGAAAGGAGCCTAATCCAGGATATCCCTTTTAAATTCAATATCTGGTGGCCAGTGTGAAGAATAATTGGCCATAATGACTGCTCAGGGCTGCACACTCTTGGTTTTGGCTGATGGTGCATGGTTGGACTAAGGCATCCCAGGCTGCAATGGGATTGCTGGATGTTTTTTTCATTTTTAAGACTGGGTTTTGTGAGCCTAAACTAATGGTGTGACCAGTGCATACATCTGTATAAGCTTGGTCTGGACCTACCTTTGTGCCAGTCTTTCTATCTAAGGACACTGTGGAATGCATGGTGTTTCCAGATAACAAAAATGGAGAATCTGCATGGATTTATCCTGTGCCTCTATACTTCCGGATTCTTGGGAAGGGAATGGAAGGAGTCCCATCTCATCACACGCGCTGAGTTACGGTCACTTGGTTATGAGTGACCCTGATGAAAGACACCGTAAGGTAGGACTGAAATCTTCTATGTCTGTGGAGTGTGCTTCTACCTTAAGGCTGGATTCACACAAAGCGCTTTGCTACATTTTCTGAGGATCTGTTTTTGGTGCAAAAACTGCACCAAAAAGGATCCTCACAATGGGCAATGTTCTGTGTGTGAATGCCACTGCACTATTCGCCTTTGATTACTTACCTCGGTGACCGCCGGCAGTGATCTCTTCTCATCCCGGAGGCCACAGCGAGCACGGTCTCTGGGACCCTGCAGCACTATAAGACCGGGTGACGTCGCTCAGTCACATGGTGCTGTGTAAGGTCCCGCACAGGTCCTACAGTGTCGGTATGAGGAGAGATCCCCGTAGAAGCGCAAATGTGGATGCGTAAAACGTGCAGCATGTGATTGGAAAACAGTGAAATGCATTGACTTGGCTGGGACAGCTAATGGCAATTCATTTCACTGCATTACAATAATGCATCTGCAATTAGCGGCTCAAAAGCGCTGTAATTGTGCAGCGTGTGAACGTAGCCTTAGATCTGCATCTGCAGAGCCCTGCACTAACCCAGGCGCAATTAGTATTACGTTTGAGGCAGGATTTCGATTTATGACCTTTTCCTCTCTTTCAGGGGTGCAAGGTTTCTGCACCAAATGTTAGAAATAAAACTACAGGTTGTAGTTGTGTTTTTTGTAAGCAGAAACATCCATCTTTCCCCAAGAAACCATTATGACGGTGTAAGAAAAGGATTGTGAAAGAGGATCAGCCCTCTACGGAGGAAATAAAGGGAATGGTGCATTAGAAGATTCTGCCTTCCCTATCTTCTTTCTTTCAACCAATCTCTACGGAACCTTCAGGACCAAAAAAGAGGTGCAGTTTAAGGGACAGTTGAGACTCCAATGTGGATGTATCCATCCCTAAGGAATGGCTAGAAGAAGAATTAAGCCCGCAGTTTAGATTAGGAAGACAAGAAATATTATTTAGCGGTCGTCCATGACAGCACCCTAATGAGAGAGGGATCCTCACTCCAAGGACAGGGAACCATCAGGCTTTAAAAGGGGCGGTTCCTCTCACTATGTCTGGTTCCTTGTCCTTGAGCCTCAGGAATGGTTCCAGAAGATTGGACCTTACAAGGGTCATACCTGAGCCAAGGCAGCAAGGAGGCTGTGTGGCTGGAGCTGATCCCCAAGAGGTTGGCGTGGGTGCGAGTGTGGGGTAGGCCGGATTGGGCCCTGTGAGCTTCGGGCACCAGTGTCGCAGCTCCCGGGTCTGTAAAGGCTTTGGTCCTGCAGGGTTCGGCAGCGCCATCTTGCGGATGGCGTCCGAGGTTGCGCATGTGCCCAGCCAGCCGGGAAAGGTGGGTCAGGTGCCGAGTGCACCGGACTTATGGAGGCAAGCCCATGATGTTATGCACTGCGGTGTCACTGATTGGTGGCTGCCATGCCCGAGAATGTGCACATCAGGGGGCGGCTCCGATGACGAGTGCTCCGGCCATGTGAAGTACCTGGTCTGGGGTCAAGTCGGGCGGTGGGCTACAGGGAGCAGTGGCACAGGATTAAAGGCGGGAAGTTTGAAGTGGAATGGTGCCTCAGTGCTCCATTTCGCTTCCTGCCTGCATCATTGCTTCAGAGCAGCAGCATGAGTGGGACGGAGGCTGCAACTGAACGAAGCCTCAAAAGAAGAAGTCACACCGCAGCAGCAGTAACTCTTCCATAGAAGACCGCCAGAGGAGAATTGTCACAGGACAAGAATCCTTCCCTGGTTCCAGTACCTCTTCACATCTGATGGTTGGGAGAACTCCGGAATGTCATTTTATTGAATTTCTCTCTGTTCTGTGTTTTCTCTTGTCTTAAGGTACTGTCACACGTGTCAATGTTGCTAGCGACATCACTGAAAAGTGACGCATCAGCGATGTCGCTAGCGATATCGCACGTGCGTCGTGCTGTGTGACAGCGCGACGCAACTGCGATTTATCGCTGATCGCAGGTTGACAGGTTTACGAGGATGAACGTAAACCTGTCAATCTGCGATCAGCGATTTGGCTGGATCGTGCTGTCTGACACCGCAATAACGATGTTGGCGGCGATCAAGCCTATACCGCAGCGTTGCTGAGGATCGCTCGCTGGGCTGGGCCCACATCGCCGCTGCGTCACCGGCAACATCCTGCCGTGTGACAGCTGGCCTGCGATGTCGGAAGCGAGCGCGCACCCGCGCATCGCTTACGACATCGCAGGCCAGATTGATGCGTGTGACAGGACCATTAGACTCAGCAGAAATCTAGGAAGTCGACAGCTAAAAGTAAACACTTGCAGTGTAGGCTCTGTGAGTGTGCACTCCCAGTCACCTGGGCAAAAAAAGTTATGCAGTGCATGTGTAGAACAGATTATCGCGCAAGAATCGACAAGTTTTTCTTCCAACCTGCAAACCTTGATTAAGTCCCAGGTGGAAGATGCCTTTAGGTCCTTTTCTCAGGGACAGCAGCGATAATCTTCCTTTGTGTCCTAGAGCATCTCAGGTCGAACAGCGGGCACTGGAAAGCAAGATCTCTTGGACAAGGCAGTCCTAGTTTGGCTTCCGACCCAGCAAGAGAGGACAGTGTATTACTCTTCCCTCTTCTTTGTAAAAAAACGGACGGTTCTTTCAGGACTATTTTGAACTTGAAGAGCCTGAACAATTACCTGGAGGTTCCAATTCTCAAGATGGAGTCGATTGGGTCTGCAGTCAAACTGCTTTTTCCAGGTTGCCACATGGCAGTCCTAGATTTAGGAATCGGAGTTGGTCCATTTTATACGGACTCCACAGCCCTGATTATCACGGTCCAATGCATCCCGCATATTCAAAATTTTTAAGGAAAAAAATTCTTTACTTTCAATTCCCTTTAGACTTCCATCAACATCTCTGGTGTTCACAAGAGTCATGGCAAAAGTGGTAACAATAATCGGGAAGCAAAACATCTGCATCATTCCCAATCTGTGATTTTTTTTAATAATGGTTCCCTCTGTTCTGTGGCTCAGAAAACATCTACAGATAACTCTTCAAATCCTGGCATCTCTAGGTTGGCTAGTAAATTTGCAGAAATCGCACTTGGATATTTCCACCAGTAGGGTATTCCTAGGTATCCTGTTAGGTTCCAGAGAACAGACCTCTTCTTTACCAAGAGACAATCAGATGCAGAGATGATCCAGGATTTCCACTCCAAGAAACCAGAAGAAAGTCTCCATAAAGTCTGCCATGTCGACTATGGGGGTCCCTGACATTTTGCATCCAGGTGGTACCCTGGTCTAAAACTCATACAAGAATTCTTCAGACCTTCGTTCTTTTACATGGGGCAGATCTCACAAATCACTTAAGACAATTCATCTGTCCAATCAAGTTGAAACCTCCCTCGGCTGGTGGCTTATTCCAGAAAACCTCTCGTAAGGAAAATCTTGGATTCCGCGTCCTCTAACAGTGATGCCAGATGCCAGCTAAAGTGGGGTGGGGCCATGGTCTCAAGTCCTGTCTCCAGGGCTGAAAGGGCAAGATCCTCTATCGAAGAGATCTGCAGAGCAGCCATCTGGTCCTCGGTCCATACCTCTCCCATGCTTTATTGATTACATTTAATTTTTAATAAAGATTTAGCCTTTGGACGGAAAGTCCTCCAGGCAGTAGTCCATCTCTTACATTATTCTTTGGTATTACTCTTGTGGTGTTGTCGTGGAGGGGGATCAGAGAAAAAAGAATTAGCTTTACTGGTAATTCGGATTCTAAAGACTATCCCATGACCGCACTGGTAGTTTCCTGCTCTTATTTTCATTATGTATTTTTTGATTCCTTGGTTCTAAATACGTGAAGCATTCATACCGGTGTGGTCATTTAGAAAACATTGAGAACTGGAGGTGGGGAGGGGCTATTTAACCTCTTTGTGTTTTCTATCTTTATTAGGATGGGGAGGCCACCTCCTGTGGTGCTGTCGTGAAGGTTCTAAGGGCCCCATTACACGTAGCGACGCATCAACGATCCTGACAACGATCCGACCTGGCCGGGATCGCTGGAGCTTCGCTACGTGGTCGCTGGTGAGATGTCAAACAGTCAGATCTCACCAGCAACGCAGCAACGATACAGCAGTTGTCACTCTCAGGCGTAGTATTGAGGTCGTTGTCCCTGTCAAACACAGCGATGCATGCTGCCCAGTGGGAGCGCAACGACCAAAAAAATGGTCCAGAACAGTTTGTAACGATCACCGATCTCACAGCGGGGGCCCGGTCGCTGCTACGTGTCACACATAGCGAGATCGCTGACGAGGTCGCTGCTACATCACAAAACCAGTGACGTTGCAGCGATATCGCTAGTGAAATCGTTGTGTGTTAAGTACCCCTTAAGGCCCCGTCACACCTGGCGATGGGGCTGGAGATGTCGGCGGCGACTGGTGGGTGCGGCACGTTTTTGTCGCCCCGCCAGCGTCGCCGTCCCCCATTTACACGGGGCGACATCTCCAGCACCGCGCCTGCGATCCGACAGGTGGCATCGCCGCCGGGGTGTCTGACAACCCCAGCGGCGATGCAGGACAATGGGAGCCTATGGCTCCCATCGCCTGACAGGTCGCTGGCGGCCGGTTACATGGGGCGATGTGTGCACATCGCCCCAGATCGGTCGCCTGATTTCAGAGCACTGCTCTGAAACCAGGCGACCTCCCGGCGGCTCCGACATCGCCCCTTTACATGAGGCGACGTAGGGGCGATGTCGCTGCCGATAGGCCACGCCCCTACGTCACCCATGTAATCGGCGGCGATGTGGCCTGGTTTGACGGGGCCTTAAGACTTACCGGTAATTCAGTTTCTATTTTTCATGGGTAAAAGGTTAAGCCATTGTGTTGGAGTTCTGGGATTCTCAGTGAGTGTTTGACCCGTGAGTTCAAAAAAATGATCATTTAAAAAAGTCACTTGTTGAAGAGTACGTCTGATCATCTCTATCAAGAATACATGCCTTGCAGCTGTACTTACACATAAGATTGTAAGTGTCTGCCTCATTTGAGAATGGAATAAGATGGAGAATGCTGAACGTAAGAAGGCTTAGCGGCATGTTCTGAAGGGCAATTCCACGCTTCACATATATCTAAACATTCCATAAATATGCCTATCCTTCCCAATAAAGCGTGTATAAAATGCTTAACATATATTTGCATGAATAAGTTATTTATTTCTCCATCATTTACTAATGTTGCAGTCAATTTGCTCTACTCACACTTGTAGCCTATTCATTTTTGGGTCTTTTCTGTGATCACCATGCACAGTCCGTACATGTGAATCCATTACCGGCTTTACTTAGCGACTTTTGCTTCCGAAACATTTAGCTCATAGAATGTTTCCAAAATGAACTCTTAATGATCTGACCGTGTCTTTATTATCGAAGACTAAGAAATTAGGCTTCCAAACCTTAAATGACATTAGTTTTGATGTTTTCTGAGTGGCTTGGAACATGGATCATTGACTTCTGCTTATGATCCATCTATAGACTCACAGCAAATCGTCTTCTTGATTGTAGGCATGGCTATTAGGTGGTGTAGCAGTGTTGTCTACTACGATTTAACCCAAAGGGAAGATGGCATGAAGATTTAGGTCACCTAACCTGCTATCTTGGATTTTATTAGGTTGACAATGATCTATTCTAGCCAAAGCGGCATAATGTCTATAACAATAATAATAGCAGGATTGCTGCTTCACAAGTACCGGTAAGTAGTCATGGGACTTTATCCTACATATTCGGCAGAAAAGACAGCGCCTCCCACACAGGTGGTTCAATCAATGCATCCTTCTTTATTCCATGTCTGTCACGTAGCGACGTTTCGAACCATCTGGTTCTTTATCCTAGTCTCACAGACTGGGATGCATCATTGCAAATTATCTCCATTTTCATTATTGACATGTGCAGGACATAGATGCCACAACAACTCGCTCTTCTCTGCAAACACTGGATACCGCCATATCTGATTTGTGATGGGGCCTGACTCCTGACAATGTAGCTCTTTTTCTACATGGGCATATAAGCAAGAATATACAAGTGAATCATTTGCAGTGTTTCTATACTGAGTAGTAGATTGGTAGCAGGATACTGTCACGCTTCCAGGGGAAGGCGTTCTAGAGTGGACCCACTGGGCTGGGGTACCGAACTCCCTTGGGTGAGCTGGTCCTACTTTAGCCAACCCCTTACTTACCCCCTACTTTAGCCAATACAGGCATTGTCAGGGGCAAGCCCAGGGGGTCTAAATACCATAGATGCTAGTACCAGGGGGGCGGCTTGTAGGGTTAGCCTATACTATGGTAAGACTAAACAGGGAAGGAGGCACCAGAGCCCGGGTACAGGAGAGCTGGAACGGGTTCTACCAGAGGAGAGCACAAAGAAGGCCTGACTAACAGCCAGAGAAGCAGAAGCATACCAACACAATAATCAGGCACCTCCCACCAGAGGACAGACAGCTATTGGTCAAGGGGAGTGTCAGGTTGAGCCGTGCCAGCCCCTAGCGACACAGGGGAGGAGCGCGGCCGCGCCTGGTGCACCGCTGACTGTGCTGATGTATGGTCAGCAGATAGGAAGGGGACCTGGCAATGACACAGCACGCCTGGACGCCGGATGCCCGATCGGTAGAGGAGCAGAGGAAGCAGACCCAGGAGAGGTGAGCTGGGGAGCGGTGCCAGGGGACCTAACAGATACTAGGGATTTGGACATATTAAAAATACACAAAGAGAGCCAGCGCTACCTGAGGATAGTATGCAGTATAAAGTGTGCATCTGCACTTATTCAATCCAAAGTATATTATTGCTATAAAGTTGATATTTTTGGCAAAAAATTGTACAATTTTATGAGCCACCGTGCCACATCACGGCAATCTCAACACTGCTGTCCTAGTCTAAATCATTTGTTATTTAATTTGAAATTGTACCATATGTCCTCCACATAAAAAATATAAAACTGCCAAAAGCAACACTCGCTCACTTTGAGCCTTTCAGAACCGCTTCCAACTTACCAGATAGGCAGATGTGAATTAGGGCAATACGGGCCCAGTGCCTGCAGCAAATGCCACATGCTCCCAAACTTTTCAGAACTGACCTTCACTGCAATAAGGCTAGCAGATCTTTAAGTAAAGGCAGGACAGGCCCAAGCAGGTGGTGTTTGTAACTAACAAAGCCTGTGGATGGGGTATGATAGCTGCATGTTAACAGCTACCAAAATTATTGTATTAACTTTGACAAACGTTTGGTAGCTGTTCTGCTTTTACTTCAAATTTGCTATTCTGGTTGCAGTGACGGTCAGTTCTGAAAAGTCTAGGAGCCTGTGGCATCTGCTACAGGCAATGGGCCTGTTCTGTCCTAATTCACATGCGCTTATTTTGGCAAGATGGAAGCGGTTCTGAAACGCTCCAGGTGAGTAATTGCTGCTTATGGTAGTTTTAAATTTTTATATAGAGGCCATATGACACAACTTAAAGTGAAATTACAGAATTTTTAGAGTAGAACTAACCTGATGAGATCGCCGTGACGTTGCAGGGCAGCTCATAAAATTGTACAATTTCTTGCTAAAAATCACAATTTTATAATAACAATACCGTTAGGATTGAATTACTGCAAATACACACTTTATACTGGAAGGTATCTTAAGGTAGTGCTGGCTCTCTTCATGTATATTTGAATATATTATCCACCTAAATCATGATTTGTTTTTAGAATATCTCAAAGTCATGGCCACATGGTTGTCAGAACATGATAGGTATTACAAGGACACTCACTCGGTGAGGTGGATCTTCCAAGCCCAAGATCTTGGTTGGCACACAGGTTACTGACGTCGGTGCAGAAGATTGGTAAGGACCACTTTACACTGACAGCAGAGGGACTGAAAACCACAGATAGACAGGAGATGTCCATATAACCACAGGCAGCTGAAATGCTGAAACTGCAGGTAGGTGGGATGCTGAAATCTCAGGCGGCAAACATGCAGGAGACTGCAGGCAGGTGGGAGACATTCAGGAAACCACAGACAGGTAGTGCAATTCTGGAAACCAAAGGCAGGTAGCAGATAAAACTCCAAAGCAACAGGAAATTCTGAAAACCAAGGAAGCCACATATAGCTAGGAGGACATCCTGAAGAGATCCTAGAAGGGACAGGTATCGGACAAAACTCGGGAGTAACTAGCATCCGCAGACAAGTATCTAAAGGCACTATAAGCCACCGGTTTACAGGAGACATCATGTGCACAGACTGAAAATCAATCTTAGGCTGGAAACACATGATCTGAGTGACATGCGAGTTACTCGCACGAGTCTCGCATGACTCACCCGGAACGGCCCCTGCCTCTCTGAATGGGAGCATGGAGTGGCATAGAAACACAAGCAGCTGACACTATCCTGTCCAGAAAGGCAGGGGCCGTCCCGGGTGAGTCATGCGAGACCCGTGCGAGTAATTCGCATGTCAATCGGATCATGTGTTTCCACCTTTAGTCTCAATACTAAGGCACATGTGTGTGTCTTAGAAGCTATGAAATAAGCCTAGCAGTTCATCACATGGAAGCACGCCAGGCTACTTGCTAAGTCCAATGTGAAGTGCAAGAAAGTTCAATGGATCTGGGTCGATGGAGCAGAGCCCAGACCAGGGTTAGGTGTGTAACAGTGGGATTTATTGCTTCATACCATTCGGACCCCAGCAGACAATTGTTGATTTCTTTCATTTTACTGTAATATTGAATGATAACTCCTCAATGTTAGTGCTGTCACATCACCACCTGGATCATGTTCTGTTGGCAGGTTCCACCATTTTTACCGTGCTCGTGATGGAGTAGATGTCCAAGTTGGTGTCTCTGGGCAGTGCCGGCATTCTGCTGCCCCATACACTGGTGTGGCCTGTCATTTGCACTGTCAGACTAATGGGTGTATGTAGTGTCCAGCAGGCCAACTGGTAATCAAGTCCCTGCTGTGGCCTATGGAGCAGCATCACTACTTTACCTCCCACCATTCCGCTGAGAGCTGCCAGATATTGTGCCGAGTTAACGTCGGACATCTCTGGTGCTGTTCCTGTTGATACTTTGTATCTGACTTGGCTTTATCTTGACCTTGTTTGACTTTGGCTTCTCTGACCCCTCTTCACTGACCTTCTGGCATCTGAACAATTCTTCCCCCTAACTTATGTTTTGTCTACTGTTTCTGTACTTGTTTCATCCCTTCTGATACTGAGCGGAGTCTGTTTGACCTGCCTTGCTGCAGACTTACTCCTATGGCCAGCAAGAAGACACTCCATGAACGTAAACCAGGGGGCCCTATAGTAAGTTGTTGTATGTGGGATGTTAGACTGAGTGGCTTTAACCTAGTGTGTTTTAGGTAGGATTTTTGAGTTGCTGGTCTATCATAGGGTTCACTCTGGCGATGATTCTCCGGGTGAGATAATCAAATGCGTTATGCGAATGATACTCATCTCTTGCTTTGCTGTATGCACAGGAGAATCGGAGCACAGGTGAGGATAAAGGCCCCGTTACACCCAGCGACATTCTAGACATTCTGACAACGATACGACCTGGTGGTGATCTCTGGAATGTCGCTAAGTGGTCACTCGTGAGATGCCACACCGGCAGATCTACTCACTGATGCGGCGACCCTCGACGGTCGTTGGGATCTGTCACTGGTATAACATGGAGATCGTTGGTCGTTGTCCCTGTCACACACACCGATGCAGCCTGCCCAGCGGGAGACCGACGATGAAAAAATGGTCCCGGCCATTCCTTAACAATCAGCACTCTCACAGCGGGGGGCTGCTCACTGCTACGTGTCACATATAGTGAGGTCGCCGCAACGTCGTTAGCGATATCGCTACGTGTAATGGGGCCTTAAGATGGAGGATATAATTAAAGGAGGGAACCCTAAAGGTACCTTGACACGCGGCAACTTTTCTAGGAATTTCACTGGCAATTTGCTGGTTGCAGTGAAATCATGGACACATTGTTCCATTTGTACACAGCATCAAAATAGAACAATGTGTCCATGATTTCACTGCAACCAGTAAGTTGCCATTGAAATTCCTAGAAAAGTTGCCGCGTGTAAAGGTACCTTTAAGCCCCCGTCACACAGGGCGACATCGCCGCCCATTACAGAGGCGACGTGAGAGCGTGGTCTATCACCGGCGTCATCGCCCCTACGTCGCCTCATGTAAAGGGGCGATGTCGGCGGTGCCAGCCAGTCGCCTGGTTTCAGAGCAGTGCTCTGAAACCAGGCGACCATCATGGGGCGATGTGCATACATCGCCCATGTAACCGGGCGCCTGCGACCTGTCAGGCGATGGGAGCCACAGGCTCCCATTGTCTGACATCGCCGCTGGGGTTTCCAGACACCCCGGCGGCAATGCCGCCTGACAGATCGCCGGCGCGGGGCTGGAGATGTCGCCCCGTGTAAATGGCGGACGGCGACGCTGGCGGGGCGCCATTAACGTGCGCGCACCCACCTGTCGCCGCCAACATCTCCAGCCCCGTCGCCTGGTGTGACTGGGGCTCTAGAGTTATCTGGGATTTATTTTGAAAAAAAAATGCGCCTAAGCACCAACAGGCAGGTAGCTGCCATATACTACCTGTTTGTGCCCTGCACCAGACACGGAGTGGGCACGTATCGCTTCTGTCAGTGATTTTGCCGCTTCAGCGACAACAGGGGGAAGGGGAACGGCTTCTCCCCTCTGTTGACAAGCATCACAGCCGACGTCACGCTAATTGACAACTGGCTCCCCCAATCAGGTAGCGGGGAGCCGGCTGTCAATCAGTGTGATGTCAGCTCTCCCGCTCCCTTCCACCGAGCGGAAAAGCCGCCTCTTCTCTGTTGGGGATAGCATGACAGGGTGTCTGTGATCGCTCTGTGCCGGGGGGGTAAACAGCGGTGAATGGTGCGGGACACAACAGGCGGGTTGGTGGCAGCTTCTCGCCTGTTAGCGCTTAGGCACTTTTTTTTTTAATCCCGAATATCCCCTTTAAGCCACTATACAGATATACAGTTTTAAAACCTGTTAGTATATTACCTCTGTGTTCTATCCGGTGCCCTGTAACTGGGAGGGAGCTATGCATTGCATTACTGGAAGATTTCTGTCTTTTGAACATGAAAGCTCATCTTTGTTATTTGACACCTATTATCCTGGTTAATTTAACCACTTAATGGTAAATTCCGGGCTTGGAACTGTTTATGATAATTGTCCCGGTTCTCCTGAGACGCTATCATACCGGAAGGTTAGGAAATGATTATTGAAAACAGTCAAACATATATTTACTCCAGCAAGGCTTTTTCTCCCTCTCTCGTAGGTCTCTGCAGCGCTATCTGGAAGCTTGTACTGTGAGTTAATACGTCTAAACAAGGCTATAATTGGTATTGTTATGGAAACTGCATAAACACTTATACAAAATGTCATATTTATAAAGGCCAAATCATTGTATGGTTCATTAGTTTATGCATTAATGAGATCACCTACCCTAGGAGATTGTAATATACTTGGCCTGCTTTTATCATCATGCCATGTGGAAGCTGGGGTCACCTGTTCTAAAAGCAAGTCTGTGTGCCAAACTCAAAACCAAGATGTCCTTGGAACCCCTCTAGTAGTATCAATCTGTCCTGAGTGTCCTTCCCTTTGTCGGCTCAAAATGACTGGACACACCAAGCTCAGATGCTCTCCGCACCCTTGGACAAATTACTTATTTTCGGTCGTCTTGTCAAACCGAAGTTGCCAATCACTGGATCGAAAATAAGTAGGTGGGAACTTTTTGGCTGCACAGAGCCCCAGTGCTTGGTTTGTATTGACACACTCCCTTTTAGGGTGAGCGCCCAGGCCACGATCAGGAATATCAGTGTTTTGGACACAGTGTATTTTCGCTCCGTGCAAAATACTGAATTGTACAGAACAAGCAAAGTGGATGAGATTTCTATCAATCCCATGCTCACTGTGCTTCTTCCCTCTGCAGCGTAAACGGACGTGTGGTGCGACTTCGCAGGCAGCAGTATGTCCATTTCTGCTTGTGGACATGCGAGTGTTCTTAGCCAGAAAACACAGCGAAAATCCGCTGCACCAAGAACAGAGTCTCCTGACCGTGGGCACTCACAGTGCCTTCTGCGGAGAACAGAAGAGACTCCAGGGGCGGACTGGCCCAGGTGCCAGGGTGGCATTTGCCCCCCAGGCCGGTGGTGCAGTCCCAGTGAAGGGCCGCCCACAGTAGCGAGAGCGGCCGCCAGCCGGCACATTGCAGCCGCACAAACAGACCCAGGACTGGAGCGGAGGTAGCTGGGAGGTGAGAAACACCCCCCCACACTCCCCGCTCCTCAATTAGAGCTAGAACCCCCCTCCTCACTGAGCGTTAGCACCCCCCCCCCCCGCTCCTCTCTTAGCGCTACCCCCCCATTTTCCCTGCTCCTCACTAGGCGCCAAGCTCTGAAAGGTGGACTGCCACCCGGGGTAGCAACAGCCAGCCCCTGAGAGACTCTGCGTCCAGGACACAGTGTCTCGAGTTTGTGGGCACGTACCCTTATAGCCATTTACTTGGCATGTGCCTCTTCCAGTAGTTGACGTACAACAGCCTTTTAGAGGCTATGTGAGGGCTTCATTTTTTTCTTGACTCATTTTTTTTTTCTTGTAACTGTATTTCCGTTAAAGGGAACCTGTCACCCCCTTTGGGCATTTTAAACTGCGCCCACCAGCTTACACCTTATGTAAATGGGGTTCTTAAAACCCCTGTATGTGCCTAGACGTGCCCCACATACCTCAGAAAATAACTTTTATTGTGTCCAGTGCTGGCCTTCTGTTGGAGTCCGAGAGGCTGCTATATGGTCCAGGTGGACAAAGTCCTCGCCGCCCCCCGGCTGCAAAACCCGCCCTGCATTTTTAAAGTTCCCACCCCTTCAGTGATCGGCGCTTGTGTGACAGCCGCGCTTGCGCCTGTGCAGTGGAGCGGGTGTCCGCTTTCCTTTGACCAGTGCCGATATCTCGTGAGACCTCACAAATCTCGCAAGACGTCGGCACTGACAGGCGCAGTAGAGCGGGTGTCCATGCATAGTGCCGATGTCTCGCAAGACATCGACACTTCAATGGAGCGCGTACACCTGCTGCACTGCGCAGGCGCGAGTGTGGCTGTCACTCAATCGCCGATCACAGGAGGCCCGGGAATTTTAAAAAGTGCAGGGCTGGTTTTGCAACTGGGGGGCGGCAAGAACTTTATCCACCTGGACCATATATAGCAGCCTCTCGGACTCAATAGGAGGCCAGTGCTGGACACAATAAAAGTTATTTTCTGAGGTATGTGGGGCGCGTCTTGGCACGTCGTGGGGTTAGTGCTGCAGACCCTTCCTTTTATCATTTGCTAATTATAAGTTGTTAATCTTGTGTTGCCAGACTGCCATATTACAGTTAGTGAGGCTGAAGCTCAGTTGTGTTCACCGCATCTTGAGACATTTCGGCCCATGTTGCCCTTGCTTGCACACCCTCCTACACACTGCGTGAACCAATGCCCATGCTGCTGTAATCACAGGACTTTACTAAGTAGCAAGTTCCTTTTGCAGGCGTTAAGTTTGAAATTACTTTCTTTGGTTAGAACAGACAGAAAAATAATTTTGAATATCTTTATCGATCTGTCTTTTTTAGCAAGTCAATAACGTGATTGGATGCTAGAAGAGGCCATTTACATGGCATTAGTTTGAGTATCAGCTCACTTTGCAGATTTACACCCCGCTAAGATTGCTCCTTACAGGTCATGGTCAATCATTTTTGAGCCCTAACTGGGGCTGTGGAGTCGGTAAACCAAATATTCGACTCTGACTCTTCAATTTCCCTGAATCCAATTCCACTAGAATGAACACTGACTCCACGACCCTGACTTCATAACTGTGGCTGTGAAGTCATTAAGCTAAACATCCGACTCCTCAATTTCCCTGAGTTCGACTCTACCAAAATGGGTATCGAGTCAGACTGCACAACCAGGGCTGTAAAGTTAGTAAACCAAACATCTAAGGCTGCTTTCACATCAACGGTTTTTGCCGTTTGCAGCAGATGCGGTGAAAAAAACGCATCTGCCGCGATTAACGCATAACCGCTGCACTTGCGGCACAGTTGTGGCAAGCCCCATGCAATGTCTATGGGGGCTTGCGGTAAGTGCGGTATCGGCACTTGCGGCAGGTGCGGCCGCAAAAAAAAACGAGGCCGACCGCTTTTTTTTTCGCGGCCGCACCTGCCACAAGTGCCGAAACCGCACTTGCCGCACCTGCCACACACTTACTGCAAGCCCCATAGACATTGCATGGGGCTTGCCGCAACTGTGCTGCAAGTGCAGCGGTTATGCGTTAATCGCAGCAAATGCATTTTTTTCACCACATCTGCCGAGATCGGCGAAAACCGCTGATGTGAAAGTACCCAAGGCTGCTTTCACATCAGCGTTTTTCGCCGATCGTGGCAGATGCGGTGAAAAAAACGCACATGCCGCGATTACTGCATAACGGCTGCACTTGCGGCAAGCCCCATACAATCTCTATGGGGCTTGTGGCACTTGCGGCAGGTGCGGCAGCGAAAAAAACTGCAGCATACCGTGGTTTTTTCGCGGCCGCACCTGCCGCACGCTTACCGCAAGCCCCATAGACATTGTATGGGGCTTGCCGCAAGTGAACCGCAAGTGCGGCCGTTATGCGGTAATCGCGGCAGTTGCGGTTTTTTCACCGCTACTGCCACGATCAGCGAAAAACGCTGATGTGAAAGGGGCCTAAAGGTACTGTTAAACGGTACGATGTTGTGAGCGATATCGCTGAAACGTCATGGGTTTTGAGGCGTTCAAACGACATCGTTAGGACGTCGTTGCGTGTGACACAGAGATACGACTATGATAAATCGTTGGATCATTGATCGCGGGTTTGAGAACATGTTCTCTAATCAGACGATCCTCGATCAGCCAACCTGCTGCATCGTTGTGTGTGACACCGCGATAACGCTGTCGTTCACGACTTCACCTATTCACAACAATGAAAAAGTAACGTTCGCTGGGTTGTGCTAACGATAGCTGCTCGTCACATCGTAGGTGCGTCATCCACGATATCTACACTTGTGACATCTCACCAACGATGTCAAAAAGATGTCCTAACGACCGCGCGCCTATGAGATTGTTACAACATTGACGCGTGTACCGGTACCTTAACTCCGACTCCTCAATATCCTTGAATCCAGCTCCACCACAGCAGTCTCCAGCTCCACATCCCTGTCCTAACGTCTGTGTTTTCTCTTTTGTTTGGATCTTTCTGATTGTCTTCTTGAACCTCCTCTTTCTGTGTTTGACCCATGGATCCACATCTATCTCTGAAGATATTGCTAAAACGCCAATGCTACCAACATTTTCTGCAATCTAACCCGTGAACTCCAAAACTAACCTCTGTTTACCGTAGATCGTCCATAGGTGATGTAGCAGATGTAGGACGTTTCCTTCCATGAACCAATATATTTCTCTTCTATTCTTCTCTGATATGATCTAATCTCATTATTTTAGTAGATTTATATAATTTATCATTGCATTCTATGTTGATGTTGTTTATAGGAATAGATCTTAATTTGTATCTGGTGTTTATAGACCGGATCAAACTTGAAGCATTTATTTCGGCCTAAGCTTTTAATTAGTTGACACCATTTCCTATAGGTATGTAATGTAACCTGACGGTTCTGGGTTCCCTTAACGTGCCAATATAATTGACTTTATTACCTTGTATAGGTTCAGAAAGGTAATCTCTACAGAGATACTAAACAGTGATTTGCCAAAAGTAATTATACTGAAGGCAAGTTGTCAGAATTCACCTTCCCGCTCAATGGCCCTGCGCCAAATTCAGTAACATATATGTTTGCCAAATTGTGTTGTCGAGTGCATAGTGAATGCAGCTGACACAGGTTAAATCCCCGAGCCTTGTGGCCATAGATGTGTGAAGAGACTCATTGTGGGATTCTAGGTACTTGACACGACTTAACCGCCTCAGAACATGGAGGGCAGTGATACGTCTTGTTCAGTGAGCAGCATTTCATAGACATTGACAATAATAGAAAAATAATAGGTCCCTCTGATGATGACATTCCCAATGTGTCACAGTTGTGTTCGTAATATATGCATTGTCTTTGTGAAGCAGGATTTAATTTGGTATCAATTTGCAGAGCTGATTACTAACTTCTCTAAAGGCCGATTTACATGTAGCGACATCGTTAACTTGTAATGTTGCAGCGACTTCGTAGCAATGTCATTATGTGTGACATACTGCAACAATCAGCGAACTGATGGCTGAACGTTGGTACAATGGCCAGGGCCATTTTTCGATCGTTGGTCTCCCAGCGTCCCACAGCACACGCTGGGAGCTGGTAACCAGGGTAAACAGCGGGAAACTAAGAGCAGCGCTCTGCTTAGTTACCCACTGTTTACCCTGGATACCAGCGTGATCGCTGGTGAGATCTGCCTGTTTGACAGCTCACCAAATATCAAATAACAATGTCCCAGCGACCCCCATCCTTGGTGAGGTTACGGGGACATCGTTATGCGTAAACCGGCCCTTAGGGTGACTTCACACTTGCATTTTCTTGTCTTACATCGATAGCCGTCCAAATCACGAAGCATCCTGATCAGGCATGCGTCCCTATACTTAACCTGGGACTGCAGGGACATGCGTTGGTATCAGTATTTCGGAGGCTACACATCAATGCGTTTTTTTGACTTCCCTTCCTCCCCCCCCCCTCCATGACAAAAATTCTGATGCATGTGGATCCAGCCATATGTGTCTGCAACTAGAATGGGTCCCAGGTCCACCCGGGTCAGGTCCATCAATCATGATCCATTTTTGCAGTTGTGCATGGCCAGGAACAAATCTGGCCAAAGAGAAAATCTCTCTTTCTCTCTTTTCTTTCTCTCCTTTCCCTCTCTTTCTCGTTTCTCTCTGACTCTCTCTCTCTTTTTCTCCCTCTCTCTCGACTACTAAATCCAATTCAAAATGCATTGTCTATGGGAAACCCGCAAAGACCGATAAGGACAAAAACAGATGCAAAACTGATACAACAGCAGCTTTTTTTTTTTTTGCCCAATCCTGTGCTTAATCAGGCAAAGAAACACTGCATGTGCATGCGTATTCACATGCGTCAATGGATGCACATGCACCTGTCTTTATCCTGATCAGGACGCAAAGCAAGTGTGAAAGAAGCCTTTCATATAAATCTATTTGAAAGGTGCTACGTAGTGAATTGCCAAACTTTTAGGTTGTGGGCACTTCCGGAGCCACATTGAACCCATGCCAAGTATTGGCATAGCTGTGATTGGCCGCCACACAACGTTACTCGACCTTTATAAATGCCGGATCACTGGTTGCGCAGCCATTTTGCTCTAGCTAGTATAGGGATAGGACGCTGTTGGAGTGAGGGGCTGTGATAGGTGCTGTTTGTTTAAGATCTGATACAGCGCTAGATCACGCAGTTTTGTGTAGCACTCAAACACTGCAACATACAGGCAGTTTAATAATCTGATTTGTTTTAATCTACTAAAAAACTGAGCGTGTACAGTGTTCCTTGCTGTGTGGATATATAACAATCTTCATACTACACTGCATCATGCCGTTTTGCAAAGCTCCCAAAAACGGCTACATAGAGGCATTGTAATAATCTGTTTATCTCTGTACAGGCATCAAATAGGGGACGCGGTCATGGTGTAGCTGCTTCAGGATGATCACCTGCTAGATAGTACCTACTATGCGTGAAAGGGAAACGCCTTCCTCTGGTGCGTACAAACCACAGGCCGTTCTTCATCACTTTGTCGTGCCAGTTCCCTCCGTGTGAGCACATGATGGTCCAGCAATATGACCTACTATCTCCACACAGTCCCATGGAAGTCTTCAGCTCTCCATCCAACAATCCAACCACAAGCTTTTTAAGTGCAACTGCTGTAATGTCCACTACTGGAGCAATTAATTTGGTCCTGAGGGGAAACAGCTGAAAAAGGCCTTCTAGCGATCAATCCCCTGCTGGAAGCGCCTAGTTGGCGCCTGAGGACCATCATCAGCTTTGTTCAACATCGCTCCCTTGCAAGTCGGCCAAGCAGTGTGAGCCTCAACAAATCCGGCCCCAGTCCCATCTGCTTTTAGAGCACTCCGCTGGCGGTGGTTCTGTGGCTCATAAAATTTAAGATTAGTACTGTGTGTTGGATCCTGGGCAATCTTGTCTGTGAAGGTCAACTGGGTAATAAGACTGTTTTAGGGGCCTTTATAAAATTTGGGTGCTTTGTGATGGATCTCGAGCAGTCTTGGTTGTGAGGATCAGGAGTGAAAACAGGCTTTGTATTGGTCTTTTTAACAATTGGGTGCTCTGGATGTCTGCCAGTCTTGGCTGTGATGGTCAAAAGGCACAAGATCCTGTTTTGGGCCCATTGTACTAATTGGGTGCTCTGTGGTGGATCTGGAGCAGTCTTGGCTTTGAGTGTCAGCAGGCTGTTTAGGGGCTTATTCTTAAATTTGTTGCTCTGAAGGTACCGTCACACAGGGCGATATCGCCGGCGATGTTGCCGGCAACTGAGGGGCGTGGCCAGGTTGCGGCGACATCGCCGGAGAGTTGCCTCGTGTGACAGGGCGATAATCAGGGGAAAAATCGCCTGAGTAACATCGCCAGGTTTCCCTACAATGTTGGGAAACCTGGCGATGTTGGTCAGGCGATCATGCCTGATCGCCCTGTGTAACGCGGCAACCTGCAATGTTGCGGGTGATTCCGCCTATCTCCAACATTGCGAGTTATCGCTCGCTGGGTTGCTGGGCAACCCAGCGAGCGATAGCCGCGGCAACTAGCCGGCGACATCGCCGGTAAGTTGCTCAGTGTGACATCTCCCCGGCGATGTTGTCAGGGATGCGCGCTCCTGCGATCCCCGGCAACATCGCCGGCGATATCTCCCTGTGTGACAGTACCTTTAGGGGGATATATGTGTGAATGTACCAAGTGATGGGTCCACCCCATTTAGTTATGGTTCATGCGGTTTGTATTACACCCAATCCACTTTTTTTCTTTGTTAAATATCTTTTTATTAAACGTAGCATAAATCACAGATAACACAGTAGTGTAACATTACTAAATTGCAGTTTACATTTTCAATTCAATATAAAAGGCAAGAAAAAAAATAAAAGTAAAAGAATAGTGGAAGATCCTCCCACAGGTCTGAAAATAGAAATCAACAGGCTAGAAGCCCTAGAGACCTTGCACGGCAATCTCTCCTAATGAACATAAATTTCTACCCCCACAACATGTGGAGGACAACACATCACTATTAAAAAATTCAAGTATGTCAATAACACGATGTCCAGGGATCCCAAAAACGTAGGGTCTTTAATAACAAAGAAAATCCTTAAAATAACCTTCATAAGATCGTATCAGGGCCCGCTCAACCTTTCGGCAGACACAAGTCAGCTCACCCGGGGGGGGGGGGTAAAGGTATAGGATGAGAAGGAAGAGAGAACAGAAAGGGAAAAACACAAAATCGGAGAAATGTAAAGTAAAACAATATAGAAAGAACAATATGGGTCAACCAGACTGGATCAAATAAACAGGTCAGGAAAGCGGGTGGAACCCTTGAATAGAATCCATTCAGTCCAAACAGCCAGAAAGGAGCTCGTATTCTGGGACATATCTGCATTGATTTCTTCCATCCTAAAGATGGTTTCAAATTCTGAAAACCACTCAAATATGGTGGTGGGGGGGGAAGTAGGGTCTTTCCAGTGTCGGGGGATCACTGATCTAGCAGCTGCTAGACAAAATCTGAGAATATCCCTTTTATGGGATCTCACGAACCGGGAATCATGGAAAGCAGAGTCATTTGAGGAGTACCGTTAATACACCTCCCCGTAATCAGACCGTAATTTTGAAACACTTGGTTCCAGAATCCTCTAATCAAGGGGCAGCCCCACCAGACATGTAAAAGTGAGCCCACTCCATGAACACACCTCCAGCAGCAGTTTGAGATTGTTGGAGAGATTTTATGTAACCAATCAGGGGTAAGGTACCACCGAAATTGCAGTTTGTACCCCTTTTCGGAGGCCTCGCTGGAACCTGGAAGTTTATGGTTCAATAAAAAACAACGCTCCCAATCCTCATCTGATAGAATCCAACCTAAGTCCCTCTCTCAGGCCGTCTGACCCGATCCACTTTTAATCATGGCCCCATTAACGACTACAAACACAATGGAGTGCTATTCCGTCATTCATAGCTGTTGTATTCAGACATAGCTGCCTGCTTTGAACCATAATTTTTTCATAACAAATGCTTCGGGTCCCAGGGATACTCGGGCAACATTAATGGAGAGGTGCACAAAGGCAAAGGTAATGAGAGTCTCAGTAGCAAGATTTTCTGCAGGACAGCCAGCTCTATCATTAACCGCTAACACCCTACCTTCACCCCCCCCGGCGATTTTCCGTTCTTTCCTCCTTTTATTCTAAGAGCCATAACTCTACTTTTCTATCAGAATACACATATGAGGCTTGTTTTTTGCAGAACGAGTTGCACTTTCTGATGGAATAATTTATTTTACCATATAGTGTACAGGAAAGTGGGAGAAAAAATTCCAAGTGTGGTGAAATTGCAAAAAAAGGGCAATTACATGTTTCTTTTTTTAGTTTTTTTTTTATCCACCATGTTCTTTGTATGGTAAAGCTGATGTGTCGGCATGATGCCTCGGGTTGGTACGACTTTGTAGATACCAAACATGTATACTTTTATTGTTATCTAACTGATGAAATAAAAACCTAAAATGTTTTTAAGAAAAATAATTGCACTTTTGCACCATTTTCAGTCACCTGTATTGTTCTCAATTTTCGGGATCTTGGGATGTGTGTAGCTTATTTTTTGCGGCTTGAGGTGAAGTTTTTAATGATACCATTTTTAGGTAGATGCGCTGTTTTGATCGCATTTTATTGCATTTTATTGAAACACAAACACGGGGAGAACATACAAACTCATTGTAGATGTTGTCCTTGGTGAGATGTGAGACCATGACCCCAATACTGTAAGACTCCTACCGGTAACAATTATACCACAATATGCCAGTTCCTTGTCATATGGCAGTGATTCCAGAGTCATTAGGAGTCTTGAGGGGCTCAATCAAAGTATAGAGTTGTGTATATGGTGCTCCGGCTCTGGAGGTTGCATCATCCACATAGTATGACGTTTCTCCTGTAACCGCTATTTCAGGAGATTTGTATGGCTGCCCTCATAGCTTTCAGTTTTCTCATCTGTCTCAATCTGATGATCCCCTATGGACTCTAATTTAGGGAAATTATTTCCCAGGTGTCACAACCACTTTAAATGTGTTCCTATAAAATTAAAGAATTATTTTTAGTTGTCCAGCACCTTGTATCAAAAATTGTAATGTGGCATGACCGTCATATTGGTTGTTAACCAGTAGTTCAGAAAACCAAATCTGTGGAATGAGCTAGTGACTGCACTTTGCGTAATTGGGATGTTCTTGTGATTAAGTCTTTGACACATCTCCTCCGATCTCTTCTGCTTCACGCGTTGTCTTTGTTTATGGTAGACGACTACATACAGGGATCTGTCAAACAATGGTGGCTTTATTTCAATGCATTTGGGAGCACTCTCCCCGATCCTTCATCAGGAAGCTGTGTGTTTCCTGATGGAGTGGGGAGAGCACTCCAAAACATGTTGAAATAAAGCCACCATTGTCTGACAGATTCTTGCACTTTCACCGCACGGCAGTGCGGACCATACACATAGTTGTCTCATTGGGATCATCTTTTGAAAAGAGTTGGGACACTCCCATATCTATTATATAGTCAGCCTGTCTGGCAGAAAATTCACAGGTTCGGGCTATGTTACCCTATGTTGTTTCAAATACAAAAGGGGAGGGAACAAGAGGCGCAATAGTGCCCTTATCACTCGACACTAGTTGACAACCCGGTGAGTAAAGCAAACCACTCACCTGATCCAGTTGTGTCACCCACAACTGTTTGAAGACTTGTTAGGAATAATATCCTGATGCTGCTGCTGGACCTCCACCGAACCACTCACACGTGGAAAAGCATCAAGGTACTTGGGAAAAAGGTGGTACAGCGGTCCGCTGCTGCAGAATGACTCGCATCAAATAATACACTGGCAGATGAAGAGTTAATCAGATCCTTCTTTATTTTCCGACGCGTTTCGGTGCCCACCTGGCACCTTCATCAGGGAACCCGACGCGTTTCGGTGCCCACCTGGCACCTTCATCAGGGATCCCTGATGAAGGTGCCAGGTGGGCACCGAAACGCGTCGGAGAATAAGGAAGGATCTGATTAACTCTTCATCTGCCAGTGTATTATTTGATGCTAGTCATTCTGGCAGCGCGGACCGCTGTACACCTTTTTCCCCAAGTACCTTGATCCTATGTTTGGCACTTTTAGAGCTTAGTCAGATCTTTTACTGTTACTAATGGGGTTGTCCAATAAAGTAAAATCGTGTCAGTTTGGCTTCACTTTGGACCCCTCTCTTAGCCATAATGGGGTCCTTCTCTGCATTTATTCCACGGATGACCATTTATCTCTGACACTATGGGTGCGATTCATCAGAGTGTTTTTGCCAGAAATCTTACGTAAAACTCTGTGTAAAACCTCAAAATTTGGTGCAGTGCGGAGTTTACCAAATTTTTGAGTCTTTTGGCATTTTTTTCATTCTGAAGTCATTTCCATTAAAATTGACAGAACTGGAAATAAGCCTGACCTGGAAGAGGTGTGGTTACACCTCCTCATCAAATTCAGCCAACATGCTGGTGCTTCTTACGCCAAAAGTGCTACTTAAGTAATATTTTTGACAAGACGCAAGGAGGCACAGGCCACTAATTTGATGTGCCAAATTTATTACCATAATTGTCATACTCCTCTTAATGAATACAGTTTATGGTACTTTAGATAGCCCTTCAATAACTCAGGTGTGCGCAATGGAAGTTTTATTAAATTGCATAGCTTGTCCTTGGTTCCAAAGAGAATTCATGGTGTACTTGGTTGTCCTTGGTTCCAAAGGGAATTCATGGTGTACTTGGTTGTCCTTGGTTCCAAAGAGAATTCATGGTGTATTTGGTTGTCCTTGGTTCCAAACAGAATTCATGGTGTACTTTGTTGTCCTTGGTTCCAAAGAAAATTCATGGTGTACTTGGTTGTCCTTGGTTCCAAAGAGAATTCATGGTGTACTTGGTTGTCCTTGGTTCCAAAGAGAATTCATGGTGTACTTGGTTGTCCTTGGTTCCAAAGGGAATTCATGGTGTACTTGGTTGTCCTTGGTTCCAAACTGGATTCATGGTGTACTTGGTTGTCCTTGGTTCCAAACAGAATTCATGGTGTACTTGGTTGTCCTTGGTTCCAAAGAGAATTCATGGTGTACTTGGTTGTCCTTGGTTCCAAAGAGAATTCATGGTGTACTTGGTTGTCCTTGGTTCCAAAGGGAATTCATGGTGTACTTGGTTGTCCTTGGTTCTAAAGAGAATTCATGGTGTACTTGGTTGTCCGTGGTTCCAAAGGGAATTCATGGTGTACTTTGTTGTCCTTGGTTCCAAACGGGATTCATGGTGTACTTGGTTGTCCTTGGTTCCAAACAGAATTCATAGTGTACTTGGTTGTCCTTGGTTCCAAAGAGAATTCATGGTGTACTTGGTTCCAAAGAGTATTCATGGTGTACTTGGTTGTCCTTGGTTCCAAAGAGAAGTCATGGTGTACTAGGTTGTCCTTGGTTCCAAAGGGAATTCATGGTGTACTTGGTTGTCCTTGGTTCCAAGGAGAATTCATGGTGTACTTGGTTCCAAGGAGAATTCATGGTGTACTTGGTTGTCCTTGGTTCCAAAGAGAATTCATGGTGTACTTGGTTCCAAAGAGTATTCATGGTGTACTTGGTTGTCCTTGGTTCCAAAGAGAAGTCATGGTGTACTAGGTTGTCCTTGGTTCCAAAGGGAATTCATGGTGTACTTGGTTGTCCTTGGTTCCAAGGAGAATTCATGGTGTACTTGGTTCCAAGGAGAATTCATGGTGTACTTGGTTCCAAGGAGAATTCATGGTGTGCTTGGTTCCAAGGAGAATTCATGGTGTACTTGGTTCCAAGGAGAATTCATGGTGTACTTGGTTCCAAGGAGAATTCATGGTGTACTTGGTTCCAAGGAGAATTCATGGTGTACTTGGTTGTCCTTGGTTCCAAAGAAAATTCATGGTGTACTGCCAAATCGGCAGCGATTCGTTAATTGGCACAATGATGCCCAAGCCAGAAGCCCATTCATTCCCCCAATCAGAGAAGCTCCATACTACTGTATTTGTACTCTGCCATCATCTTCGTTCTCCACCTCTTTTGTCCACCTTCATTTGTTCCTCTGGCCTCTGTGTTTTCTTTGTTTCCTCGAAAATATTGGCAAACTGAAGACATTTGGTCTTGTGTTCAGTCACCACCTTTATATCATTGATGATGACTGATGTGTAAATACTTACCGTACCTTGTTATTGGGCTCCTTTGATTCTTGTATATTGAATTTATTTAATTTTAGGATCATAATGTCTCAAAGTCGGAAACAATTTAATAATATGAGTAAAATATTGTGTTTCCTCATAAATGATTGCTAAGTTCTTAAAAAACAAACGGTCTTGGGTCTTTAAATAATGATCTTGGGGGGGTTGGGAGGGTTGGGGGGGATGGTTTTTGTCTGTTGCACCAGCCAGAGGTAAGATGCCATTATGATCGCAGCTGGAAAAGAATTGTAGGGGGAAAAAATAAAGAGTTCTGATTCAGAATGGCATCTAAATATAGAGATCTGTGGTCTTGCTTTGGATGCCAGGGGGCACTGACTGAACAGAACAAGCTTAAATGCCATCGCTGCCACTGCAGGCAATGCTGGGTACGAGGTGAATTTCTGAATCTAAAGCGAGAGTACAGGCAGCAAACTGAGGGACATAAATAATTTGGGACAGTTCATTTTTATATCATTTGAAATGCAAGTTGGAGACGGGCAAACATATGTTGTGTGCCACAGTGCTCACAGCTTCCCATGTAAACCACAGCTGGGTAAAACAAGGTGCCCTTGTTCACATAGGGCAGAAAAAAGCACAAATTATACAAGATGGATTGAATGTTTATAAAGGATGCATAGAAGATATTATTAGAGCGCCATTTATTCCATGACGCTTTACATGTGCAAAGGGGCATACCGTAAATAGACAGGTACAATAATTAACAATACAAGGCACACACAGGTACAGGAGGAGGGAGGACCCTGCCATCGAGGGCTCACATCTACAAGGGACGGGTGAGGATACAGTAGTAGGTGAGGAGAGAGGGCTCAGCCAGCGTGGGCTCACAGTCTACAAGGGATGGGTGAGGAAAGAGGACCCTGCCCGCAAGGGCTCCTAGTCTACAATAGATGGGTGAGGGTAGAGTAGGTGAGGAGAGAGGACCCTGCCCACAAGGGTTTGCAGTCTACAAGGGATGGGTGAGGATACAGTGGGGGAGGAAAGAGGACCCCTGCCCACGAGGGCTTGCAGTCTACAAGGGATGGGTGAGGAATACAGTAGGTGAGGAGAAAGGACCCTGCCTACGAGGGCTCACAGTCTACAAGGGATAGGTGAGGAGAGAGGACCCTGCCCTCAAGGGCTCCTAGTCTACAAGAGATGGGTGAGGGTAGAGTAGGTGAGGAGAGAGGACCCTGCCCACAAGGGTTTGCAGTCTACAAGGGATGGGTGAGGGTACAGTGGGGGAGGAAAGAGGACCCCCTGCCCATGAGGGTTTGCAGTCTACAAGGGATGGGTGAGGGTACAGTGGGGGAGGAAAGAGGACCCCCTGCCCACGAGGGCTTGCAGTCTACAAGGGATGGGTGAGGAATACAGTAGGTGAGGAGAAAGGACCCTGCCTACGAGGGCTCACAGTCTACAAGAGATGGGTGAGGGTAGAGTAGGTGAGGAGAGAGGACCCTGCCCATGAGGGCTTGCAGTCTACAAGGGATTGTTAAGGATAAAGTAGGTAAGGAGAGAGGACCCTGCCCACAAGGGCCTACATTCTGCAAAACATGGGTGTGAATACAGAAGAAGAGGTTAGAGCTGGTCATGCGGCGATATAGTGGACTGAGGATCACTGCAGGTTGAAGGCTTGTTGGAAGAGGTGGATCTTCAGGTTCCTTTTGAAAGCGGGAAAATATAAATCTTTTATGCAATCTATCATTAAGTTTGCACCCATCAGGTCCCATTATCAGATATTCTAACTGTAATCCAGAATCTGCTACAACTTTGTTTTTCAATGGGGTTATTTCATATTCCTTGTTGGTTTCCTACCTGCTAGGTAAGTGAGAGTGATTGATTTCTGAAGATTGACTGTTTAGACTGGCGGCACTGTGGAGCCGCTGGCCCGATGTATGTACTTTCCCAGTGCAGGTAACGGAGCAGGATTGGAGAGGCAGAGAGACTCTGAGATTGGCTGGATCCGGCAATGCTGCCAGCTTCAGAGCAGCGCTTACAAGCTGTACAGCGAAGAGCTAGCAAGTGCAAGTGCAGGCCTAAAATAAATCCGATAGCACATATACGGTAATCATAAAAGGCAACAATATATCTATCTAACCACTTTATTAAACTTAGTTCTGAGATTTGAAAAGTACTTTGATATTTGAGTCCTTTGAAGATGTTGAATACTTGACTTCTTTTATCTTAGGTACTAATCAACCTATGTGCAGAAGTCTCAACTAAGGCTACTTTCACATACCGATTTTGTAAAATCCGATGCTGTCCGATATAAATCGGACAGCATCGGATTCTTCTAATGCCTGGAATCGGGTGCCAAATAGGCATCCGATTCCGACAGAAAATAGGATGCCCGCCCTCCTGTCAGATCGCTCCCTGAGAGCTGTCAGTCTCTCCCCCGGTCCTCTCCTCTTATCGCCCGGTCCTCCCCTCTTGGCCCCCGGTCCTCCCCTCTTGGCCCCCGGTCCTGTGTCTCCCCTCTTGGCCCCCGGTCCTCCCCTCTTGGCCCCCGGTCCTGTGTCTCCCCTCTTGGCCCCCGGTCCTCCCCTCTTGGCCCCCGGTCCTGTGTCTCCCCTCTTGGCCCCCGGTCCTCCCCTTTTGGCCCCCGGTCCTGTGTCTCCCCTCTTGGCCCCGCGTCCTCCCCTCTTGGCCCCCGGTCCTGTGTCTCCCCTCTTGGCCTCCGGTCCTCCCCTCTTGGCCCCCGGTCCTCTCATCCCCTGTGTCTCCCCTCTTGGCCCCCGGTCCTCCCCTCTTGGCCTCCGGTCCTCCTATGTGTCCTCCCCCAGTCCTTCAATGTGCTGCCCCCATGTGTCCTCCGATCCCCCCATGTGTCCCCCTCCTCTCCTCCTCTCCTTTCTCACCTGTCCACGACTCCTGCACGGTCCCGCGCGTCTCCGGTATCTTGCTGTTCTGTCTTCTGTGCTGCCAGGACCTCTCGTGATGTCACAATCACATGACTGCCGGCTATTGGTTCCTGGCAGTCATGTGATTGTGACATCACGGCAGGTCTTATCAGCACAGACGGCAAGATACCTGGAGACACCGGAGACGCCGGGAGACGTCGGGGGCCTCGTGGACAGGTGAGCATAGTTTTTTTTTTTTTTTTAATTAACCCATTCATTCACTTTTGGAGCGATTTTAGTGTACTGAGCATGCTCAGTACACTAAAATCGGTCCGAGGAGACATCAGATGTTTCCTCGGACCCTGCTCCATAGGGCCCCATGTTAAATTGATCGGGTCGGATCGGATGTGCACTAAATGCCATCCGATCTGGTCCTATCCGAATCTGTCAGATTTTATTTTCGGTGCAAAAATCGGAGCAAGCTCCGATTTTTGCACCGATAAAATAATCGGACAGATTCGGATCGGACCAAATTGGATGCCATTTAGTGCACATCCGATTCGGTCCGATGCCCATAGGGCTGCATGGGGTCCGAAAATCGGTCCGATGCTGTCCGATTTTTACGGACAGCATCGGAAATGCTAAAATCGTTATGTGAAAGCAGCCTAAGGTGAAAGAGGAACCACATAACTCCATAGTTGCCATTTCTTGGTATACTTTATACATTTATTCTCTCTTAAAGCCTGCAAGAATTAAAAAAATATATTTTAGGTACTGCATATCTTTTTGGGGTTAATATCAGCTGTGAATTGTCCAAAAACACAGCTGACCTCAAACCCTATTGTTAGTAATCTAGACATGTCTATCAGACATAGAAAAAAACCAATGCACCAAAAATGCTCCATTTAACAGCACCATTAAAGAACAATGGACATGGGTTTTCATGAAATCATTCCCACTTAAACTGTTAATCGTAATAAAAGCAATGGAAAAGCTCAATGTTTATTTTATATTGACTCATTGCATTAAACCTGTGAAATGTAAAAACCCTATTAACCTGCAGATATGGGGGTAAATCTGCAGGTTAATGGTGTTTGGAGCATACCCTGCACCTGCACATTGAACTCTGCTTCTGGGAGGAAATTAACTTTAATCTAGCCAGCCGCTTTTGGGTGTTGGTCACAGGGGCGGCTCCGGCTCAGGCAGGGCTGTGGAGTCGGTAAGCCGAACCTCCAACTCCACGATTCCGATTCCCTCCCATGGCTCATGTTCAAGTGATCAATTTATTGGGGTATGTCGAGCCCACTGGGACGGGGTTGCTACTGGGGAATGTCACAGGGTCCTGGTCCGGACCGTGTCCCGGGCCCTGGCAATAATAAGGGGAATATTTACAGGGGATTATAGTTTGTCGTGACGCCACCCACAGCTTGTGGTCAATAGTGGGACCACCGCTGCTGCAGGACCTCCGGGGATGATGTTATAGCCGCTGTAGATGGTATAGTTGTCCGCGGGTAGAACTTGGTTCCCCGGGGCAGTGATGATAAAGTCTATGGTATAGTGTATGGTGCAGGCTTGTGATGGGTGCAGTGCACTTACTGTCCTGATGCTGCAGAAATCCTCCTTCAGGGTTCAGAGCTGACAGGCTGTGGCTCTCCAGGTTGTAATCCTCTACAGACCTGTTGGAGGGAATCATGTGCAGGCAGAATCATGCAAGGGAGTCAGAGTCCGGGTTCACCATGTTTACTTCTCAGCTTTCTCAGTACAGTTCAGTCACAGTTCACAGTACAAGTCTCTACACAGGCACAACTCTCCCCTCCGGGTTTCTTTACTCCCTGCAGCCAGGTTGTTCCTCTCTGTGACCCCTCACTCTTTCTCTGTCCTTTCCAGGCTTTCACTCTTTCTTTCGCTTAGTGTGTGTCTCCGGACGGTATGGCAGTGGCTCGGACCCCTGTGGGCCCTCGTGGTTGCTACTGAGCTGCCTGTCCTTTGGGTTAGGAACCCTAACTTGAAGTTGGAGTTCCCCGTCGGTTAATCTGGGGATGCCGGTAGATCGTCGGTCCCCTTCAGAGCCGACACTCTGCTACTAGCCTAGCCTCCAATAATCCTGCTGTGCTAGGCTCTATCAGGCTCCTTCTAACCGTGTCTTTGGGTTCAATAGGAGGGCTACTCCGCATGCAGTCTGCTGTCTCAGACGTGTTTCTAGGACCCAGTGCTACTGGTCCTCTCGTCCCTCACACTCCTGGGGTGCTGGCTCCGGATGGGCTTTCTCTCTGTGGCTCACACTGGCTCTCCAGATTCTGCGCTCCTTTCACCCCACTCTTCCAGGACATGTGTTTCCTGTCTTTGCATCTCAGCCTACCTCGGCCTACCGACTCCTTCCTCCTCCCCTTCTCTATATCTACCCTCTGTCACCTGACCTGCTTGCTGGCCCACCCACTGTCTCTAAACCCACCACCCCTTGATCGCCTAGAGTTCCCGGGCTCTGGGTTGGGTTCTGCTCTCTAGTGTTTGTGTGGGCTATCTGTGAGGGTGTTGTGGTGCAACTGTCTTTCCTCCTACCTGGCTGAAGTTCCCTTTGTGGCCTCCTGGTCGCAGGGGCGCCACAAGTACAAGGTGAACATCAGGCTTTAAAGAGGACCTGTCACATTCCCCCCCCCCTGGATTTCAAACTAAGTGCAGCACTGAATGCAGCATGTATGTATGCTGCATTCAGGCAAGGGGTCCCCATGTGTCTGTGCACTTGGCACCCCAAGATATAGTCCTTTGTAAAACTCAGTTAGAAGCCATGAAGGCAGTCCCTGGTGCTTGGAGCTACTTCAATTGCACGGGTTCATTTCACGCCCTGCTTCTTTGCCGCCTCTCTTTACTTTTCCTCACCGCTGCTTGTGCTTCCTTGACGCAGGCGCGTTGCTTCTTGTGGTCCAGCGCCTATCCCACCTCCTGCTCTGACGTCGGCTCCTTTGCCTGCCCTGCTCCGTGTCAAGCAAGCACATGCAGGCGCAGGCAAGAATGGCATGATAGACAAGAGGGAGGCGGCGAGGAAAAGTAAAGAAGGTGGCACAGAAAAGCAGGGGGCATGAAATGCTCCCGTGAATCGAAGTTGGCTCGAAGCACCAGGGACTGCCTTCATGGCTTCTAACTGTTTTTTTTACAAAGGCTATATCTCGGGGTGCCAAGCGCACAGACACATGGGGAAACCCCTCGCCTGAATGCAGCAGACATGCTGCATTCAGTGCTGCACTTAGATTGAAATCTAGGGGTCCTCTTTAATCATTATTATGATAAAATAATCTAGTATTCAGACAGAACATAATAATATTTTGCATATATTGCATTGAGCTACTGTACCCAATTTATTATGTATTTTAGAAGTCAGATTTGGTCCATTTTTATATTGACTCCAACTTCGACTTCACCAAAATGGGCTCTGACACTGACTCCATAGCCCTGGGAGCGGGTTCATTTACCGCTCTATGTATGGAGAGCAGCAGCAGCTATAAACCCCAACCGCACTGACTGACAGCCGCTCTGCATTAGAAGAATGTTAGTGCGGGGCACCGCCGCCACCGCTACTCTATACACAGAGTGGTGACGGAATCATTATACTGTATTTGATATGAGCTTCTGTCTTTCACATTGGACAACTTTAGTGGTACCGTCTTGTGATTGCATTATACTGGAAGTTGAGGTGACCCCCCCTCCTCTTCAAGGAAAATAACATGTGATCACATGACCTAATTAATAGATAGAAAGGTACAACTAATAAGGTAGGCTTAGCTCAGGGGTGGGGAACCTTCTCCTGCCAAGGGCCATTTGGCAATTTGTACAATCCTTGTCTGCCAGCCCAAGCACTATGGTCCCCAACAATCTACCCGAGGGCCGCAGAAAAGGGCATCAAGGGGCGGCCCTGGGGCCTGAGGTTCCCCACCCCCTGGCTTAGCTGAATGATACATGAAATAAGGAAACATATAAACATTGTGCTGTTCTAACATCCACACAGCACAGTTTCCTCCCACGAACACTTCTTTTTTTGCAGGGTGGTATGATGCATTTCTTCTTATTCTGCATTTTTTCTCCTTTTGTTATTAACTATCTGAAGCAGCTAAAAAAAACAGGTTTATTTTGTGCTTCTATGTGTCTATTTCAATGGAGGTAGGGAAGCCTCCATCCAGTAAGTGGTGTTGAAGTTACGGTATTATACTTAGTGTAGAGCCAGAACCGCCATCCTGAAAAGCTCCTTTAATGTAACAATATTCCGGTGTGCGTTTTCCCAGCAGTTTGGTTGCACTGACCTCTATTGCAGCTACTGGGTTAATAAAGAACACTTTTCTACCTTGTTGTCTGTTTCTCCTTTCCTGTAAATCTATCGGGTCTCGTGTAGCGGCTGCGTTTGAATGGCGGCACGCTATTGAAGCCCACATACAATAGGCGGTATTGGCGAGGGCCCTCATGTCTGCACTTTAGATCTTTTTTAAAACCGCAAAAGTTTAGTGACCTAGAAATGAATCAATAAAAAGCTATTTTCTATGTGACAAATTGAAGAACTGAAAGATTCTTGCAGATGCATTGACTTTACCAATCCAAGATGCATTGTTTTTAAAGGCTCCTTTAGACATATAATCCTCGGCAAGGCGAAGAGGATTCTGGGAGGTGTTCGGGTTACTCTTTGACAGCTGGATTGCTTTATATCAACCAAACTCTAGACCTTTTCTGTTCTGTCTCTTTTCCGAAAGGTGCTTATAATGTAATTTCAATATCGGACTCTCATTCCTCAAAAGTCCAATTTTACCAGAATCTAAGAAGCTTCCTGTACATAACTGCTATATGGTTCTGTATCATACTTCCCATTCCCTGTGATTGTCCCATACTATACTTATTATATGCCTTCATCTCAAGATAACTTATGCGTAATTCCCAGGGCTCCGGAGTCAGAGTTGGTGTCCGTGTTGTTGGAGTTGGAGTCCGATTCAGGGAAATTGAGGAGTTCGGAGTTTGAGTAGGAGGTTTGGCGTATTACTGCACAAAAGGTTGCAGAGTCTGATCAATTTTGGTGGAGCCGGAACAGAAGTGAAAGTCAGATTCAGGGAAATTGAGGAGTCTGTTGGAGTTGGAGTCCGAGGTTTGTCTTAGGCTAGGGTCAAACTAGCGTTTTGCCCTGCGTTCAGGGTGTTCCATTAAAAACATAGAATTTGTTAGTGTTACCGGATAGGTAAGACTGTGTTAACATTGTCAATTCATTCCTATGACTGACGGAACCCCGAGCGCAGGTCATATGCCGGCATCTAAGTGCCGGAGTTTGAAATCTTGCACTATTTCCAAGCGCATCACATTACACAGAAGCGTGCGTCATGTGATGCACTTAGAAACAGCGCGATGTTTCAAACTCCGGCACTTAGATGCCGGCATATGACCTGTGCTCGGGGTTCCGTCAGTCATAGGAATGAATTGACAACGTTAACGAGTCTTACCTTTCCGGTAACTCTGCGTTAATGCTGACAAATTCAATCTTTTTAACGGAACCCCCCTGAACACAGGGCAAAACGCTAGCTTCACCTTAGCCTTACCGACTCCACAGTCCTGGTTATTTCCAACTAGATGCACTCCACTACAGTCAGACTTTAGCTGTAGATATGCCGTATTGGGTTTGAAACCTAATTTTTTTTAGGCTTCAGTAGAAATCTCTAGGAAACCAATGAAACCAAAAAATTAACCTTTACTGTGCTTTTAGATCCTGATGTATTTTTTTTTTTTTAAATGTCCCTTCTTAAAGGCTCCCTTTTTTCCCATGGCAGGCCTTCCCCCTCTTATTCACTAATGAGAAGGTGTTAGCATCTTTCAGGCATTCTACTAATACTGTATACCTTATACACATTAGACTGTTGGCTGAATTTGCCCTCTTGACGGATTAGGCAGACAGTCTCTAATGTATATGTTGATGCTCGTTTTGATCTGTGGATCACATTGATTTCCCTAAGATAAGCCGCCAACTAAGGCCGGCTTCAAACCACGGCACAATCTGATCCAGGGCTGTCAGGGATGAACCAGATAGCCCCGGATCGCTTCAGCACATTTGCCCTCCGGTCCTGTGTGCAGCCGGATCCCTCTAATTGCAGCCGCAGCAGCTGATTTTTCAAGTTCGCGGCCAGCAGGGGGCTAGCTGCGGTCCTTGAAATTACAGCACCGTGCAGTGGCTGTTGTCCGGTTCCCGGATCCTCCTGGATTGGGGCAACCCGGCCCCATAGACTCCCATGTTAGGGAGCGCCAGATTGCCCCGGATCCGGGAGGATCCGATTTGGGGAGAGTTTTCTCCCCGGACATAAAAATGCAGCATGCTCCGATTTTGTGTCTGGGAGAAAAATCTGATTCCTCCCGGATTCTCCCGGACACATGGAAACCGGATGGCAGATAGCTGTCATCTGGCTCCATCCGGTCCCATAGGATACTATTGGGCCAAAATCCAGTACGGGGCTGTCCGATTTACACCGGACAGCCCCGGATCGGATTAAACCGTGGTGTGAAGCCCGCCTAACATGTCGGTTGTGGATCAGCGAGCCCGTGTATGGGAGAGTGGGCTAAGAAGGCTACTGGCCAAAGCATCGTTCTTCCAACAGCCATCTAATATGCATGGCCCACTTTACTCTTAACACTCTTAAATCCTCACCCCTTTCATATAACAGTGCTCTTTTTCTTTTTTTTTTTTGTAGCAAGGAAGTTCCCTTTACTGACTTTCAGATAGATTTTAATTCATTTTGGTGTTTCCTTGACCTCCTAATGCAAAATCATACACATACACAATCAGTGGATGCGGTGACCGTTGAATATTCCACTGTATATGTACGTGGTTTATTTAAAGGAAACCTGCCACGTATAAGAATGCTATTAACCTGCACATATGAGGTTAATCTGCAGGTTTCATAGCATTATGAACCTGCCCAGCGCCTGCACATTAAACCCTGTTTCCAGGAGGAAGATAACTTAATCCATTCCTGGCAGCGTTTCAGTGTTACTTATGGGGACCGTGCAGGGTTCAGTAACTGCTCTTGTGTATGTAGAGAGGCAGCTTTAACCAACCCTCCGCACTGACGGAGAGCCGCTCACCATTAGGGGAAGTTGCAATGGTTAATCCCCTAAATGCGATTGTTAGTGACAGCAGCATATAGATGGTTAACATAGTGGGGGGGGACTCCCTCTCTAACACTATTGGTCCCTCTGGTTGCCATAGTAATCATGACCTTTGGGTCTGTCGGTTACGGTGTGCTTTTAGGCTTTACTATAAGCATGGTCTAACAGGCTGTATAAGTGAATCACCGACAGGACTGATAGACTGCAATGTGCAATCACTGATCATGCTGATCTGAAGAAAGACGACCCACGGTCAGTCCAGGCATTGAGTTGTGGCGTTAGTAAGCCAAACCACCGACTCTAAAGGTACCGTCACACGCGGCAATATTGCAAGCAATTTCACTGGCAATTTGCTGGTTGCAGTGAAATGGACACATTGTTGCCGTGTACAAACAGAACAAAGTAGAACAGTGTGTCCATGATTTCACTGCAACCAGCAAATTGACAGTGAAATTGCCAAGCAATATTGCCGCGTCTGACGGTACCTTAACTCCTCAATTTCCTTGACTCCGACTCCCTCATACACGGCTCATGTTTAAGTGATACATTTATTGTAGCGCGATGGTAACGTCAGGCTTTAATCATTATTATCATACAATAATCAAGATATTTAGATAATTCATATTTAAATTCAGCACATTCTGCATTAAACTACTGTTCCCAATTTATTTTAGTCCTGACTCCACCAAAATAGGCTCTTAAGCTACGTTCACACATTTTTGAGAGCTTTTTAAAAATGTGCAATGTGCTTCTGCATCTGCCAGCAAAGTGTATGCGAAATTCACTTTGCCGTACAGACACGGCGTAAAAATACGCAGCGCTTTTATGGGAGAAAGCGCCGACGTAAAAAGAATTGATAAGTCAATTTTTTGCTCCGCTGCGCCCGCACTTTCTCCCATAGGAGCCCATTATTCCCTCTGGAATTACACATCGCCGTTCAGACAGTGCACAATTCCAGCGGGAATACGCCTGTGCTGATGTCACACAGGGGTGGATCAATTCTGTTCCTCCTCCCCTGTGTGACATCTGTGCCAGCCCCTTTGGGTTTCGGGATGTATTAATATACACTACAAAACCCAAATTAAAGTAAGCAAAGTGTGTGAAAAATAATAAAGAATGAATACCCTCCGCCGGGTGTTCGGGAGCCGGGAGATCCTGCTGAGGTATCGACCTTCCAGGGCCTGTGAACGCTGATTGGCCCGCTCGCTGTCATGTGATATGTGATGTCCTATGATGTACATATCACATGACCGTGAGCAGCCAATCAGCGGTCTTGGCAGGTCCTTGCAGATCGATACCTGCAGCTGCTCCCGGCCTCATACAGTGATGAGGGGCATGTACCAGCATGGGGTCTATATACAGTGATGGGGGGCATGTACCAACGTGGGGGCCACATACAGTGATGGGGGGCATGTACCAGCATGGGGTCTATATACAGTGATGGGGGGCATGTACCAGCATGGGGTCTATACACAATGATGGGGGGGCATGTACCAGCATGGGGTCTATATACAGTGATGGGGGGCATGTACCAACATGGGGGCCACATACAGTGATGGAGGGGCATGTACCAGCATGGGGTCTATACACAGTGATGGGGGGGCATGTACCAGCATGGGGTCTATATACAGTGATGGGGGGCATGTACCAACGTGGGGGCCACATACAGTGATGGGGGGCATGTACCAGCATGGGGTCTATATACAGTGATGGGGGGCATGTACCAACATGGGGGCCACATACAGTGATGGGGGGGCATGTACCAGCATGGGGTCTATATTCAGTGAGGGGGGGCATGTACCAACATGGGGACCACGTAAAGTGATTGGGGCATGTACCAGCATGGGGTCTATATACAGTGATGGGGGGCATGTACCAACATGGGGGCCACATACAGTGATGGGGGGGCATGTACCAGCATGGGGGTCTATATTCAGTGATGGGGGGCATGTACCAGCATGGGGTCTATATACAGTGATGGGGGGCATGTACCAACATGGGGGCCACATACAGTGATGGGGGGCATGTACCAGCATGGGGTCTATATACAGTGATGGGGGGCATGTACCAACATGGGGGCCACATACAGTGATGGGGGGGCATGTACCAGCATGGGGTCTATATTCAGTGATGGGGGGCATGTACCAACATGGGGACCACATAAAGTGATTGGGGCATGTACCAGCATGGGGTCTATATACAGTGATGTGGGGCATGTACCAACATGGGGGCCACATACAGTGATGGGGGGGCATGTACCAGCATGGGGTCTATATACAGTGATGGGGGGCATGTACCAGCATGGGGTCTATATACAGTCATGGGGGGTGTCACATCGCCATTGGACTCGGTGGCCGGTGTTCCTGCCTCGGCCGCTGGGAGGAGCCGGATTCCTTCGTCTGGTGGTGCTGGTGATAGGAAGGCCTTGTCCTCATATGGACCTGCTCCAGCGACGTATGCCTCCGTCGCTGAGCGCCGCTGTGTTTCCCCTCTGGGTGGTGTTGGTCGCAGAAGAGCGGGCCCTGCAGAGGTGTCCGTTAATAATAATAATAATAATAATAAAGCTTTATTTATATAGCGCCAACATATTCCGCAGCGCTTTACAATGTAGGGTTAGCGTACAGAAAATATACAGTAAGTAATTACAATAGAGAACAAATAAAGTACAATAATTGGATACAAAAACAATAGGCATAGAATCAATGTGAAAAAAAATACAATAAATAAAGCAAGAAATGAAGGTGACCCTGCTCAAAAGAGCTTACAATCTACAACGGGATAGGGGTTGCACAAGGTGCCGGGGCTTATTGCACTGGTGGTCCAGGCATCTTGAGGAAATGGGGTATAGGGCTAAGCTTACATGAATGGTCATCAGTCTGTGTAGACCTTTATGGTTTGGTGGAGTTTGTAGAAGAGTAATGTCCAGAGGATAGCCCATTCACTGTCTACAGTACAATGGACATGTTAGGGAGTATGATAGGCCGCCTTAAAAAGATGCGTCTTTAGGGATCGTCTGAAGCCATGCAAGTTGTGGATAGTCCTGATTTCTTTGGGTAAAGCATTCCAGAGGTTTGGTGCAGCTCTGGAAAAGTCTTGGAGCCGGGAGTGGGAGGATCGGATTAGTGCAGATGTTAGTTGAAGGTCATTTGAGGAACGTAGAGAGCGGGTGGGGTGATAGACAGAGATGAGGGAGGAGAGGTAGGGGGGTGCTGCACTGTGAAGAGCTTTGTGGGTGAGAACAAGCAATTTGAATTTGATCCTGTAATATACGGGCAGCCAGTGCAATGACTGGCACAGAGCAGAGGCATCTGAGTAACGATTGGCCAGATGGGTGATCCTGGCTGCTGCATTAAGGATGGACTGGAGAGGAGAAAGTCTGGTGAGGGGGAGGCCGCTTAATAGAGAGTTGCAATAGTCAAGACGTTAGGCGCAGCCTGCGTTCTTCTGTCAGAGGTGGGATGAGTGGAGCCAGTCGTGCATCTCCATCTGGCCTGGCTCTAGGGGCGGTCCGGATGAGGTCATCAGGCTGTGAGCTCCAGCCTATGGGAGGTAACCGCGCCCTTCAAATACATTGGAGCCTGTCTTGTAGGCCGCCAGATATAGTTTTGGTTCCCCAAGTGACATAGTGTGTGTTTGGTTTTGACTCTGACCTTTGCCTGGATTTTCGACTCTGTACCGCCTGACGATTTTGTACCTTCGCTGCCCTCTCAGTTTTGACTCGGACTTCTGACTACGTTTTTCGCTTCCTGATTTTTCCCTTCCTAGACGACCTCCCTGCTCTGCTGCTCCCATAGGTAGCTACCTCCTGGGCTCTGCTATAATTCCAGATTCCTGTATAGGGGTTAAGGGTCTCGGGGTTTCTCGGGGTGCTGCCTTACCAGCAGCTCAGCCTTACAGCGGATGGTCGTCACAGGGGGCATGTACCAGCATGAGGTCTATATACAGTCATGGGGGGCATGTACCAGCATGAGGTCTATATACAGTCATGGGGGGCATGTACCAGAATGAGAGGGTTATATACAATGATGGGGTCTATATACAGTGATGAGGGCGATATACCGGGGGGTCATATACAGTGATGTGGTGGCTATATAACAGGATGGGGTTATATACCTGTATGAGGAGCTAAATACAGTGATGAGAGGCTATATGCCATGCTGGGGGGCTGCTGCATTTCCCACCCTAGGCTTATATTTGAGTTAATAAGTTTTCCCAGTTTTTGGAGGTGACATTAGGGTCCTCGGCTTATACTCGAGAATATACAGTATTTCCTTCACTGTATGTCTATATAATTTATTTGTTATAACCGGCTATCTATGTCTATAAGATTGATCAAGCCTTTTTTTATGACTTCAGTAAATGTATAGTTACTGTAATCCATAGTATGGTGGATCGTCCATATTAGCGGTATTTTCTCTATTGATAATGTACTTTTCCCCTAGTCGTTTGAAGATCCTCTTTGGTAGCTGATCATCACTCTACATAATCTTGTGGTTTGTAAAATGTGGTAATTACACCTTTAGACAAGACAATAAACCAGATTGTCTTCTCTGTAAGAAAGTGTGAAGTGCACAATCATAAAACAAGACAGTGTTTAACAGGGTGTCATCCCTGTGCTTGGGCCATGTGTGTACAGCATCATCACCGGTGTGAAACTGCAACATTATCCAATCGCCTGTGATGCATTCATATATATATAATGTAGATAACATACATGGGAATGGTGTGTATGAAGTAAAGAGAGGAAAAGAACATTAAAACTGTAACAAGGTTTTTGTATGTACAGTGATTGCAGCCCCGGTTACCATGTTCCTTCACCCCCGGTCTATTTTGGCCTTACTCACCTTGGCATTTTTGTCAATTCTGACCAGTGTCCTCTTTATGATGTAATAACTCTGGAGCGCTTCAACGGATCCTAGCGATCCTGAGAATGTTTTTCGTGACATATTGGGCTTCATGTTGGTAGTTAAATTTAGGTCGATAATTTTTGCGTTTATTTGTGAAAAAAAATCAAAAATTTGGTGAAAATTTAGCAATTTTCAAAATTTACATTTTTATTAAGTTATGTGACACAAGAGAGTTAACAACACTTTCCACATGTCGACTTTACATCAGCACAATTTTGGGGGAATAAGGGTTCAAAGTTCAACAGCAATTTCTCATTTTCCAACAAAATTTACAAAACCATTTTTTAGTGACCACATCACATTTGAAGTCCCTTTGAGGGGTTTACATGACCGAAAACACCCAAAAGTGACCCCATTCCACAAACTGCACCCCTCAAGATACTCAAAACTACATCCAAGATTATTAACCCTTCAGGAGCTTCACAGGAACTAAAGCAACGTGGAAGGAAAAAAAAAATTTCCAAGAAAAAATTTTCTTTTAGTCTCAATTTTTTTCATTTTCACATGGGCAGCAGGATAAAATGGATCCTAAAATGTATTGGGCAATTTCTCCTGAGTACACCGATACCTCATATGTGGTCATAAACCACTGTTTGGGCGCACGGCAGGGCTCGGAAGGTTAGGAGCGCCATTTGACTTTTTGAATGGAAAATTGGCTCCAATTGTTAGCGGACACTGTGTCACATATGGAGAGCCCCTGTGTGCCTAAACATTACAGATCCCCCGCAAGTGACCCCCATTTTGGAAACTAGATCCTCCAAGGAAGTTATCTAGATGCATAGTGAGCACTTTGAACCCCCAGGTGCTTCACAAATTGATCCGTAAAAATGAAAAAGTACTTTTTTTTTCACAAACATTTTTCTTTTAGCCTCAATTCGTTCACTTTCACATGGGCAACAGGATAAAATGGATCCTAAAATGTGTTGGGCAATTTCTCCTGAGTACACCGATGCTTCATATGTGGTCATAAACCACTGTTTGGGCGCACGGCAGGGCTCGGAAGGGAAGGAGCGCCATTTGACTTTTGGAGCTAGTTTTCCATTAAAATAGTCAAATGTCGCCAAGAGGTCAGAGGCGCCCGCCGCTGAACTCCCGGCGAATTAGCAGCGGGCATTTTTAAATCTCCCTCCAATACCACGCTGCTCAGCTTTTTTTATTTATTTTTTTTTATTTTGCTTATGTATATATGTATGTGTCTTCAGAATTTGTGTCCTTAGGAGCCTGATGAAGGGTCCACAGTGTCCTGTGTCCTGAAACCTTGCTTCACTTGCCATCTTTTCAGTTAGACAACCACTGAGGACTCTCAGATTCTAATATTTTTATATTACATAGAGTAATTACAGAGTGATCTATTTCAAGTGTTTATTTCTGTAAATGTTGATGATTATGGATTTATAGACAATGAAAACCCATAGGTCATTATTTCAGAATTAAAGTAGGGAGGATGAAGCGTTAACAACCGCCCTGCCGTATTCTACGAGACATAAAAGGGTGAATACCGGTATATTATTGATTTATCAGTCAATGCGTTTCAGAGCTCCCAAAAACACTCTGAAATATGGCAGTATGATATTGATTTTTGATGATATTCTAATTTATTGAGATGCACTAGTATGTTTGGGGTCATTGTCATGCTGGAAGACCCATGACCTGGGACGCAAACCCAACTTTCTGACAATATGCATCACATTGCTACCCAAAATCCTTTGTCAATCTTCAGACTTCATGATGCTTTGTACACACTCTAGGCACCCAGTGCCAGAGGCAGCAGAAATACCCTAAACATTTTTGAACTTCCACTATGTTTGATTGTAGGCCCTGTGTGCTTTTCTTTGTAGTCCTCATCCCATTTTCAGTAAACAGAATGATGAGCTTCACCAAAAAGCTGTATCTTGGTCTCATCTGTCCACAAGACTTTTTTTTCCAGAAGGATTTTGACTTATTTACATACATTTTGGCAAATCTCAGTCTAGCATTTTCATGTCTCTATCAGGAGTGGGGTCCTCCTGGCTCTCCTGCGATAACATTTCATTTCTTTTTGACTATCCTGCATTGCAGTCCTTCACCAATTTTTCTCTGCCATCCACGTCTAGGGAGATGAGCTACAGTGCCATGGGTTGTATACTTATTGATTATGTTGCACACCGTGGACAAAGGAACATCAAGATCTCCGGAGATTGTTGATATTTCTTTTTAATAATTTTCAAGTCATTACACCACTTTCTGTTCTCCATGCTTAGTTTGGCACACACAGACTCACAATGCAAAGAATGAGCCAACTTCTCCCCTTTTTATCTGGTTTCAGGTGCGATTTTCATATTGTCCACAGGTGATTTTGAACGAGCATCACGTGCATGAAACTAAGTTGTTTACCCACAGTTTTGTAAAGGTGCCAGTAATTTTGTTCTGCCCGTTTTCAGAGTTTTGTGTAAAATGATGTCCATCTTGATGGAGAAACGGTGCCTTTTTGTTGTGGCATTGTGTTCCAGCAACAATTGCAAAAATGGAAACAACTGGCGACAACAGCCGCAGTGCTTCAGAGACTGTCTGCATCAAGACCCATATTTTCCTAATTTTATGCATGTCCCGTAAGGATACAGATTCATCACGTTCTTGCATTTTTGTGTACTTCTATGACAGCAACCAGTGGATTATTAGAATTATTGGATTAAGACTAATGTGTTATTGTGGCTGAATGATCAGAGAGCAATAGATGAGGAAATTAACTATTCTTCTCATAAAGTAGATGGGACTTTTGAAGTGGAAAGGAATGTATGCAAATGTTTGCATCTGTGAAATCTCTAGTTATCTAGGATTCAGTAACTAACACGTCTGCTAAATGTATGGTGTGTTTTGCACTTATAATTGGTTTTGAAGAATTTGGCAGCATTTTTTAATGCTGTTGGCAAAAGCTTTGCACCATTGTGCATTTAACTCTTTTGTAATCCCAGCATTGCAGAAAATGGTAAAATTAACACCCTCCTGTGAAGTCCAGAGGTTCGGCCTCATAGGAGGACAAAGATTGTTGTCATGTCAACCTATTAGCGCCCCGTTATGGCATCGATGGGGGTGATATGCACAAAATAGGTAATTTAAGCCCTAATAATCTTAAAATGACAGTCAAAATAAAACATATTTTTCAAGATACAAGATTACATTGTATGAAAATGACCATATTGTTATATACAGTCCTGCTCATCGTTATAAGCACCCATAAAGTTTAAGCACAAAGTGTGGAATATCTCCTGAAAAAAGTAATCAAGTGAAACCTCTTTACTTATGTAAAATACAAAAGAGCAAATTATTAAAAAAAAATATTGATCACTAATGAGTATCACCTGTGATAAATTGTGGGTGCCCATGTGACGTGAATGATGAATTCAGTGTTTTAAAAAGCCACATGTTAGGTCCTGTTCCTGTCACAATAGTGACTAAGCTGTGTTAGGACATCAGATAGTATGCAGGGAAGGGGATGGGAAAGCTCCACTTTGTGCCTCCAGGTGGATCCGGTTAGGTGCACCGCAGTTGCTGGCGTCCACGAATCTCCACAGAGTAAAGAAAAAGAAAAGCCATTATATAATTAAAATCGCATCTGTATGGCAGGTGATGGCAACTCTTGCCATACAAATGCGATTTTAATTATATGTATGCGAGTCAGAAATAAAGAAGATTTAATTTGCTATATGGACCAGGTGCTGGCTTTTCTTTTTCATTACTCTAAAGGCCCCGTTACACCTGCCGACAACGCCGGAGATGTCGGTGGCGACTGGCGGGTGCGCGCACGTTTTTGGCGCCCCGTCAGCGTCGCCGTCCCCCACTTACACTTACTGTGGCACCCTGGCGAGCTGACAGGTGGCATCGCCGCCGGGGTATCTCAAAACCCCAGCGGCGCCCCGCCAGCGTCGCCACCCCCGTTTACACAGGGAGACATCTCCGGCGATAGGCTGGCGAGTCAGAGGTGGCATCGCCGCCGGTGTTTCTCAAAACCCCAACGGCGATGCAGGACAATGGGATCTATGGCTCCCATCGCCTTTCAGCTCGCCGGCGGCCGTTTACATGGGGCGATGTGTACACATCGCCCCATGTCGGCCGCCTGGTTTCACATCACTGATGTGAAACCAGGCAACCTCTCTGAGGCGCCAACATCGCCCCTTTACATTAGGCGACGTAGGGGCGATGTCGCCGCTGATAGGCCATGCCCCTATGTCGCCTATGTAATTGGCGGCGACGTCGCCAGGTGTAACGGGGCCTTTAGGACATCGGAACTGCTATCATTCGTAAACACAAGACTTTCAAAAGGTAGAAGACCATCTGTAAAGACCTTGGTTTCCCAAAGTTTCAATGGTGCGCAATGTTATTAAGAAGTTTGCCAAGCATGGAATCATCAAGAACCTCCCTGGACGTTGGTGAAAGCGGAAAATTGACAAGACATGTCTTCGAAGGTTGGTGCGAAAGGTGGAAACAAACACTACGTCAACCATCTAAAGTTCTGAAGGCCAACCTGAAACAGTTGGCGTTATGGCTTCAACAAATACCATATACCCAAACTAAACAAGCGGAGCTTTATAGGCAAAGGCCAAGAAACGGTGCCTTTAAAATGTCCAGCAATGAGTCCTGGCCTCAATACCATAGAAATCTTTGGGGTGAGCTGAAATCTTAAATTGGGAAAAAAGAACCCTGCAAACATTCAAGAGCTTGAACAAACTGAAAGGAAAAGTGGAGAAAACAACAGCTGAGACGTGCAAGAATCTTAAGGCCCGTCTCAGCGCTTCAATGGTCGAACGATCTGATTGACCTAGATCGCTTGAACAGACGTTCAATGATCGCTAGTGAAGTGTCACACGTACAGATATCTTTAACGACGCAGCAACCATTTTGCAACAAGCAAACGATACTTGCGGTCCTTAGCTCGCCTACGTCCTTCACTTCTCAATAGGCGAGGTCATTAACGACATTGTTATCGAGGTGTCACACACACCCATGCTGCAGGTTGGATTAACGCTCATCGTTTGGTTTAAGGTCCTGATCACAAACCTCCGATGAACGATCTTAAAAGGTCTTGATAATATAACTTTGGCATATTTCCATTTATTTCTGAAAATATTGCACAGTCTATGAAAAAAATGAAGGGGTGCCAATATTAAGCGCATTGTATGCCAGAAACATACGTTTCAGGCATTTAAAGTGCACCTGTCCCAGTTTTGGGGTTTCTAAACCCTGCCCACTAACTTTTAAAACATGATGTATTTGGGGTTCTGGCACCCCTTTATGTCCCCAGATGTGTCTTGCATACCTTTATCAAAGGCCATATGGGGTGCGGCACACTGCTGTCACAGCTGCCCAGCTTCATGGAAAACCTGCCCTTCTCCATGCCAGCACTGCCCCACTGTATAAAAACGCCCCGCCCCTCCTGTGTATGCAAGTGATTGACGACGACGTCATTCACAATTCTCGCGCACCTTACTGTGCCCTATTGAAGAACCGCAAAGTGCCTGAAGTCTCACCGATGCAAGACCAAAGTCTCACGCCTGCGCAGTGGAAACACTGGCTCTTCAATCGGGCACAGTGAGGCGTGCCACTGCACAGGCACGATACGTATGAATGACCTCGCTGTCATTCACTTGAATACACAGGAGGTCATTTTTTTTATGCAGCGGGGCAATGTTGGTATGCAGTGGGGAAGCTGGGTGGCTCTGGGGGCAGTGTGCTGCACCCCATATGAACCTTAACAACTCATTTACATACAGCGCGGGACAGATTAGAAGTTGTTTTCTGAGGTATGCAGGGGGACGTCTGGGGATATAAAGGGGTTTCCGGAACCCAATTACGTCATGTTAAGGTGTGGGAATGGTTTAGAACCCCAACAGGTGACAGGTGCACTTTAAAACAATTAGAACAAACATTGGGTAGACGTTTCTTCTAGCAGAGCAATGCCATGGTCTACGATCAGCACAAGGATTACATTGTATGTGCATAGAAGGGACATACGGTAATCATGTTCTGTTCTCTTCAGTAGTGATCCATCAGTGTTTTCTACAATATTTAGTAGATGATATGTTACTTGTATCACTAAGTCGCCCCATTTTCTATTCACAGAGGAGGACACCTACTCTACTTACTCCAACCTTCTACTCAAGTATTTCCTGGCGGAAGGAGTCATCAGTGGTCATGAAGTCTTTATCGCATCTGCCAGCGATAAGCCATGCAAGATTATTCAGGTAATTGGTCAAACTTATTTAATTAAAGGGATCCTGTCACCCCCAAAACACCTCAAAACCTATTAAAAGCTGTCCCTAGTGCATATTAACCCTTACCCTACACTACTTTTAGCTCCTAAATGCAGCAAGTGACATTGAAGAAAAATGTTATTACAGTACCTCATTATGGATGATAATGAGTGACTATGCTATTCATAGTCACCCTGGCAGGCGCTCCCTCTTGTAATCTTGTAATCATATTAAAATGCGCGCCTCCCCGCCGCTCTGTGGTATCTCTGCCGGCCTGTAGTGGGGCTGGGTGACGCGATTCGCGTCATTTCCGGCGCTGGGTGACGTATTTACACCCGCGCCGCTGTTGGCTTCAAGATCCGCACTGCGCATGCGCAGTGCGCGTTTTAAAGCTAACAGAGCGGCGCGGGTGTATACGTCACCCGGCGCCGGAAATTACACGAATCGCGTCACCCAGCCCCACTACAGGCCGGCAGAGATACCACAGAGCGGCGGGGAGGCGCGCATTTTAATATGACTACAAGATCACGCCTATGGAGGCGTGATAACATGAAGAGGGAGAGCCTGCCAGGGTGACTATGAATACCATAGTCACTCATTATCATCCCTAATGAGGTACTATAATAACATTTTTCTTCAATGTCACTTGCTGCATTTAGGAGCTAAAAGGAGTGTAGGGTAAGTGTTACTATGCTGTAGGGATAGCTTTTAATAGGTTTTGAGGTGTTTTGGGGGTGACAGGATCCCTTTAAGAATGTGTATTTTACATTTTGTTATACCCCATTGACAGGGGTTGACTTCGGGGTAAACCTCTTCTTCAAAGCTGTATACAAGCGATGAGAAAATCAGTTCAAGGTGAATTGAATTTGCGTCTCTTGAATCCAGTTTTAGGTGATTTGGCACCATGGATCCACCAGATTGCTGATTTGTAGAGGTTGGGATAAAATATATTTTCCACATATTGGTCCAAATTATAAAGGGAACACTTACAATATTTGTGTGTGTGTGAACACAGATATTATATAATGTTTAATTTTGTGAAATGTAAATTTTATCCCAACCCTCTAAACATCAGCAACATTGTGGATGCATGATGCAAATCACAAAAAAATTAGATTTTTTTTTATATTGTTCACATCGTTTTTCATATTATCGCCATGGCTTTGAGTGTGTTTACGTTATTTAAAGTTCTACATTTAAAAAGGTTGTATATAAATTAATTTGATTAATCCACTACTGCCTAACCAGTGCCTAGGTGATGCGCATAATAACTGTTACTATTTTTTACAGTGTACAGTGTAGACTATGAGCCCGGTCCTCTCTCCTCATCTACTGTATCCTCACCCATCTCTTGTAGACTGTGAGCCCATACCAGGCTCTTTATGTACATTGTATAGTGACAGTGAGCTGCTTATCAGAGAGTGTGGTTGGTACAGCAGTCATCTGAGCTGTAGTGATATTCTCCTGGCGATAAAATAATCATTGTATGAAAGCAGTAGCACACAATCTAATAAGTGACACATCCCTGAAATCTGAGTCCTGGGGCCTACAAGATGCTGTCCTCATATTACATGGCTAAAACCTCCTGACAGATTACCTTTAAAGGGAATATTTGGTAGGCTTATGTTATGAGGGAAGCACAAAGGAGTGACAGAGTTGCAGATTCTAGCGCTGTACACTTAGTTATTTCTGCAGATTTGCTGTGTCCCCTTGCCCACCCTATACTATGCATGGTGAAATATCTATCAGACACTGGTTGGTGAGTGGTGGAAGCACAGCGCTTGAATATTGAGTGATCAATCATAATGGAGAGTATTCTATAGCTGCAAAGATTACCAACAAATAAAACTGTTACAAGAAAAATCTCAGTAATACAGCAGTAGGGTGAGTGTAATTGTCACTAGGTGGTGAATGGTTACTCTGCAATTTTCCATAATGGCAACTTTCACTTGCTGGATAGTGTGTTCATCAATAGCGGAATGGGGCCTCCCTGGAATTGGAGCCCTTTTCACTGAACTCCAACCACATTTGAAATGACAATGCTAGTTCTTGACTACATCATATGATGGGGAATCGTCACCACGAATCTTTCATCTCATTGAATGTTTCCCATGGTGCGTGTCCTTTCAAGTAAAGGAACTTGATGACTGTTCTGTGTTCCACTAGGTCCATTATCACACCTCACACCGCTTCAGCACCTGTAAAAGGAAGATCGTTATCGGTTCAGAGCTGCAAATTGGCACCTAACCTATAGACATATCATTACACGTGCAGTTACCGCTTCCTGCGATAAATAGAAGCGGGTCAGGGAAATCTTTAATGAACGGCCATCATTCAAGAACTAGTTGCAAAAGTGTACACACCCTTTAATAGTGTTGAGTGAAGCTTGACCCGCTCAGTAGCAGGACAATCTGCTCTTGCTTTGGCCATGATGAATCTGTTGTTCTGACTTACTCAAACCGGTACCGTGCCATGGTGTGTCCATTCGATCATCTCCGTGCTACAGGAATGTCTGGTAGCCGAGCTATGGCAGCCCGTAGCTCTGATTTATTAAGTATTCTCCGGGCATCCAGCTAGATTACATTGTTCCGCACACATCACCGCAGCCTGCTACCGACACATGAGGAACCAGTGACCAAAACAATGGTGTCGGCAACGTCTTTTACCGGCGGTGAAATGCTATAATTGTCCTGCTTTAATTTTATGATATGTAATTGGGAGGATCCTGAACCTATAGGCAAGACAAATATTTCTGATACTTGGAAGGGGAAAAGACATTCTTTCAGGCCGTAATTACTGAAAAAAAAAAATGTGTGTAGTGAAAAGAGACAAGTAAAAGATAAAAAGCCCCATCAACAGCGTAGGGTATATTATATACCACCCGGCAATTTATCCATCATCCTTTGAAAACATATTCATGCCTTTTGTACTCCCAGCTCTCTCGGAAAATCAGCTATGAAATGCAACAATGGAAGACCTCACAAGGAAGAAAAAAAGAATGTCGTGCCTAGTGTTTTTCTAGACTATCGGATTGAGTACAGGCAGAATTCTTTGAAGCCGCTCTGAAGATCTGTCCTGGCTGTCACTGGCTGCTGCAAAGAATCTACAGCCGCATTATAACATCCGCCTTGGTCTCCACAATGGGATCCCCCATAATACAGCCTCTCGTTATTTAGATTTTTATCAATTTATTTATTTATATTCTATTTGTATATCAAGTTTTTTAAGTTTTACATTAATAGGAAGATCAAAGGCTTTAAAGCGATATAAAGACAGGGGATGCTTCCCTGCGCCCCTTACCTTGTCTGTATTATATCAAGTTTGTTCTCTTTTCTTCTATATACTGAATATGGAAATAATCCAGGTTGTCTTTGCATCTTAACTGTAGAAATCATTGTGGTCACCTATTTGCCAAAAAGCTGCACTGATCTGTGCCATTGGCTCAAACTGTGAGCATGGTGGAGCGGAACAGAGACAGGAAGAAGGTAGATAAGTGGCTGGAGAAGGGTACGGGCACACTTATAGATGCCGGTGTACACTGAAGTGTCTTTGACACACAATTGGTCACCTTTTCGCCGCAGCTTTCTCACTGTCATATTTCCTCTAGGGAGGAAGGATGGAGCCTCTTCTAGGGAGTTGGCAGAGCTCTGCCGCTAGGGAGGAGGGGGTGGAGCTCTTCTTCTAGGGAGTTGATGGAGCTCTGCCTCTAGGGAGGAAGGATGGAGCTCTTCTTCTAGGGAGTTGGCAGAGCTCTGCCGCTAGGGAGGTGAGGGTGGAGCTCTTCTTCTAGGAGTTGGCAGAGCTCTGCCGCTAGGGAGGAGGGGGTGGAGCTCTTCTTCTAGGGAGTTGATGGAGCTCTGCCTCTAGGGAGGAAGGATGGAGCTCTTCTTCTAGGGAGTTGGCAGAGCTCTGCCGCTAGGGAGGTGAGGGTGGAGCTCTTCTTCTAGGGAGTTGGCAGAGCTCTGCCGCTAGGGAGGAGGGGGTGGAGCTCTTCTTCTAGGGAGTTGATGGAGCTCTGCCTCTAGGGAGGAAGGATGGAGCTCTTCTTCTAGGGAGTTGGCAGAGCTCTGCCGCTAGGGAGGAGGGGGTGGAGCTCTTCCTCTAGGGAGTTGGCAGAGCTCTGCCTCTAGGGAGGAAGGATGGAGCTCTTCTTCTAGGGAGTTGGCAGAGCTCTGCCTCTAGGGAGGAGGGGGTGGAGCGCTTCCTCTAGGGAGTTGGCAGAGCTCTGCCTCTCGGGAGGAGGGGGTGGAGCTCTGCCTCTAGGTTTTAGGGTGCAAAGATATGCCTCTAGGGAGTGTGGGGCAGAACTCTACCTCTAGGGAGATTAGGATGGAGCGCTGCCTCTAGGGAGGTTAGGGCGGAGCTCTGCCTCTAGGCAGTAATAGGTGGAGCTTTGCCTCTAGGGAGAAGGGGATGGAGCTCTGCCTTTAAGGGGATTGAGGTGGAATTCTGGCTCTAGGGAGTAAGGGGCAGAATTTTTGCTTCTAGGGAGGAGGGGGAGAAGCTCTGCCTCTAGGGAGGTTGGGGCAGAGCTCTGCCTCTTACAGAAAGGACAGTGGCATAGGTAGATGAATTGCTCCCAACCTTCTGACCACTGCAGGATGTATAAATGATAGCAAACAGTTATTGTCAGCACTTAAGACTATCAAATGGAACCAAAAGATTAGATGCATTACTACTGACATTGTTTTACTAGATACCTGCATTCTCAATTATTTAGCATTGCAATCAGTATCTTTTCATCTCAAAAACAGTACGATATGCTCAGAACAATTGAACAAATTCATTACTGTTCTTATTCAGTTCTTATTAGACAAAAAATATTTCTATTTCAACGGAGAATATTTTTGCAGATATCTGGATGCCCTATGGTCTACTTTCTCTCCCTCTTTTGCAAATCTATATGTGGAGTCTTTTTTTTTTTTTTTCATACATGCCCCTGATTATTCTTTTTTGCTTTACATCAGGTGGTATGTCAGATACATAGATGATGTTGTCATGATCTGGCGTACCCCTGATGAGGATGGGCTTCTCATGTTATTTACCTTCCAAAATTATCTTAATTATAATACATTTAATTTACAATTCACTGTTTATATCTGTCAACATGAAACCCCCTTTTTTTAGATGTCTTGCTGACTGGTGATACAAATCAGAATTGCATTCAAACTTGCCTGTACTGAAAATTTACCAGAGGTAATGCTACACCCATGGCTAGTGGCTGTCATCCACTTGATCTATCTAGTCATTCAAAGTCAGGATTGAGTATACATTTTTATGAAATTCATCATGGGAATCTTGCCTTAAAATGATAAGGATAGAAAAAGTGCATAAACCAGTACGAGGGGGAGATAGGAAAAAATTGCTTCTTGTTAGAGAAGCTGAATGGATTTTAAAACTTAATTTTTTTAATGATTCTACGTATATTTTTTCAAGTATTTCACAAATAATATTATGTTTTGAATAATACAATTTTATATTGATATTCATATAAAATGTCATGTACATTGTTCCATTCCTTACTTACTAAATCTGCATTCTATCAATTAAATATAGGAGATGTCTCTGCCCTCTAATTTGTTTCCTGTTAGTCTCCACCCTGATTTCCTCTCCTTTTTTTTTTTTTCTTTCAGTTCAAAAAAACATATTAATATTGTTGAGGATGGAAAGGCATGAAATGTTTTTATAGGGTTAAAAATATCACAACTCTTCTCTAAATGATATATATTGTGATTTGGAGATGTCATGTTGTCTGTTATACACTAGATGGCGCCCACGTTCCATAAATATATCTGAGATCTAAGCCAACCCATTAAGGGAGGAATTTAGATATTAGTATAATTTGATAAGAATTGACCAATTAGGAGATGATCACTTTGTAGAAAGTTCTAGAATTCTAACACGCCTTTTGCTTTCTGTATAAAAATGTGTGTTTCAATAAACGCTTGCGCAGTGTTTAATCTCATTTGGCGTAGTCATGAGTAAGGCTTGAGACAGCTCCGGTGTCCATATCATTTACTTGCTGCAGTGCAGACGTGCACAATTGCCTATTTATATAATTTGGAATGGCTGATGGACTTGTGATTGAACTGAGACCCTCATCAATATCTTTTAACCAAGATAATGTTACCTATGATTAACAACCTTCTGTAGGTGTGAAACACATAAGATTTCACCTTACACATTTTAATATGTGTTACAATAAAATAGAAGTTTTAAATTAACTTTTCTCCTTTCGTATGGATATGGAGTCGGTGTTGGATTTTTTACTATTTTTGCATCTAGGGAGGAGGGTGCGGAGCTCCGCCTCTAGCTCCTCCCTCCTCCGTCCTCATAGAATTTTATCAGTAACAGCTGCCATCTCCTATCTCGTAACGGGGAAATTCTTCAATAAATACATATTGTACCTCAGAATTGAGAATGTTGATATTGACAGAACAATTCTGGCAGTGAAGGAAGAAAATCGCTCTGGTGAGATATATTACAAAGTTGCTTATTTTCATGTGTACTATTGATTTATGGAATAAAGATTGCCACAATGGTTATGCTTTGAATTCCCCTTCCCCCCCCCACCTCCGAATGACACTGAATATATCCATACGTATCTCCCAAGTGAGCAGGACCTCTGAGTTGTGATCACAACCCGAGGTTGTCATGATATAAAACTGGAATGGTATCCACGGTCGCGCTGCTGCTCTTTATCCAAGGAATCCACAAGAGGTTATTACCATCAAAAGTTCTTTATTTCACCCACACCAACTCGTTTCGATGCTGTCCCAGCACCTTCCTCAGGAATGTTACATGGCATAACAGCAGACCCTTTTATATGCAGTTACTGATATAAAATCCCTCCCCAAAAGAAAAAAACATGTATTTGTCATCATGGTTTCTTTTTTTTTTTCTTTTGGGGGAGGGATTTTATATCAGTAACTGCATATAAAGGGTCTGCTGTTATGCCATGTAACATGCCTGAGGAAGGTGCTGGGACAGCACCGAAACGCGTTGGTGTGATGAATAAAGAACTTTTGATGGTAATAACCTCTTGTGGATTCTTGGATAAAGAGCAGCAGCGCGGACCGTGGATACCATTCCAGTTTTATCTCCTGATTTCCTGCGGTTTTGTGGCGTTGGTGGAGGTTCTGCAGCAGCTGCCTTATGCTTTTAAACTGGTTGTGGTCTCACAACCATAAAAGGTGAGTGGATACACTTATAATCCACATAAGAACTATAGTGTCTGTTGATAGGGCACAATCTGCGCCTCTTGTATCTCCCTTTTTTTCTAGTTGAGGTTGTCATGATGACCTTCAGGTTGCACAGATATGGCAAGCCTCTTGGGCATGCTTCTCCACCCACTAGTATATCATTCTGTGGCACACCTGTGATGTCAATATATTCATTGCACTCCCAGATGAATTCATTGATGGGTGTGGTCTGTAAAATGGAGTCACTTATGGGTGGGCTGCTTTTTTGACACCTCAGGGGCTCTGCCAATGCAACACTCCACCCTCAAACCATTCTAGCTAAATCTGAACTCTTTTATGGCACTCCTTCCCCTCTGCGCATTGTACTCTGCCTCAAAAGTAGTTTTTGACTACATATGGGGTATTGACATACTAAAGAGAAATTGTAACATCAAAAGTAAATATTGCTCACCTGGTCCCAGGTGTGCACAGGACCAAAATCCAAGCGATCCACAACTCCACCAAAAGAAAGTCCAGCACGTCCACTTGAATGGTAAAAATAATTCTTTATTATTTCAAAAATAAAAAATAGTCATAGAAAATTTAAGTTAGCCACCAATAGATTCATATTAAAATGTCCCAGGTACAAGCCTATGGTTTGCACGTTTCAGGGATATAACCCTAACTCATAACCTGAATTCGAAGACTAATGCAGTGATATAAAAACCAACTGAGCATCACAATTATGCATACCATGTTTCCCCGAAGATAACACACCACTGATTAAGCAAAATGCATATTCCCTCCTTCCCCCACCAAGTCTCTGTGCCTAGCATTTGTGATTGGTTGCAGTCACTGCTATACACGCCCCCCACTGTTTAAACAAAATGAATGTTCACCATTCCCCCGCCCAGCCTCTGTGATTAGTTGCTTAGTAGATTAGTTGTAGTTATTAGTGTGGAAATAAATTAATAACTTAAAAAAAAATAGTGTGGGCTCCCATTTATTTTTGATAGCCAGCACAGGTAAAACAGACAGCTATGGGCTGCAACCCCCAAGCTGTCTGTTTTACTTGACTGGTTACAAAAATAGAGGGGATCCCACATCATTTCTTTGTCATTTAAATAAATCATTAAAGAAAACAGCTTGCTTTCCCCCCCACCACCATTTATGATAACAAGTCAAGGTAAAGCAAACAGCAGATGGGCTGGTATTATAAGGGTGGGAAGGCCATGGTTATTTGTCATTTCTAGCCTAAATACACTAGCCCACAGTTTTCCCCATACTTGGCGAATCTGTTAGTTGGGCCAATTCTGGTGCTTTTCCTAGCTCAGCCTGGTGCATTGGCAGTTGGGGTAATGATTAATGGGTTGATGTCATCTGTGAAATGACAGCTGTCATCAAGCCCAGTGGTTAGTAATGGATGGGTGTCTATCACACACCTATTAGTAATTTGGCAAGTGAATGGTCAAAAAAACACACAGGAAAAAATACTTTATTTGAACTAAGACTCCCCACATGCCCTTGTTCACTAATTTATTAAATTGATATAAAATCCTAGAATTTCCGATGATAATCTAATAGGTAATGTCCCTAACTGCAACAGTCTGGAACAGCCGGACTCGTGGTTCCAGCAGCATGAATCTACCGACATGTTCCCTTTAACCATCTTGCAAATACCTTTCTAACTCTAACTCTTCTAATGGTCACCGCAATTTCTGCAAAAGCATATTTTCATTTTCATACTTGTATAATTTATTTACATTAACAAACAGCCGTAATTCCTCACTAAAAAATTAGCATTCCTATGAAATATCACTTTAAATATACATTTTTCATCTGTCATCTTTTGCTTCTCGAATGCTAAAAGGGCATGTACTGCTTTAAGCAATTAATGTTTCTTTCTTTTTCAAGAAAGTGACATGAAAGTTTAGAATTTACACTAGGGCAAGACAGTGGTAAACACGTTCCTTGTTTCAGCCTCTGGGTACTGTCATTATTCTAGTACCGTTTAACCCGTTGCCAGTCTGATGTGCCTCCATAATATTAAGACTTTGCTATTCAGAGCAAGGAAGGCAAATTCAAGATGTAGGGCAGCATTGTGTACGATTTCCTTCCCTGTCGGACTCGGTGTGTCTTGGTTGCCTTATATTTACTTTCATGAAGACCATTCTTTTTTTTAAATAGAAGTAGGCTCGGTGATCAGCTTATCATGTCTGACTTTTCCAACTCCCAAGATCCAACAGCAGTTGGAAGCCGCGTCCAGACCCTGATGGGAAAAAGTACTAAATGAGCAGATCGATTCCAGTATTCTGTGGCCTCTAGAGCCCTTCTCATCGCCTCATACCAATGTATGTCTATGTGAGCCTCATTTTGGCTCTCATAGACTAACCTTGAGAAGTGACTTCTGGTCCACCCAGCATACAGTAGAGCGATCTAGCTAGTCACAAATCAAAGCAAACATACAGTGGGTACGGAAAGTATTCAGACCCCTTTAAATTTTTCATTGCAGCCATTTCGTGAATTCATAAAAGTTCATTTTTCTCTCATTAATGTACACTCTGCTCCCCATCTTGACTGAAAAAAAAAAACAAATGTAGAAAGTTTTGCAAATTTATTAAAAAAAGAAAAACTGAAATATCCCATGGTCATAAGTATTCAGACCCTGTGCTCAGACACTCATTTAAGTCACATGCTGTTCATTTCCTTGTGATCCTACTTGAGATGGTTCTACTCCTTCATTGGAGTCCAGCTGTGTTTAATTAAACTGATAGGATTTGATTTGGAAAGGCCCACATCTGTCTATACAGTGCCTTGTGAAAGTATTCAGCCCCCTTGAACTTTTCAACCTTTTGCCACATTTCAGGCTTCAAACATAAGATATAAATTCTAATATTTTTGTGAAGAATCAACAACAAGTGGGAACAATCGTGAAGTGGAACCAAATTTATTGGATATTTTAAACTTTTTTTTAACAAATAGCTGAAAAGTTGAGCGTGCAATATTATTCGGCCCCTTGAGTTAATACTTTGTAGCGTCACCTTTCGCTGCGATTACAGCTGCAGTCTCTTGGGTTTGTATCTATCAGTGAAATTCTTGCCCATTCTTCCTTGCAGAACAGCTGGAGCTCAGTGAGGTTGGATTGAGGCGTTTGTGATCAGCAGTTTTCAGCTCTTTCCACAGATTCTCCATTGGATTCAGGTCTGGATGTGACTCAGCCATTCTAACACCTGGATACGGTTATTTTTGCACCATTCCATTGTAGATTTTGCTTTATGTTTGGGATCATTGTGTTGTTGGAAGATAAATCTCCGTCCCAGTCTCAGGTCTTTTGCAGACTCCAGCAGGTTTTCTTCCAGAATGGTCCTGTATTTGGCTCCATCCATCTTCCCATCAATTTTAACCATCCTCCCTGTCCCTGCTGAAGAAAAGCACAAACCATGATGCTGCCACCACCATGTCTGACAGTGGGGATGGTGTTTTGAGGGTGATGAGCTTTGTTGCTTTTACGTCAAACATATCGTTTTGCATTGTGGCCAAAAAGTTTGATTATGGTTTCCTCTGACCAGAGCCCCTTATTCCACATGTTTGGGGTCTCCCCGGCGGCTTGTGGTAAACTTCAAATGAGACTTTTTATGGATATCTTTGAGAAATGGCTTCTTCTTGCCACTCTTCCATAAAGGCCAGATTTGTGCAGTGTACGTCTGATTGTTGTCCTATGGGCAGACTCTCCCACCTCAGCTGTAGATCTCTGCAGGTCATCCAGAGTGATCATGGGCCTTTTGGCTTCATCTCTGATCAGTCTTCTTCTTGTTTGAGATGAAAGTTTAGAGGGACTGCCGGGACTTGGTAGATTTGCAGTGGTCTGATCCTCCTTCCATTTCAATATGATCACTTGCACAGTGGCTCCTTGAGATGTTTAAAACTTGGGAAATCTTTTTGTATCCAAATCTGGCTTTAAACTTTGCCACAACAGTATCTCGGACCTGCCTGGTGTGTTCCTTGGTCTTCATGATGCTCTCTGCACTTGAAACAGAACCCTGAGACTATCACAGAGCAGGTGCATTTATACGGAGACTTGATTACACACAGGTGGATTCTATCTATCATTACCAGTCATTTAGGACAACATTGGATCATTCAGAGATCCTCACTGAACTTCTGGAGTGAGAGTACTGCACTGAAAGTAAAGGGGCCGAATAATATTGCACACCCCAATATTCAGTTTTTTATTTGTTAAAAAAGTTTAAAATATGCAATAAATGTTGTTCCACTTCACTATTTTGACCCACTTGTTGTTGATTCTTCACAAAAAAAAATAGAATTTATCTCTTTGTTTGAAGCCTGAAATGTGGCAAAAGGTTGAAAAGTTCAAGGGGGCCGAATATTTTCACAAGGCAGTGTATAAGACCTCACAGCTCACAGTGCATGTCAGACCAAATGATAATCATGAGGTCAAAGGAACTGCCCAAGGAGCTCAGAGACAGAATTGTGGCAAGGCACAGATTTGGCCAAGGTTACAAAAGAATTTCTGCAGTACTCAAGGTTCCAAAGAGCACAGTGGCCTCAATAATTCTTAAATGGAAGAAGTTTGGGACCACCAGAAGTCTTCCTACACCTGGCCATCCAGCCAATCTGAGCAATCGTGGGAGAAGAGCCTTGATGAGAGAGGTAATGAAGCTCCAGAGATGAAGAAGATAGATAGGAGAAAGTTCCAAAAATTCAACTATCCCTGCAGGCCTCCGCCAGTCAGGCTTTTATGACAAAGTGACCCTACGGAAGCATCTCCTCAGTGCAAGACATATGAACGCCCGCATAGAGTTTGCAAAAAAACACATGAACAACTCTCAGACTATGAGAAATAAGATTCTCTGGTCTGATGAGACGAAGATATAACTTTTTGGTGATAATTCTAAGCGGTATGTGTGGAGAAAACCAGGCCCTGCTCATCACCTGCCCAATACAATCCCAACAATGAGACATGATGGTGGCAGCAACATGATATGGGGGTGTTTTTCAGTTGCAGGGACAGGATGACTGGTTTCAATTGAAGGAAATATGAATGCAGCCAAGTACAGAGATATCCTGGATGAAAACCTCTTCCTGAGCTCGGGACCTCCGACTTGGCCGAAGGTTCACCTTCCAATAAGACAATGAGCCTAAACCCAATTGAGCATCTCTGGAGAGACCTGAAAATGGCTGTTCACTATCCGACCTGACGGAACTGGAGAGGATGTGCAAGGAAGAATGGCCGAGGATCCCCAAGAGAATCGACCCGTGGAAGCCTAACCAGGCGAAACGTGCGCCTGTCGTCCTCCCCGCACCTCCTCCCTCCCCACCACTTAAACGTATGTGACCTACACTTTCTAAGACCGAAATGGATTAAAGAAACCTTCCATCAATGGTGAGTGCCGTCTTTTCTTCTAAATATTTGACTCACCAGTCCTGCATGCGTTTACTGAGGGAACTTAAAGCCGCAATTCTCCTCTGGCAAATATGCAAATTATCTCTTCATGGACGAAGTAGACAAACTCTAGTTCCAGCTAAAGTAAAGTCATTACCGCCCTCCACTCCTCTTTGGTCAGACTTCATCTGAATACTGTGTCCAGTTCTGGCATTTTAAAAAAAGACAAAAAACTGGAGCAAGGTCAGAAAAGAGCGGCCACAATGGTGACCGGTCTGCAAACCATGTCCTATGAGGAATGGTTACAGGATTTGGGAATGTTTAGTTCAGCTCTGAGAGAGGTTCACAAGCCACATTCAGCTCCCACCCCACTCACGGTAATGACATCCAGAGCCCTTATTACCAATAGAATGAAAGACAAAGTTGGTCCTCAGAAATCACACTGAGATGGTATACCAAGGTCCAGGGTGTCCGCACAATACCACCATTCACATCTGCTCTTCTGTTTGGTGGTTACTTACAAAACAAAACCATCTGGCGACCTGCTCTTCATAGCTGTTTGCTATATTAGTTGCCAAAGCACCAAGATTGGTACACAGCTACGAGCCACACATCACAGGCCCGCGAGCGACATGTGGCTACTGAGCTAAAGATTTATGTATAGAAATGAAAACCGCGCACTGACCTGTTAGCGTCGTTACTCCTATACTCCTGTAGCGGTGATGTGCTGTGGAATCTCCTGTTGCTCAGCCAGAGTTCAAGACAATAAATCCAAAAAGAAAGATGGCGGCACTCAGCATTCCAATTTTGCAGCTGGTTAATGTAATGCAAAAATTACAGCAGCAGGTGCATGATACAGGGAGGGAGGTGCCAGGACCAACGGTGACCGCTTCGCGGGATGTCCTGCTTCTACGGGTCCAGTGTACACCTGCTGCTGTAATTTTTGCATTAAATTAACCAGCTGCAAAATTGGAATGCTGAGTGCCGCCATCTTTCTTTTTGGATCTACTGAGCTAAAGGTTGGGGGCCCCTGTTGTGGAGGAATCCGCTTTATTCTCATTTGCACAATAAAACACTAAAAGCAATGGGATGAGAGACAGATTAGATATTAGAAAAAACTTTTTTTTTTTTTTTTTTTTCCAACAATAAATTTTTATTGAATTTTATACAATACAAAAAAAGAGAAACATCATTCGTCAAGTAATTTGCGAAAGTGCGGCGAATATAACAATGTTGGGGGTTAAATTCAAAACCAAATGTTAAGTAATGGCTTGTTTACGGCGAGAGAATTGGGACGGTAGATAATTAGCATCCATTCGCCAGATGCATCCCCAGGCCTTGGTGTGTCCCTCCACCGCTTCTTCGTAATCAGCATAGTCTGAATCATTTCCCACTGAGGGGACTTCTTTCCAAGGGGGGTCGCTAGTGGTAGTCATGTCCCCACTGCATCTCTCAATAACAGTTAAATAACATATGGGGTGATAGTCACCCTAAAAACAAGAAAAGTAACAATAGAGAAAAGAACAAAAGATGGGAGAGTATGAAAAAGAGGTGTGGAGAGGGGGACCAGAATAGGGGGGGATAAGGGAAAAAAGGAAGTGAAAGGGAAAAAAATTTCCAGGGCCATGGGGACAGCTCCATCCTCAGATACCCTCCTGGGCGGCAAAATAGTCCCAAGGGGCCCAAACCTGGTTGAATTGGTCTACTTTGGCCGCCATCAAGGCCGTCAGATATTCCATCCTTCTGATGTCTAACAGCCTGGTGAACAAATCCCTGAGGGAGGGTGGATCCAGTCTCCTCCAGAAAAGAGCAATCAAACATCTCGCTGCAGTTAAAATATGCAGGAGAAGCTTGGAGGCCAGCTTACCCACCCGTCCAGTGTGTGCATTAAGGAGATATATCATTGGGTCTGGTTCTATGTCGATATACAGAATACGCGTGATAAGGTCTCGAACGGAGTTCCAGAATTCCCTCAGACGTGGACATGACCAAAAGATATGGAGTAGGTCGCCTACATCTCTACTACACCTCCAGCAAGTGTCGGGTAGGAGGGGGTTTAATTTATGAAGGAATTCTGGAGTATGATACCAAAACATCATAAGCTTGTATTGGTTTCTCTTATAGAGTGTGCATATGGAGGTTTTAGATGCTCTATCCCAGATGTATTGCCAGGTCTGTAGGGGAATCTGTCTGCCCAATAGGACCTCCCATTTTGTCATGTAGGAGAAGCTCCCACGGTTGCCACTACCTAGGACTGCTAATAGTTGGTAGATTTCTGAGATCAAACCTTTAGTGCCCGTTCCCCTCCTGCATATTCTTTCAAATTCCGTTGGAACTGAGACCCCTGAGGTACCATAGAGAGAGGAGGCAAAGTTCCGGATCTGAAGGAATTGATAAAAGGCTCTATTGGTGAGAGGTGGGATTTGTTTCAGATCCTCAAAGGATCGGATCCCCATTGTCCTCCTGTCTACTATATCAGCAAATCTAAAAAGGCCGGCGGATAACCATGGGTGAACCATTGCCGATTCCATGCCTACTGATAGCAGAGGGTGATAGACAAAAGAGACCATTGGCGATGATGGAGAGGCCAGGTCAAATCTCTTTTGGCAATGCTTCCAAACTTCCCAGGTCACCTGCATTGGGCCCAGCAGAGGGACATGAGGAACCACCTGGGCGGGCGGCCATAATAAGGAGTTTGGATGCACCGGTGCTAGCCATAATTTTTCAATTTCCGTCCATTTATTATATGCCCAAAGAGCCGACCAGGACGGGATTCTTCTTAGGTGCGCGGCCCAGTAGTACCGTACTATGTCCGGGACCGATAGGCCACCCCTAGATCTATGAGTTGTCATAACGTCCTTTGCTATTCTATGTCTCCTATTATTCCACACATATCTCATAATGGCCGTCTGGAGGGATCTAAGGTCCCCCAGAGGGACTGTCACTGGTAAGGTCTCGAAGTAGTACAGAAGCTTGGGGAGTAATGTCATTTTTACTGCCGCAATCCTGCCCAACCAGGATAAGGATAACGGTGCCCATTTAAAGGGATCCTGTCACCCCCAAAACACCTTTAAAGCTATTAAAACCTGTCCCTACAGCATATTAACACTTTCCCTACACTATTTTTAGCTCCTAAATGCAGTAAATGATATTGCATAAAAACGTTTTATAAGTACCTGATTAGTGATGATAATGAGTGACTATCTATCTATTCATAGTCACTCATCAAGACTGCCCCTCTGCTTCATAGCACGCCTGAATAGGCGTGATCTACATCCAGGATTCAAAATCGCGCGTCCCTTCTGTGCCCTGTGTTCGTAGGAGGCTGCAGTGTGGCTTGTGACGCGATCCGCGTCATTCCCGGCGCCCTGTGACGTATTTACAGCGACGCCGCGCTGTTAGCTTCAAAATGTGCACTGCGCATGCGCATTGGGCATGCGCAGTGCACATTTTGAAGCTAACAGCGCGGCGTCGCTGTAAATACGTCACAGGGCGCCGGGAATGACGCGGATCGCGTCACAAGCCACACTGCAGCCTCCTACGAACACAGGGCACAGAAGGGACGCGCGATTTTGAATCCTGGATGTAGATCACGCCTATTCAGGCGTGCTATGAAGCAGAGGGGCAGTCTTGATGAGTGACTATGAATAGATAGTCACTCATTATCATCACTAATCAGGTACTTATAAAACGTTTTTATGCAATATCATTTACTGCATTTAGGAGCTAAAAATAGTGTAGGGAAAGTGTTAATATGCTGTAGGGACAGGTTTTAATAGCTTTAAAGGTGTTTTGGGGGTGACAGGATCCCTTTAAAGAGGAGAGCCCTCAACTCCTTAAAGAGCGGGGGAAAATTGTGCTTATATAAAGTGCCAAAGGAGGCCGAAATATTAACCCCCAGGTACTTTATAGTGTCTGTCTTCCACCTAAATTTGAAGTTCAAGGTCAGATACTCCATTATGTCTGGCGGGATATTGATGGGTAGGGCCTCTGTCTTACTCCGGTTGACCTTATAGCCTGAGAGAGAGCCGTACCGCCTCAAGGTGGACATCAGGTTAGGGAGGGAGACGTGGAGGTTCGTCAGGGTAAGGAGGACATCGTCAGCAAAAAGGGATATTTTGAATTCCTTCGTGCTGAGGGCCACTCCTGAGATATTAGTGTTGTTACGGACATCAGCCGCCAACGGTTCAATACACAAAGCGAAGAGAAGGGGGGAGAGTGGGCAACCCTGCCTAGTCCCGTTAGATATGGGGAAGGAGGGGGACGTAATAAAAGGGAGTTTGATAGATGCTGAAGGGGTTTTATAAAGGGCTCTAATTGCAGTTAGGAATCTCCCCGAAAGGCCGAAAGACTGGAGGCATGCGAACATGAAGGACCAATCCAGGCGGTCAAAAGCCTTCTCGGCGTCTAAGCTCAAGGCCAGCATCTGTTGGCTCCGTCTGTTGGCCACGTCTATCAGGTCTATCACTCGTCTTGTATTGTCACCACCTTGTCGGCAGGGTATAAACCCTACCTGATCTTTGTGGACAACCTGAGGGAGCCAAGGGCCTAACCTATTTGCTAAGATTTTTGCATATATCTTCATGTCCGAATTCAGCAGTGCAATGGGCCTATAGTTAGCGCAGTCCATCGGGTCCCTAGGGGGCTTAGGGAGGAGTATCAGATGGGAATGAGACATAGAAGGGGGGATCTCCGCACCATCCATAAAGGAGTTAAATAGGGAGGTCATATGAGGGAGGAGAGTTTTGGAAAAAGTTTTGTAATATAAATATGTAAGACCATCTGGACCCGGGGCCTTACCCTGAGGGAGGTCCTGTAAAATCTCTCCTACCTGTTCGCACGTGATCGGTTGATCCAGGGATGCAAGCGCCTCCTCTGGGAGTTTAGGAAGATTAAGATTAGCCAGATAAGCCTCCACTTCTCCACTCCCCCGAGAGAGGTCCCCCCCACCACGGTCCCCGAGATTATAGAGACGTGTGTAATAAGAAAGGAAGACATTAGAAATGCTGGACGGATTGTGATGAATCGTGCCATCCGTGTCTCTTAAGGCCTGTGGGCATGCCCTAGAGGTACGCTCTTTTAATCGTCGTGCTAGTAGGGAGTGGGCTTTGTTCCCTCTTTCGTAATATCGTTGTTTAGAGTATAGGAGTAGTTTTTCTACTTTTTTAATCGCTGAATCCTTCAATTTTTCGCGTAGGCTTAATACTTCACGTAGTGTGGAGAGAGATGGTGTAGTCGTCAATTTGGCTTCTAGAGACACCAGCTGAGCGGTCAGCGTGCGACGCAGGTTAGCGTCGTCTCTTTTAACTTTAGTACCTTCCCTGATACAGTGCCCCCTCATCACCGCCTTATGAGCTTCCCATAGCACTGATTTTGATGAGACCGAAGTCTGATTAAACTGAAAATATTCCTCCATGTGCACCTGCAGCGAGGCCCTGATCTGGGAGTCCTTTACCAGAAATTCATTCAAGCGCCACTGTCCGAAAGATCTCTGGGGTCGGGAGTCCCTAAGATCAAGGATCACAGGGGAATGGTCTGACCAAGTTATGGATCCCAGCTCGGTGCCAGCCATCTGGCGGAGCAAGGCACTGCTAACAAAAAAGTAGTCAATTCTTGTGTGCGTCTGATGGGGGGCAGAGTAGTAGGAAAAGGATCTCTCTCCAGGGTGATCCACTCTCCATGCATCAAATAGGATCTCCTCTCTGACCAGTTTCCTAAATGATAGGGATAGCCTCTGTAGGCCGTCCGAAGGGGGGGTTCCCCTGATTGAATGGCGGTCTTGTGCACATGAGAAGGGAGCATTGAAGTCCCCTCCCAATAGGATAGGAGCTGGGGGGAGACCGCGGATAAGGGAGAAGATCCTCCTAAAAAAGGGAACCTGTCCCGAATTCGGGGCATATATATTTGCCAGAATCAGTTTCTGAGGACCTATTTGGGCCTCCAGAATCACATATCTGCCCCCTGGGTCACTATGCGTTTGTTGGACCTGAACCGAACATTTAGCTGAAATCAAAATGGCAACTCCCCCCTTCTTGTTATTGGAGAATGCAGAGTAACTGGACGGGTAGGCACCCTTGGCAAAAGCAAATGAGCCCCCGGCATCGAAATGCGTTTCTTGGAGGAAAGCTATGTCCGCCCTCAGGGTTTTCAACTCGTGTAATGTAAGTTTGCGTTTGCGGGGTGAGTTAAGACCCCGTACGTTAAGTGTTACTAACCGTACCATAGGTGGTAATCTGCAGGCGAAGTATGATGTTGGTGGAGGCATCCCTGGACCCGGAAGGGAAGGGGGGGGGGGGGATAGGAAGAAAGAGTGAAAGCATCAAAACAACAAACACATATAAACATCAGAGGAAAAAAGAAATTTAAACCAGTCCTAGTGGACATAGTTTTTCCGAACAATTGTCCGGCTGGATCTCGAGGGAGGGTTGACCCCGACGCCTATCAGGAGTGGGGGGAACCAAGTGAATTTCAACCCACCTCGGTGTCCAGGAAAAACAGAGGGGGAGTCTACCTCGGTCAGCTAGGGCTGGCGGGCACAGCGCCTCAGTTCGAGGGGGGAGGAGCTAGGCTATGACCCCCGTCGAAGAGTGGACGTCTTAAATGATGCCTTGAGGGATCCCGCCAGCATTGAATGAGAGGATCTGGGAGAAGGCTAGCAACCCCAGATCCTGTAGTGTAAAAATTACCCAGCGGTTAGGTAAAATATCAAGGAGAGTGAAAACATTGAGATATGAGCATAGTATTAATTAAGCATAAATGTGGTGCCAGAGAGGCCAACAAAATTATAAATGGTAGATTAAGAGAGAGGAGAAACACTACAGGTGTCATGAAAGCAATCAGCGAGGGCGACGGGAGGAGGGGAATCCACGGCCTCCCCCTCTCTTCCCGGGGACCCTCCGGGGGGAGCCCTTAGACCATACCGGGGCCGGAGGCAGACCCGGCAGCACAATGTTCCAATGAGGCAGTTCCATAGGCGGGATGTCAAGTTCCCTGCAGAAGGCAATGGAATCTGCAGGAGTGCGAAGAATGGCCGTGCGCCCGTTCCGACGTGCAATGAGGGCAAAGGGATATCCCCATCTGTACGTGATTTGTTGTTCCATAAGAACTTTGGTGAGAGGCTTGAGATGCCTCCTTTTCTGCAGGGTGATGAGGGATAGGTCGGGGAACAGGTGGACCTCAGCCCCAGCAAACTGTGTAGATCCGAGATTTCTTGCTGCAGTCATTATTCTCTCCTTTAATTCAAAGTCGTGCAGACAACATACAATGTCTCTAGGCTGGCCAGATAATCCCTTAGGTTTGAGGGCTCTGTGGGCTCTGTCCATTTTTATAGGTGGAGATGAAGGATCACCCAAAACGGTGCTAAATATAGACTGGAGGATAGCTTTTGGAGACTCCTGATCCTCGGACTCTGGGACCCCTCTGACTCTGATATTACACCGTCGTCCTCTATTGTCCAGGTCCTCTAGGTGATTCTGAAAGGCGTCTATAGCCTGCTGTTGGGATAGGACTAGGTCATGTAATTCACTCAGATGGGATCTGGTGGCGTCATGTTCCTCCTCCAGAGAGTTCAGCCTGCCAGAAAGCTGGTGGATGTCTTTACGGACAGTGGCAATTTCCACCCTACAGGTCTCCTTCACCTCATTAATCAGGGACTTAAAATCCTCTTTGGAGGGGATAAGAGCGATAAGCTCCTGCCAGTTGCCTGAGGCTACATGAGCAAAGTCCACCGAGGCCCCACCATGTAGAAAAAACTTTTTGACATTGAGGGTCATCAGCAAATGGAACAGGCTGCCACAAGAGATGGTGATCTCTCCTTCAATGGAAGTCTTCAAACAGAGGCTGGACAGACATCTGTGCAGGGAGATTTAATGAATCCTGCTTTGACCATGGGGCTGGACCAGATGACCCAGTAGGTTCCTTCCAACTCCCACCATGCTATGATTCTATTGTAAGTAGCAATTCTAAAAGTCAAAAACGACCCTTTAACCATTCATACCAGATCAGAACGTCAATGTGCAGACATGGTGTTTCGGGGTGTTGCTCCTCATCGGTGCAAAGTATGAGATCTGATCTGGAAAATAACAGAAACAATGGCGCGGCTGCCCTGAGCACGACGACGCGGCTGCCCTGAGCACGACGGCGCGGCTGCCCTGAGCACGACGGCGCGGCTGCCCTGAGCACGACGGCGCGGCTGCCCTGAGCACGACGGCGCGGCTGCCCTGAGCACGACGACGCGGCTGCCCCTGAGCAAGACGACACGGCTGCCCCTGAGCAAGACAACACGACTGCCCTGAGCACGACGACACGGCTGCCCTGAGCACGACGACACGGCTGCCCTGAGCACGACGACACTGCTGCTCTGAGGACGTCGACACGGCTGCCCCTGAGCACGACGACACGGCTGCCCTGAGCACGACGACAGTTACTTCAGCTTCTACTCTTGCACAGAATGAGCTGATATGTCAAGGTCTGTAATTCCGATCACCCTGGCAGTAAGTGGTTGTAAGCAATCATTTACTTTTAATTGCCGTCGATAATTGACTGACTTGTTTTATTAGTTAAGTCCATCTCCCCTTGGCTGGATGGGTGATTATAGAACACCTGTTTGAGTTGATCTAAACACATATGTCATAATCCACCAGGTGTGGCATAATCTCATCTCTGCACCACCCCTCTAAGATTTTAATTGCTGTTTTAGTAGATTCCATTGAACGAAACACCCCTGAGAGCTGCGTTCTTCAGCCTGTGTGATCCTATATCCCAAGCTACCACCAACATTTGACATCTGTACCCTCAAAGCACTCTCTACGGCCCTGGCCTATTACCGGAGTATAATCCAGCAAGGCTGCAGGGTGTTTTTTGGACATTTTTTTTTCTTTGGCCATTTTCACTGCAGTACTTAATGCAACTTAATGAAAATGAAGCAGAAATGGCAACTTATGCATTAAAATATGGCTAAATGTATATTTTTTTCCTTTCATTGAAACACTGTTCATGCTTTTTTTTTCTCCATTAAGAAAAACGTAAAAGCTTACGAAAATATGGTTCTGATTGAAGTATGTGTAGTAAGATTTCCTATAACTGATCCATCTTTCCTCTTTGTGACCCTAGCCTTGCCCAGCGACTTGCCTAGCACGTCAGTGTAAGGCCATGTGCCCACGATGTGCATTTACTGCATTCTTTGCCACTTATTTTCTTGCGTTTTTGCTGCGTATTTCTCACAAATCTGCAGCACAGTGAATTCCCAGTAAAGTCCATGGGCCAGTTCACATCGGGGTTTTGCCTACGTCTGTCTGCGTCTGCATTTTGTATGCATTTTTAGATGTAAAAATACTTCCAAACGCACCTATGGGGTTCAATGAAAAACGCATTGCAGACGCAATGCAAAACGCATGTAATTTTGTAAAAACGCATGCGTTGGCTGCAACGTTTTGGCCTGCTTTTGCAAAAATGCCTGCGTTTTGCGTTTTTATAAAATCACATGCGTTTTTCATTGCGTCTGCAATGCGTTTTTACACTGACATGCCAGGCGTTTGGATGCGTTTTTACCGCTAAAAATGCATAGAAACGCAGCCCAGCCTTAGATGTGAACTGGGCCTTTGACAAATTACAAGACTTTTGCCCATGATGCATTTTTTCCTACGGTGGAAATGGTGCGTTTTTTTGCTGCGGGAAAATCTGCAGCATGTTAATTATTCTTGCTGATTTTTAACAAAAAAGCAGCAATGCCCCTATGCATTCTTAGTACTACAAAATCATTTCTGGAGTCTCTCCTCTCTCTCTCCATCCTCTCTCTCTCCATCCTCTCTCTCTCCATCCTCTCTCTCTCCATCTCTCTCCATCTCTCTCTCTCCATCCTCTCTCTCTCCATCCTCTCTCTCTCCATCCTCTCTCTCTCCATCCTCTCTCTCTCCATCCTCTTCTCTCCATCCTCTCTCTCTCCATCTCTCTCTCTCCATCCTCTCTCTCTCCATCTCTCTCTCTCCATCCTCTCTCTCTCCATCCTCTCTCATCTCTCTCTCTCCATCCTCCTCTCTCTCCTCCTCTCTCTCTCTCCATCCTCTCTCTCTCCATCTCTCTCTCTCCATCCTCTCTCTCTCCATCCTCTCTCCTCCATCCTCTCTCTCTCCATCGCTCTCTCTCCATCCGCTCTCTCTCCATCCGCTCTCTCTCCATCCTCTCTTCATCCGCTCTCTCTCCATCGCTCTCTCTCCATCCGCTCTCTCCCCATCCGCTCTCTCTCCATCCGCTCTCTCTCCATCCGCTCTCTCTCCATCCGCTCTCTCTCTCACTCTCGCTCCATTCTCTCTCCACTCTCGCTCCATCTCTCTCCACTCTCTTGCTCTCTGATCATGCTTGTTCCTCCTCTCCTCTCTCTCTCTCTCTCTCCTCCTCTCTCTCTCCCTCCTCTCTCTCTCCCTCCTCTCTCTCTCCCTCCTCTCTCTCTCCCTCCTCTCTCTCTCCCTCCTCTCTCTCCACTCTCGCTCCATTCTCTCTCCACTCTCTTGCTCTCTGATCATGCTCGTTCCTCCTGCTCCTCTCTCTCGCTCTCTCTCAAGATACAAGGTTCAAATCAGCATTATTGGCAGGACTAAATACACCTTTGATTTGCCAAGGCATGTGTACAGTAGGGCAAGGACTGTGGGGATGGTGGGTAAGGACTGTAGAAACAATGGATGGGGGCAGATACAAGGTGGGGAATGTAGAAACAATGAATGGCGGCAGATCCAGGTTGGAGAATGTAGGAACGATGGATGGGGGGCAGATAGAGGGAGGGGGCTATGAAAGTCCATGGCATACCCTAGTTCTTTCTCAAAGTCTATGGCACTGCTATCTCTATTGCGCTCTCTTCTTCCCCTAGCAGGATATATGTTTTCTCTTCCTCCTTCATGGTGCTGAAATCTGGGAAGAGATGTGGGAGTCTCCTGAAGTGAGTGTCCCTCACTGCTGAGGATTTGGAGCAGTGTAGCAGGAAGTGGATTTCATCCTGTAGAGCAGGGGTGGGGAACCTCAGGCCCCAGAGCCGTATGCGGCCCTCGATGACCTTTTCTGCGGCCCTCGCGCAGATTCCTGTGGACCGCAGTTGTTATCAGGATGGCAGACACGTTTTGCTGACTATCTGCCCTATAAATCCAGCACCCCAGTGATCTCTATGCCCCAGCCTCACCCTCACCAGTGATGTAAATGCCCCAAGCCTCTCCTGTGATATTTATGGCACACCTGGAGAAGCAGTTGAGAAGCAACATGATCAATATCGCTGAACATCACAGCTGCGCCAAAGAGAAGAGTCCCCGCTACCAGTAGGGGGTGTTGATAGTTTAACCAACTATAGCAAGGGAGTTTCCAAGTTGATAATTTTTGGCGGCCCTCGTAGGACAGTAGAAATTTTCAAATGGCCCCCCCGGCGGAAAATGTTTCCCCACCCCTGCTGTACAGCCTCCTGGTCACAGTGTTGGCACAGTGTTTCATCTCGGGGCTTGTAGCTCTACCTGCATCAGCTGGATTCAATGATATTCTCTCCTCCCTCCCCCCTTCTTGTTGGAAGCAGAGTGATCTCCTAATAACATTGAGGTCTGTTGGGCAGAGATACCTTCCCTTATTCCAGTGCAGTGCTAGGAGCTCATCACTCCTAGTGGTCAGGGCTGTTATTGTTCTTCCTTCCTGCTGTCCTGCATGAAGCCTCCGAGAACTTACGGATGAGTGTGACTCTCAGGTCCTAATTTTCGCCTACACTGTGTACAATCTGTTGCTGATTCTGGCTCTGGGCGGGTGACCGGTGCATCCCTTTGTCAGTGCATCAACTATCACAGGTCGCCAGGGTATTTTTCTTGCATTGACTGTATGTGTTTTGTGTGATTGTATAGTCTTCTGGAATTTGACGCCTGCAAATAAACTTCGGAATGCAACAGTGTAAGACAGGGCTTAAGTCGTCGGCCTCCGCAGACAAAAGGTGCCGGGTTGTTCCAACAAATATTATTACCTAATAATTTGTATGTTGTTTAATTACAGACGTTACTAATAAAGATTAAATGCTATGTGGGTGGTGTGGAACAAATAACATTTGTTTATTCATATAAGCAATTATGCAATTAAATTATGCAGTGTCTCCAGTCGGGAGGATAGAAAACGTCTCTGCTTTCATATTTACGCAAAGGATTTGTCTGCCTCCACAAAACCCATTTTCATAAGTGTTTCCAGTTTGGCTTCTAGATGGACGCCTTCATACTTTGTTATTATAGTTGGTTCCAATCCAGCACACTTAGCCTGATCTGAATAACCCCCATTAAGTCTTTTGGAGGGGGTATCCTTTGTGCCTCACAATATATAGTATAAATTTCACATCTTATATACATGTCTAGGCGCCCTCCAATTTTTTTACTATTGATGAAAAATGGCTCTTGGCACTAATCCAAGTGAAAGGCAGCACTCAATTAAACGTATTATTCTTTGAAGTTGCCGGTTTCACATCACGGCAAGATCAGGTGTGAACCGGACAGCCCTGGACCCGATTTTGAAACCGAACCGGAGTGCCCTGCGTTCCAGTTTGCATACGGATTCCTCATATCGCACCTGCAGAAATCTAGCCGCGGTCCTGACATCTCTGCAGGGGACAGCTCCAGGTGCGGAATTTAGCAGTCCGGCTCCCGAATCTGATTTTATGTTATCCGGTGCCATAGACCCCCATGTTAGGGGGCACCGGATCTGGCAGGATCCAATTTTCCCCCCGGACACAAAAACTCTGCAAGCAACGTTTTTGTGTCCGGGAGAAAAATCTGAAGTGTCCCGGATCCTCTCAGACAGATGGAAACCAGCTTTTTGCCATCCGTCCCCTTAGGGCTGCATTACTGCATAATCGGGTCCGGGGCTGTTAAGTTTACACCGGACAGCCCCGGACCTGATCTTGCCATGGTGTGAAACCGGCATTACACTTTAGACAACTGCTTTTTTAGTCATCTGGCTTGTAACCACTTCTTCAGTGTTCTTCAACTACTTGCAGAAACAAAAAAAAAAAATAGCAAAAAATATCACATTTTTAAGCTTCGTAAGTCGTTGAACACTACCTCCTACTCCACCTACGATGCTGAAATTGTGCCTATTTACAACAACTATTAACTAAAGTTATAAAATTAGGGGGTGCCCAGGGCTTATAGGAGAAAGATGACTTTTTGAGTCATACTATTGTTCAGTCTATTAGCCAAAGAGGAGGGTCAAAATAGAACACAGTGCTGTTTAGTTTTTCCAATCATTTATCACATAGTAGCCATTGGTATAGACTTCTGGGATAACTACCTAGACGTTAGGAAGGGAAGAAATTCATAGCGCTTCCCATAAAATGATAATATATTGTGAATGCTGTTGCAGTCACCTTCTTTACACATGATATGTTCTTATTGTATGTGTACCTTTTCCTGGCTGGCGGCCGCAGGTCCAAAACAGTATGCTTGGAATCTCTTTTTGGGTCCCAGCAAATGAAGAGATAAAGAATGGGGTACAAATCCAGGAATTGGGCTAAGCCATGCACTTGAGGAAATCAAACCAATATGTGGTATGCCTCCGGATTGGAAAAAAAACACAATTTAATAAAAACAGGTCATAAAAAAATAAAATCAAATGAAGGAAGATAATACGTGAGCATTGATTAAAACACCCTTCATCAGGTTCTGATTTGACTTTGTTTTTATGACCTGTTTTTAATTAATTGTGTTTTTTTTCCCCAAACTGGAGGAGCACCACATATTACCTGATTTCTTCAAGTGCATGGCTTGGCGCTATTCCTGGATCTATATCCCATTTTTTATAGTAGCCATCAACAGGGCTGTGGAGACGGTAAACTACCGATAATCTCCTGACTCAATTTCCCTGACTCCAACATCATGACTCCGTCATATTTAAGTGATACATTCTAGCACAATGGTAAGATCAGGCTTTAATCATTATTATGATACAATAATCAAGATATTTAGAACATAATTCATAATAATAATTTTCAGCACATTCAGCATTCAACTACTGTACCTAATTTATGATATATTTTAGGAGTTTGAGTTGGTCCATTTTATGCCGACACCATTAAAGATAAATGTTCACCGACTCTAACTCCACGACTCCATAGCCCTGGCATCGGTGAGCACGCTCAAGCAGCGATGATATTGGACGGCTGTTGAGTTGGGTTATATTGGACAAGACTTTGTCTAAGTAGGACAACCCTATTTAGGAGTGTCTGCCATCAGACTACCGTTGTATGTATTTTGACCATTTTACTAATCTGGTAAAATGGCTTCTGAATACCGATTGAGCGCCCATCCCTGTCTAGAGTAGAGAGCTTCACAAATTGGCCATCATACCGCCTTCACATACTTTGTCAAGTAAAAATCATTTGTAAGGCTCAGTAAGTCATTCTACAAGCTTCACCCATTAGACTCATTGCTCAAAAGACGAACACGATAGACTCAATAGCTTTACCCTATAGACTCATTCATCCAAAGGCGAACACGGTAGACTCAATAGCTTTACCCTATAGACTCATTCATCCAAAGGCGAACACGGTAGACTCAATAGCTTTAACAGTTCCGTGGTCTATGTTGCCAAGGAGAGATGCTTGATCTACTTGAGAACTGCATACCCAAACATTTGAAGTTGTTCTGTTTTAGGTTCATTAGTAGACTGAAAGGTGGACATAGCTTTATGGCTAGTTGTATTGTTTATACATGAGATGTACACAAACACAATTGGTAATCCCCTAATATCCAGTCACTCGTGCTTGTTGGTGCCACTAGTAGAGTAACGCATGTAGGATTTGCATGTAGGGGTTGGAAGCAGCAAAGTGCTAGTCATATACCGTACTCATCCCTAAAGTGTTGGGTTTTTCCTACAATGTTTTGGCTGTTCATACTATTCACAAAAATACTTCTCGCGGGACAATAATGAATCTGAACGGATGGAATAAAGTAGTTGTGACTCAAATTGCTCTCTAGAACCAATGTGGTTGCACCTCAATATTCAAGTCACAACTGAAGTTAAGAAGCTGAAAAGAATGTCTATTGCAGGGGAATGATCCATATTGGGAATCAAGTCCTTAGGGATTGTCTTCATACATTCAAGGGTGTGCTGGATGTGAAATGGTTGACTCACTCTTGGGAAATCTGCAGTGCAAATGACAAGGTTTTAAGAAGGGATGGAGCAGAGCAAGGTGACAGCAACAGGTGTGCTCCTCATTACTCCATGAGCTCAGCCTCCAACAATGGCCAGCTGGGGAGTTAGCAGTGCTTAGCTGGATCCCTGCTAATGATCAGGTCGCCACCATTATGTAAGTGAGATGAACAGATATCTGCATTCTCCACATCATGCAGGTGTTGTGCGGAGGACAGTGGATTACCCACACTGGGTAAAGAACTACACACCTGGGACGCCAGGCCATTTTATCTTTTGGGATGTCTAATTGCATTAGAGAGCAGTGCAGGTTATACAGTATCATTGCCCTACATTGTCATAAGGCATAGCTCTACCATGTAGGAGCACACTATTAGGTAATTGACTGAATCAGTCACCCTTGTTGGGTTGGTTAATGCAGAGATGAGGTTTCTACTGGGAGCCATTTGTACAATTTTCAACCGTTATTTGGGGGACGCACAAAATGATTACCCTATTATATTTGGTCAAAGAATGAACTCGCTCTTAAAGTGATGGATGGAGCTGCTTCTCTATGGTGAGGCTGTTCGGTGATATGGATCTCGTTGCTTCCTACAACTGCTTTTCCGAGTTAATAATAATATTTTTGTAAATCCTAAAGATACGAGGGCATAACATCAAGGAGGCAAGAATCGAGGGGGACACCTGAACATGCGCATCGAGAGATAAAAGGCATAATCACAGGAGGCATAGAAATCGCTGGGGGGGCACCCTGGAACAGTGCCGGCATCGGAGGAGAGTATAGCTTCTATTGTATACTTGAGGGAAACAAAAGGCTTTATTGGGATGTCCGGAGTAGCAGGCAGCCCTTTTAAGATCTCGGGTTTTCGGCTTCTTGCTCTTTTGTTAAGCAGGCGCTGGGCTGTGCGAGTAAAGGTAAGCCACTAAAACAGAGTATCGCTCCCTGTCATTTAGATCAAACTAATTGCATTGCTGAAAGCGCTGAAAGGCAAGCACAATAATTATTAGATAAGGTTAGAATTAAAACACAGGCATAGAAAGTAGACATGTACTCTTTGTATTCACTGCACTAATAAATGAAAAACACTTAATTACATTAATAAGGTGTTTAACAATCACTTTTAATTTGCTGAACATAGTGTAATCTTTATGAGATGGCTACAGAAGAACATCCAAAATCAGACTGAGATACTTAGGAAGAATAGACACTTGTTTGATGTGTTTTTTGCAACATTTTTTTTTACTTTCTCATCACGTTCTGTGGGTTAAAAAAAACTGTAGAAACACTTGGGCTATGGCCCACCATGAGCTTTAGGCCTCATTCACACACAGCATTATTGCTGCATTTTGTGAGGATCCATTTTTGGTGCAAAACTAAAACGCATCCTTCTGTGTATGAAAGCTGCTGCATTATTCTCACCCCGCCATGCTTCACCGGTGATCTCCAGCGGTGTACTATCATCCACAGAGGCTGCAGCGTTGCTGCCTCTAGGATCCTGTGTTCTGGTCATGTGACCGGGTGATGTCACATGGTCATATGGTTACAGTACCAGGTCCTCGCACAGGTCCTGCAGCCTCAGTATGAGGGAATATCGCTGGAGATCTTCGGGGGAGTGCGTGAAGTGATTAAATAGCGCAGCTAAATAACGCCAAGAAATTGACAATTTCATTTTTTTAATGAATCGACTTTTGAGCCCAAAAGCGGATCCGTAAAATCGCGGTGGCTGAATGCCAAATAGTGAAATGCTTTGACTTGGCTGGGACAGACAACATCACTGCATTCCACTGCAAATAGCGGATTCGTAAGGAACGTTGCAGTAACGGTGCAATCACGCACCATGTGAATGTAGGCTTAGTGAGTCTTGACACTGCTTATTTTTGTTGCATCAGAACCGCTGCGCCTTAAGCTTTACACACGTGTCGCCAGTCGATCTTTACTGTTAAGGCTCCATTACACGCTGCGATGTCCCAGCGATTCCACCAACAATCGGGATCGCTGGGACATCGCTATCTGATCGCTGGTGAGATGCCACACAGGCTGACTCACCAGCGATCAGCGAGAATACTGGTAACCAGGGTACATATCGGGTAACTAAGCGCAGCCTGCGCTTAGTTGCCCGATGTTTACCATGGTTACCAGCTCCAAGCGTGTACTGTGCGGCGCTGGGAGGTGGTTGATCGTTGGTCTCTCGCTGTCACACACGCTGATGCGGGCCGCCCAGCGGGAGACCAATGATCAGAAAATGGTCTTGGCCATTTACCAATGATCAGCGAGCTGATGCTGGTCGTTAGTACAAGTCACACACAGCGCTTTGCTACGAGGTTGCTGCAATGTCACAAAACCGGTGACGTTGCAACGATATCGTTAGCGATATTTCAGCATGTAACAGGGCCTTATGTGTTACTATAATTTTCTGACTGAGTGCCTTTTCCCCGCCTACAGCCATGTTAAGTCCTCCAACTTGTTATAGCCAGGTTCCTAGACACACCCATACATGCAGGTTTTAATTGCACATAGTGGCATAAAAACACCGATTCATGCAGTTATATAACTCAAGTAGAGGCACAAGGTTAGGACAAGCCAGGCGGGGGAGCGCGCATTGGGAAGTCAACATCACGCCCATCGGGGCGTGATACACAAGAAAGGAGGCGGCTAAGGGGACATACAGTGGGAGAACTTGCACAATTGGTGGCTGACTAAATACTTTTTCCCCACTGTATGAATATGTGTCTTTACAGCCTCAAATCTGTTAAAATGCTCTTCTGGAGGAGTCTTCAAATTGTGTATGTGGAGGAGTGATCACCATGTACAGACTGATCTGCAGCCATAGCCAGCGAGGGGACAAAAAATAAGAAGAGTTTGGAGACATATCAGTAATGTCATAAATTCCATTCTGTGATGAAGTTGTTTAGTTGAAGGGAACCTGTCATGCGGTTTTGTTATATAAAACCGCCCAATGTGTTTTAAATGATGCAATGTTCATCACTAAGGCCCCTTTCACATCAGCGTTTTTCACTGATGTTCGGCAGATCTGGCAGATTTAGCAGACGTGCCGCCTAACGGCCGCACTTACGGCCCGGATCCGGAAGTCCCCATGCATTGTCTATGGGACTTGCAGGTGCCGTTACACCAGATTGGCCGGATCCAGCATTTGCGATCGCTAGAAAAAAAAAGGCGCAAGCAGCGAGTTTTTTTTGCAGTCAAAAGGGCCAGATCTGCCACACCGGACCGCAAGCCCCATAGACAATGAATGGGGATTTCCGGATCCGGGCTGCAAGTGCGGCCATTAGGTGGCAGATGCGGCGCCACCTGCCGGATCAGCTGCACATCAGTGAAAACGTGGATGTGAAAGGCCCCTAACATGATTTTCTTAAAATGAAATTGCACTTATTTAATCTAAATAAAGACTTTATATGTAGAGGTGACTGCACACATAACTGGCTTCAGTCATAAGGAGACTATATATGCTGAGGTTACTGCACACACATACCTGGCTTCAGTCATAGAGGAGGCTTTATGTGCGGAGGTGACTGCACACACATACCTGGCTTCAGTCATAGAGGAGGCTTTATATACTGAGGTGACTGCACACAGATACCTGGCTTCAGTCATAAGGGAGGCTTTATATGCTGAGGTGACTGCACACACATACCTGGCTTCAGTCATAAGGGAGGCTTTATATACTGAGGTGACTGCACACACATACCTGGCTTCAGTCATAAGGGAGGCTTACACATACCTGGCTTCAGTCATAAGGGAGGCTTTATATGCTGAGGTGACTGTACACACACATACCTGGCTTCAGTCATGGCGGGAGGCTTTATATACTGAGGTGACTGCACACACATACCTGGCTTCAGTCATGGGGGGAGGCTTTATATGCAGAGGTGACTGCACACACATACCTGGCTTCAGTCATGGGGGGAGGCTTTATATACTGAGGTGACTGCACACACATACCTGGCTTCAGTCATGGGGGGAGGCTTTATATGCAGAGGTGACTGCACACACATACCTGGCTTCAGTCATAGGGGAGGCTTTATATGCGGAGGTGACTGCACACACATACCTGGCTTCAGTCATGGGGGAGGCTTTATATGCTCAGGTGACTGCACACACATACCTGGCTTCAGTCATAGGGGAGGCTTTATATGCTCAGGTGACTGCACACACATACCTGGCTTCAGTCATAGTGGAGGCTTTATATGCTGAGGTGACTGCACACACATACCTGGCTTCAGTCATAGGGGAGGCTTTATATGCTCAGGTGACTGCACACACATACCTTGCTTCAGTCATGGGGGGAGGCTTTATATATGGAGGTGACTGCACACACATACCTGGCTTCAGTCATAGGGGAGGCTTTATATATGGAGGTGACTGCACACACATACCTGGCTTCAGTCATAGGAGAGGATTTATATGCTCAGGTGACTGCACACACATGCCTGGCTTCAGTCATTGAGGAGGCTTTATATACTGAGGTGACTGCACACACATACCTGGCTTCAGTCATAGGGGAGGCTTTATATGCTGAGGTGACTGCACACATACCTGGCTTCAGTCATAGGGGAGGCTTTATATGCGGAGGTGACTGCACACATACCTGGCTTCAGTCATAGGGGAGGCTTTATATGCTGAGGTGACTGCACACACATACCTGGCTTCAGTCATAGGGGAGGCTTTATATGCTGAGGTGACTACACACATACCTGGCTTCAGTCATAGGGGAGGCTTTATATGTGGAGGTGACTGCACACATAGCTGGCTTCAGTCATAGGGGAGGCTTTATATGCTGAGGTGACTGCACACACATACCTGGCTTCAGTCATAGGGGAGGCTTTATATACTGAGGTGACTGCACACACATACCTGGCTTCAGTCATAGGGGAGGCTTTATATGCTCAGGTTACTGCACACACATACCTGGCTTCAGTCATAGGGGAGGCTTTATATGCGGAGGTGACTGCACACATACCTGGCTTCAGTCATAGGGGAGGCTTTATATGCTGAGGTGACTGCACACATACCTGGCTTCAGTCATAGGGGAGGCTTTATATACTGAGGTGACTGCACACACATACCTGGCTTCAGTCATAGGGGAGGCTTTATATGCTGAGGTGACTGCACACACATACCTGGCTTCAGTCATAGGGGAGGCTTTATATGCTCAGGTGACTGCACACACATACCTGGCTTCAGTCATAGTGGAGGCTTTATATGCTGAGGTGACTGCACACACATACCTGGCTTCAGTCATAGGGGAGGCTTTATATGCTCAGGTGACTGCACACACATACCTTGCTTCAGTCATGGGGGGAGGCTTTATATATGGAGGTGACTGCACACACATACCTGGCTTCAGTCATAGGGGAGGCTTTATATATGGAGGTGACTGCACACACATACCTGGCTTCAGTCATAGGAGAGGATTTATATGCTCAGGTGACTGCACACATACCTGGCTTCAGTCATAGGGGAGGCTTTATATGCTGAGGTGACTGCACACATACCTGGCTTCAGTCATAGGGGAGGCTTTATATGCGGAGGTGACTGCACACATACCTGGCTTCAGTCATAGGGGAGGCTTTATATGCTGAGGTGACTGCACACACATACCTGGCTTCAGTCATAGGGGAGGCTTTATATGCTGAGGTGACTACACACATACCTGGCTTCAGTCATAGGGGAGGCTTTATATGTGGAGGTGACTGCACACATACCTGGCTTCAGTCATAGGGGAGGCTTTATATGCTGAGGTGACTGCACACACATACCTGGCTTCAGTCATAGGGGAGGCTTTATATACTGAGGTGACTGCACACACATACCTGGCTTCAGTCATAGGGGAGGCTTTATATGCTCAGGTTACTGCACACACATACCTGGCTTCAGTCATAGGGGAGGCTTTATATGCGGAGGTGACTGCACACATACCTGGCTTCAGTCATAGGGAGGCTTTATATGCTGAGGTGACTGCACACATACCTGGCTTCAGTCATAGGGGAGGCTTTATATGCGGAGGTGACTGCACACACATACCTGGCTTCAGTCATAGGGGAGGCTTTATATGCTGAGGTGACTGCACACACATACCTGGCTTCAGTCATAGGGGAGGCTTTATATACTGAGGTGACTGCACACGCATACCTGGCTTCAGTCATAGGGGAGGCTTTATATGCGGAGGTGACTGCACACATACCTGGCTTCAGTCATAGGGGAGGCTTTATATGCTGAGGTGACTACACACATACCTGGCTTCAGTCATAGGGGAGGCTTTATATGCTGAGGTGACTGCACACACATACCTGGCTTCAGTCATAGGGGAGGCTTTATATGCGGAGGTGACTGCACACACATACCTGGCTTCAGTCATGGGGGAGGCTTTATATGCGGAGGTGACTGCACACATACCTGGCTTCAGTCATAGTGGAGGCTTTATATACTGACATGACTGCACATACATACCTGGCTTCAGTCATAGGGGAGGCTTTATATGTGGAGGTGACTGCACACACATACCTGGCTTCAGTCATGGGGGAGGCTTTATATGCTCAGGTGACTGCACACACATACCTGGCTTCAGTCACAGGGGAGGCTTTATATGCTCAGGTGACTGCACACACATACCTGGCTTCAGTCATAGTGGAGGCTTTATATGCTGAGGTGACTGCACACACATACCTGGCTTCAGTCATAGGGGAGGCTTTATATGCTCAGGTGACTGCACACACATACCTTGCTTCAGTCATGGGGGGAGGCTTTATATATGGAGGTGACTGCACACACATACCTGGCTTCAGTCATAGGGGAGGCTTTATATATGGAGGTGACTGCACACACATACCTGGCTTCAGTCATAGGAGAGGATTTATATGCTCAGGTGACTGCACACACATGCCTGGCTTCAGTCATTGAGGAGGCTTTATATACTGAGGTGACTGCACACACATACCTGGCTTCAGTCATAGGGGAGGCTTTATATGCTGAGGTGAATGCACACATACCTGTCCTCAGTCATAGGGGGGCTTTATATGCGGAGGTGACTGCACACATACCTGGCTTCAGTCATAGGGGAGGCTTTATATGCTGAGGTGACTGCACACACATACCTGGCTTCAGTCATAGGGGAGGCTTTATATACTGAGGTGACTGCACACACAATATCTGGCTTCAGTCATAGGGGAGGCTTTATATGCTGAGGTGACTGCACACATACCTGGCTTCAGTCATAGGGGAGGCTTTATATGCTGGGGTGACTACACACATACCTGGCTTCAGTCATACGGGAGGCTTTATATGCGGAGGTGACTGCACACATACCTGGCTTCAGTCATAGGGGAGGCTTTATATACTGAGGTGACTGCACACACATACCTGGCTTCAGTCATAGGGGAGGCTTTATATGCTGAGGTGACTGCACACACATACCTGGCTTCAGTCATAGGGGAGGCTTTATATGCTGAGGTGACTGCACACACATACCTGGCTTCAGTCATAGGGGAGGCTTTATATACTGAGGTGACTGCACACACATACCTGGCTTCAGTCATAGGGGAGGCTTTATATACTGAGGTGACTGCACACACATACCTGGCTTCAGTCATGGGGGAGGCTTTATATGCGGAGGTGACTGCACACACATACCTGGCTTCAGTCATGGGGAGGCTTTATATGCGGAGGTGACTGCACACACATACCTGGCTTCAGTCATAGGGGAGGCTTTATATGTGGAGGTGACTGCACACACATACCTGGCATCAGTCATAGGAGAGGCTTTATATGCTGAGGTGACTGCACACACATACCTGGCATCAGTCATAGGGGAGGCTTTATATGTGGAGGTGACTGCACACACATACCTGGCTTCAGTCATTGGGGTGGAGCTTTTCTCACTGTCAATCAAGTTTATTCATGATATTTTTTGAACTTTGTCATGCCCCCTGTATTGCAAATTGTCTTCACTGCAGGACCCTGTGTTGATGTTACAATCATGTGACCGTAATGGTCGGAACTAAGCACGTCTGAAATGAAAGACCCTTTGGGCTTAGCTCCGCCAATTACTTTCATATGGTCGTGACATCACCACTGGTCCTTCTACAGCAGAAGTGAATATTACTATATTACAATGCTGGGGGGGCGTTACAACGTTTAAAAAGCTGCCTGTCTTAATGTGGATTTGATGACTGTTTGTGCAGGTGTGTAATGCAAGTATCTAAAGTGATTTTTTTTTAGGATAAATACATGGATTTTTTTTTTTAAACCAGGTTAGTGATGCACAATACATGATCTAAAGAACATTGGGGTTGGTTTAAAAGCAAAAAACAACATGACCGATTCCCTTTAAGTATGACCCAGAATGTTTGTTTATTATTTGATATAATAATATATATTGTGTGTATAATATAATATGAGCCTCTATTGTAGTTCATCCCGGAGGTGCTCAAGGAGGTTGACATCAGTGCCCAAGCAGGCCTTTGCAGGCTTTGCTTTGTGCACTTAGGCACACTCATGCTGGAACAGGGTAGCGCCTTCCCCAACCTGTTCTCACAAAGTTGGAATTGTACGGTTGTCCAAAGTGTGTTGGCATGCTGATTTTAAGGCCGGTTTACACACACACACACAGATAATTGTGCAGATATTGTTGGCAGATCTCTGGTTGCAGTGAAATCATGGACACATTCTTACATTTGTACACAGCCACAAAATGGAACAATGTGTCCATGGTTTCACTGCAACCAGAGATCTGCGAACAATCTCTGCACAATTATCTGTGTGTGTGACTAGGCCTTTAGGATAGATCAGCAATATCAGATTAGTGACAATTGTGATAACAGCATGGCTGTGGAGTCGGTAAACCAAACCTCCAACTCTATAGAAATGAGACAAATGCACAATAGGGTCTTATCTCTATTATATAGAGGTATATGTATGGCGACAAGGGCCTGCTCACCTGATCTGGTTGTGTAACCCACAACCAGTATGAACGCTTAGTCAGTAGCTGCTGCTGGATCCACACATCCACGGGTCACCGCAGTCAGAAATCAGCACTTAAGGACGAAGTGTCGTATGAACCGCGCTGCTACCAAAAGAAGACCAGGACAATGGATCATCTGGTTGAAGTACCGTAGTTCTTTAATCCAACGCGTTTCGGAGCTATTTCCCGACTCCTTTCTCAGGGACATGGATTGTACCTGAGGAAGGAGCTGGGAAATAGCTCCGAAACCAGATCAGTCTTCCTATGGTAGCAGCGCTGATCGTACGACACTTCGTCCTTATATGCAAACCTCCAACTCTGACTCCTCGATTTCGATGAATCCAACTCCTGCTCCACCAAAATGGACACCGACTCCACGACTCTGAATCCAACAGCCCTGGGTAGCAGGCACCTCGACGCTCCGCTTTGCAACCGGATGTGCTTAACCTTGGAGCGGAACAGCACGGCTCCATCAAAGTATAATGGCCGCGTACTGTATAGTCAACCCTACTTTTCTTAATATTCAGGACTGAAGTCGGAGTCCATTTTGGTGGAGTTGGAGTTGGATTCGGGGAAATTAAGTCAAAGTCAGAGTTGGAGTCGGTGGTTTGGCTTACGACTCCACCACTCTGCTCATACCTGAAATCCTAGAGTTCAGAAAGGGTTTACCTTAGTTTCAATGCTATTTATACACCAGAGAAAAATTACGATTGGTCTTGGCTGTGAGTACCCGAGTCTTCTACTGCCTCCATAGTTGTAGTACACTACATTTGGGGTAGCACTTGTGCACTTATATCATTTATACTCTGCATTATTTTACTATCTTTTATATTTGGATAGGGACCTATATGCCCATTCTGACTACTCGGACTACTGCATTCCTTAAGAACGAGCCAGACGTCCCTGATGGCAAGTGATGCCACACGATGGCTATACTCCATCACTAGTAGTGGTGGGTATACATGAAATGGTCAATCATATTTCTTGGAATAAATTAATTATTTTTTTATGTTTGTTTTATTATTTACAGCATATTTGTTTCATGCAACATTCCTACTCATAGCAAAAAAAAAAACCAATCCTGAAAAAAGTAATTGTATCCTACTGAGATATAATTAAATAAGATGTTTCGCTCTTTAAAATAATAGATTCCTTTAACGACCTATTCTTCAGCTGCATTTTTCTAATGCACGAGTAGCATTTTTATGATTGTTACTGCTTGGGTAATTTTTGAAAGCTTAAATACCATAAATTTCTAGTCGTCTTCTATGAAAATGGTTATATATTAATCAAAATAGGAGCCGGGGGTTTTAGCTTTTGCATTCAAGGAAGACATTAATAACTGGATAGTATTATGCAAGCATTTAATTATGAAATACAAATACAAAGGACTTACCCCGATCATTACCTTTCTTTATTTTTTTTTTTCAACAACTAATCATCTCCATTCTTCAATTTGGAGATATTTGTTGGTTGTCAATATAATCATTTTTTTTCCATAGGTTGCTTTTAGATTTAGAATTTTAGTTGTCGCTAATTTTACATATAACCTTACTTATGGCATTTAACGAGATGGTAAAACTCTATAGCGTCACTGAAGACTTCTACTTGTACGTGGACAAGAGTTGAAATGAGGCCGCAAGGGTAGATGATGCTCTTCTGTGTAATGTAGAATTGGGATGAGCAAACCCGAATAGTATAGTTACTTCATTACTTAGGGCCCCGTTACACTTAGCGACGCTCCAGCGATCCCAACAGTGATACGACCTGGTAGGGATCACTGGAGCGTCGCTACGTGGTCGCTGGTGAGATGTCAAACAGTCAGATCTCACCAGCGACGCAGCAACAATACGGCGGTCGTTGGGACCCTGTCACTCAGACCCGTCAAACACACCGATGCATGCTGCCCAGCGGCAGCCCCTCGATCAAAAAACGGTCCAGGACATTCCAACACGATGGGCGATGTCACAGCGGGGGCCCGGTCGCTGCTACTTGTCACTGATAGCGAGATCGCCGGCGAGGTCGCTGTTGTGTCACTAAAACTGTGCCGTATCAGCGATCTTGTTAGTGATCTCGCTAAAGGTAGTGTCACACCAGTGATGTCGCCGTAACACGCGAAATGACTAACAGCGATGTCGCAGGCGATATTGCAAGTGTGTTGTGCTGTGTGACAGCGCGACGCAACTGCAAATTATTGCTGGTTGACAGGTTTATGAACATGTTCATAAACCTGTCAACCTGTGACCAGCGATTAGGCTGGATCGCGCGTCTGACACTGTTGGCGCGCGATCCAGCCTATATCGCAGCGTTCCTGAGCACCACGCGAGCGATGGCTCCGCCCACATCGCGCCGCGTCACCGGCAACGTCGTGCCGTGTGACAGCTGGCCTGCGATGTCGGAAGCGAGCGTGCACTGCACATCGCTTCCGACATCGCAGGCCAGAATCGCCACGTGAGACCCCACCTTTAGTGTGAAGTACCCCTTATACAGGGCTTGATGGCAGCTGTGATTTTTACAAATCACAGCTGTCATTAACCACACATATTACATGATTGCCAACAGGGCAGTCGGGAAGAACTGGGTAAACCGCCAGAATTGACACATCTAATGTGATGCACCAATTCTGGGGTGGGTGTGGGCTGATATTCTTTACCTGGGACAGGCCAATAACCATGGACTGTCCCATCCTGATAATATCAGCTCACTGCTGTCTGCTTTATCTGTGCTGGTTATCAAAAAATGGAGGGGGACCCTACGCAATATGTTTGTGCTGCTTTTTTTGCAGACTGACAAATGCAGCATAAACACAGCACAAAAAAAAGTCCAGTGGGCACATAGCCTTAATACCAAGACACAAGTGTGTGTCATGGTGAGCCATATATAGGGAAAGTTAGACGATCACATGGGAGCACGCTGGACCATCTGCAAAGCCCGACATGGAACAAAATAGAGTTCAGCAGACTGGGGTGAGGGGAGGAAAAGCCCAGATCTGACAGAGATGTGAAAGCTGAACTCTGTATAACAGATGGGACTCTTTCCATCACTGCTACATCCCATTAAAAATATATAGGATTTCTCAGGGCTGTGAGTAGGAGGCGTGAAGTCGGAGTTGGTGTACATTTTGGTGCAGTCGGAGTTGGATTTAGGGAAATTAAGGAGTCAGAGTTGGATTGGTAGTCTTAACTCAATGACTGTACACCAAGGCTGTGGAGTCAGAGTCTTGAAGTCTGAGCCCATTTTGGTGGAGTCAGTCGGCTTTGGGGAAATTGAGGAGTCGGAGGTTTGGCTTACCGACTTCACAACCTCCGTGGCTTTCTATACTGGTGTACTAACTTAATTGTGACTGCCCGAGCGAGTATCCCTCTCCTTTGGAAAAAAGAGAACACTCAGACAATACAATACCCCTGTGGTTCTCTACAATGAATGATAAGATGTTGGTTGAGGAACTCACCTCTACCATCCACCGCTCCCATCATTGTTTCTACAAAGCCTGGTACTATTAGTTAGGATTTTGATTATGTCTTGAATGCCGACTCTTTTGGAGGCAAACTGAATCTGACCTCATAGGACCCCTGTCCTGGAATATCATTTCCTTTCCCTCCCATTTCCTCTATCCTCCTCCCTCTGTCCCTCATGTTTCTTCTGTCTTTTTCTCTCCTTCTTCTACTCTTATGATTTTGATCATTCTTTCCGTGTTGAGTGGTTATGGAATTCTACATATACAGATTTTTTTTTTTTTTAGTAAACTAACTGTGTTATCAATTTGGATTATCTCACTGCTGTACTTGTGACAAAGTAGTCCTGTAATGATAATCACAGGCTAATAAAGCCTTTAGTTTAAGTAAACACTATTACAAGCCTTGATATAAGAGGTATGGTTGATTTTTTTTTGTTAATTAACCCTTACATCATGCTGTCCTCAGCTTACGTAGCAAAACCCTGTTGTCAGATTCGCTTTCAGCTTAACATTTGTATTAGTGGAGAATCCCATTAAACCTGTCCACTCGGAATTGGCTAGAACATTTTTATCAGGGAAATAAGCCATTTACAAAAAATCAAGTGTTGGAGCAATTTAGAGTAAAAACAGACAATGCGTTAATGAAAGGAGGGAGATCATTTACATACTAATCTGTGATACACTTTTGTATTCTTTCAGGACCTTCCAGCTCCTCTTATGGATGAAATCCCAACACAACGTGATACAAAACATGTGATAGAAGGTCCTGGATCAGAAGACACAATGAAGATCGCATGGCGCTACCAGAACTTGCCGACATTTGAGTACTCTAGGGGAGCATTTAGGAAATAATGAGTTTAGTGTCCACCATTCATGACCCAATATTAGAGGGTATAGGGAACACTAAAATGGAAGGACCCACTCTGTTGCCTTGTGGACCCTATAGTAATATTCAGAACTCCGGCCCTTAAAAGACTGACCCCGAGCCGTGATCCATCACTCTTCTCCAGTCTGAACCTTCTGACCCAACATGTTCTGTTGATTAATAACAGGTCATCAGTGAAAGTTAATATGTAAAAACCAGACATTAAAATAAATCTGTATAAGTGGTGACAAGCCAGTGCACCAGGAAACATGGATGGGGCCGTAGGAGGGCAACGACGCAGCAGCAGGACCGCTACCCCCTTTATGTGCAAGGAGGAATAGTGCCAGAGCCCTGCAAAATGATGTCCAGCAGGTCACTGATACCCATGTGTCTGATCAAACTGTAAAAATAGACTCCATGAGGGTGGTTTGAGGCCCAACGTCCACACGTTGCCCAACACCGTGCAGGGAAATTGCCGTTTTTCAGAGAACATCAAGATTGGCAAATTCAACATCGGCGCCCCTGTGCTCTTCATGGATGATGGGCAGGTTCACACTGAGCGCATGTGACAGAGTCTGGAGATGCCGTGGAGAACGTTGGCCACATGCTGCAGGGGTTAAAAAACAAAAATCAGTTAAGCCACTCTTGTCAGGCTGTGTCCTATTGTTTACGTAAACTAAAGGCTTTATCGCCTGCTGATAACCATTGCCGGACTACTTTGTCACATGCATGGCAGTCTGACACACCCAATGTTGTGATTGATATGTTACTGTCAATGCACAATATCTGTTGAGAGCCTGGTGTGGACGTGGCAGCTCTCTGCTAAAACTAAATATTTTGCTGCAGCCAATCTAAGTTAAACTTCATTGGATTCAGAATTTCTTTGCCTACAACATGATGCTCTCAGATGAGGTAGCAAAATCCTTCTGACAGATAACCTTTAAGACTTGAATGTACGACTACAGTCTTAATGAATCAAAGCTAAAGCTCTACTGAATTCACGGAGCATGGCTAGGGTCACATTAGCGCTAGTAGGGGAGGTTCCGTTAAAAACATAGGTTTTGGCAGCCTTAACACAGTGTTACCAGCATGGTAGCACCGCATTAACTCTGCAAAATGTTCCCTATGGTGGAGCAAAATTGCAGGAGGCAGGTTCACTGGAGGGTGTGGGCAGTGTGGCAAGGCTGCGGGCCCAGAGCCGGATGTGTGTCGCTGCCATGTACGGAGGCGTACGCCGGCCGTCAGGCTTCTGGCAGGCAGTCTGCGCCTGCCTCTACTGCCCAGGACTTCAAGAAAATGGCCACGGAGGAGGTGCGTGCGCAGATCTGACATCTTATAGAGGCCTTGATGTAATTTTTCTGTAAATTAGTCTATTTGATAACTTTAGGAGTTGTTAATTTTTCACATGATTGAGAGAAGTATAGACAACATTCACATGGTATACTGAGCCTGGATTGTTACATCCAATATATATGTGATCTAATGGGTAGGAGATATGCTCCTCCCTATAATGAACATGATTAAAGCCTCTTGTCCTAGTTATATCATGTCACATTAAGGGTTGCTGAGCCAGGAATTTTCCGTGGATAGAAACATCCGCTTCATCTATTCCAGAGGCGGACCTACCGTGGTGCAGCTGGCTCAGCTGCACCAGGGCCCTGACCGGCTAGGGGGCCCCAGACGACCCCTGTAACCCGATGTCAGAGGAGAGAGAGTCAGGCAAGGGAAGCAGGAAGCTTCCTGCTTCCCTTGCCTGATCCCGCCCCACCTCTCCTCTGCCCCACTGCCGGCCCGGCTCCCAGGAATGCATGCAATGCCGCGCAGGTAGGAGAGCCGCATCACCAATACCCGCAGTACCACCCCCCCCCTCCCCCTTCCTCGCCGCCAGCACCCCCCCCCCCCCCCCCTTCCGCTGCTCACCATGGCTGCACCAGGGCACTCTGGGCTCAAGGTCCGCCACTGATCTATCCACAGCTTTGATACAATGATACATAATGCCCGATTAGGCCATGTGTTAGCTTATTTATGCAGTTACACCATGTATTTAAAGAAAATCTCTTCATTGTTATCCGTGATCCTTCAGGGTCAATGCTTGATCACAAAGTCATAACTTTTTGGGAAGCCGATCTGGTCATTGTTACATTGATGAGGCTGAGATTGACACGTACAGAGGTAGGGTGAGCCCCGGGCACTGATGATGGTAAGAGGGCCATGGAATAGTTAAGTGATGTATCTCAGGTGAGGTGATACAAAGTTCATTTTCTAATTTTGTCAGGCTTCAGGTAACATTTGATTTTCAGGAGGAGACATTCGGGAGGCTGCTGGTAACCTGAGACTAAGGTCAAGCTACTTAGCATGGAGATTAGTTTGTGTAAATTTCTTGAAAAATAGTACAGTAATTAAGCAAGAGACCGGCGGTGGTAAGGCAGACGTCTTGGTGTGACACTTGAGACTTCTTTAATGAGACTGCTTAGTTATAGACACCTTTAAGGCTCACTAATCTTAAAGTGTAACACAAGTCCTAGGGCCACTGTAATTCAAAGGGGTTGTCTCACCTCCAATCTCCTATTAAAAATCTTCTCTTTTCTCAAGAACACATGATTTCTTGATAGGAGGTGTGCAAACCTGCAGATGTTCGGGTTCGGTGGATCCAAACTGACTTTTTTTTTTAAAGTTCGGGTTCAGGACCGGATTGGACCTGAACCCTGAACTTGCAGTTTACATTTCTAAAATGGTGGCTGAAGGAGGAGCAAAAGAAAACCGCTCCAATCTTTTGCTGAAACCTACTGAGAAGGAGACAAGTTGAGCCTCTCGTAATCTTCTAGCCAAGATCGAGAGGCCAAAATATTTGAATTCCGTAACCACCCTCAGAGGGACCGCAGGGTCCAGCACCAGGGGAGCCGCCGCGTCCAAGGGTAGCAACACTGATTTATCGCAATTAATGGACAATCCTGATATGTTCCTGAATCTTTTAATAGTGTCCATGGCGGTCCTCAAAGAACCTCTCGGATTCCCCAGAAACAGCTACAAATCGTACGCGTATAGGGCTACCTTGTCCACGTGATGCCCATACTGATACCGTTTTATGTCCCCATGCTCCCGAATTGCCGCCGCCAGCGGTTCCACTGCAATAGCGAACAGCAGGGGAGATGAAGGGCAACCCTGCCTCACCCCCCTGTGCAGCACAAAGTCTCCCAATAAGCCTTGGTACCTTAGCACTAGGAGACGCATACAGTAGCCGCACCCAACTGATGAACTTATCCCCCAATCCCATAATCCTCATCACCGCCCATAGATACCTCCACTCCACACTATCAAATGCCTTAGCGGCATCTAGGGATACAATGACTCTCTGACCCACAGTATCCTCCCTTGCCTACATGTTTAGAAACAGCCGCCTAAGATTGGTTGCGGTAGACTTATTGAGCATAAACCCTGATTGATCAGAGTGAATAAGGGATGTTATAACTCTGTTAAGGCGTTTAGCCAACTTCCTAACCAAAAGTTTAATATGAGTAGTCAATAACGAGATCGGACGATATGAAGCCGGATCCGCCGGATCCTTACCTTTTTTCGGCAGTACTACTATTATTGCCTCCCTCATGGACCGTGGCAGTTCCCCCCCCCTGCCAGGCTGGCATTATACACTTCCAACAGGGCAGGGAGCAATGCCCCCTTATATCTTAAATGCCTCCCCCCAGAATCCCGTCCACCCCTGGGGCCTTGTCGTTGGGCATAGAGGCTAGAGCAGCATCCAGTTTCTCCAAATCAAATGGCTCCTCAAAAGCCCACTCTCCTCTGATGTGAGCCTGGGAAGCTGAACCGTTGTCAGGAACTGATCCATTTCCTCCTCCGTTGGATGCACACGAGACTTCTATAGATAAGAGTAAAATTTTGCCATTATATGCAGGATACCTTTGCCACAGGTATCCTCACACCCACCCCTCCCACTCAATTTCGGAATATAGGCAGAATCTCTCTGAGCAGCCATTATAGTGAGTCCTATTTACTTAGATAGGACTGATCTGTCCACAGGCACAACCAAATATACTGCACTGTGCTTGATAGACTATTAAAGAGGACCTGTCACCTCTCATAGATGATGATCTAATTGCAGCACTGAATGCAGCATGTCTGCTGCATTCAGGCAAGGGGTCCCCCATCCCTTGATTTCCCCTGTACCCCGAGATAATTGATTTAGAAAACTTACAAAATTGGAGCCGGATAAGAGGGGTTTAGTGACTTGAGCCACTTCTCCTCACAGAGGAATCTCGCGCCCCCTGTATTACGTATCCTCTCTTCACCGCCTCCTCCCTGTCATGGTTTCCCTCGCCTGCTGCATGCCAAGCAGAACTCAGGCGCAGTTCGAGGGAGCGTTTTGTGACGATGCTGTCCGTCTGCCCAGCCTCCTGCGGTGACGTGAACTCCCTCTTCCTCTCTCTTCTCATTCAATGTGGGCTGTGGGCAGTCTTACAATGTTATCTGAGTACAGCAGGGAAGAAAGAGGAGGAGGAGGGTAAGAAAGGGGGCTGGGGACGGCATCACTATCAGAAGCCCTGCTAAAGCAGGGCTTCTGCGCAATCGTAGAAATTCTGCCCTGCTCCGTGGATACAGCATAACACTGAGCAGGGCGGGGATAAGCGGTAACGTCAGGCAGGAGGTAGGGCGGCCGGCCCCTGCGATGACGTCACCACCTTTCCCAGCCCTGCTTCGTGATAACATAGAGCAGGGCGGATAAAGGAGTTCACGTCACCGCAGGAGGCGGGGTAGACGGACAGCATCGTCACAAATCGCTCCCTCACACTGCGTCTGCGTCCTGCTTGGCATGCAGCAGGCAAGGGAGACCATGACTGACGGAGGAGGCGGCGAAGGGGAGGATCAGTGGCGTAACTAGGGTTCGGTGGGCCCCGGTGCGAAATTCAGACCTGGGCCCCCCCCCCCCCTCCGCGAGGGCACACGTTGGTCGGATGTTTGGGCACCATGTAAAGTTCAGAGTTCTATAATAACTCACAAATTGACCCCTCTATGTATTAATGTCCCTCATCCTGCTATACATGGTCCTGCTCCTCGAATATGGCCCTTATCGTGGTATATATATTCCCCTTTCTGGCATATATGGTCTTCCTCCTCCCGCCATGATAGATGTCCCAATTATTATAACGCATCCCATATTACTCCATATATTTCAATATAACCCCATAGTCCTCCATGTATTATAATGCATCCAATTGTCCCCCATTCATAAGGTAGCCCCAAGTCATCCAATTATTATAATGCACCCCCACTATCCTACATATAGTACCCTCATAGACCTCTATATAGTATAATACAGCCTCATAGCCACTCCATATAGTATAATGCAGCCTCACAGCCCTGTATACAGTATAATGCAGGCTCAGTTCTCCATGTAGTGTAGCCCCTATAGTACAGCCTTATATATGCAGCCTCATAGCTCTCCATTAGTGCAGCCTTATATCTCTCTATATAGTGTGTTATATATGCAGCTCCACAGAGATCTGAAAAATAGGATTAGTGACAACTGCACAAAACAGTAGACTCACTCCAAAACCCAGTGTCACCCCCCAAGCTTATTCCAGTAGTGGAGTCTTCTGCTCTCCACCTCTGTTCCCCGCTCTTCACCTCTGTGCCCCACCGTCCACCTCCTCCTGTCTCCTCTGCCCTCCTCCTCCTCTGTCCCCCATTCTCCTGTGTCCCACGCTCTCCTCCTCCTCTGTCCCCCGTTCTCCTGTGTCCCTTGCTCTCCTCCTCCTGTGTCCTCCATTCTCCTGTGTCTCCCACTCTCCTCCTCCTCTGTCCCCAGTTCTCCTGTGATCCCCACTCTCTTCCTTCATCCCCCTGTGTCCATCACTCTCCTCCTCCTCTGTCCCAGTTCTCCTGTGATCCCCACTCTCTTCCTCTATCCCCCTGTGTCCATCACTCTCCTCCTCCATCTCCCTGTGTCCCCCGTTCTCCTCCTCCTCTATCCCCTGTCCTCCTGTGTCTCCCGCTCTCCTCCTCCTCTGCCCTCCGTTCTCCTCTGTCCCCCGGCGCTTTCCTCCTCTCACCTTTCTCCTCTTCTGTGACAGCGTGTCCTCAGTTCCTGGATGAGAGGCCCTGCACACGGCGGGAGACTGAGGCTGCTGCCGCCAGACTCTCTGGACCTCCAGAAGCTCAGGGCTCCGTCCTGAGACACAGCACGTGACGCAGCAGCCGCGGAAGTTTCAAAGCTGCCGCGCCTTCCTGTCCTCCGGCAGCCGGTGTAAATCGCCTGGGGACCGGCCTGGCAGAGCGGCAGAGAGACATGGATGTGCGTCCTAGGTATGCTGCATGCACATCCATGTAAAGCAGGCGCAGGGTCGCAGGGGTCGGCGGGCGCCGGGCCCCTGTTCTCCCGGGCCCAGTCGCACTTGCGACCTCTGCGACCGTGGGTGGTACGCCACTGGGGAGGATACGTTAATACAGGGGGTGTGAGATTCCCCTGTGAGGAGCAGTGGCTCCAGCCACTAGACCCCTCCTATCCGGCTCCAGTTTGTAAGTTTTCTAAATCAATTGTCTCGGGGTACAGGGGGGATCAAGGGATGGGGGACTCCTTGCCTGAATGCAGCAGACATGCTGCATTCAGTGCTGCAATTAGATCATCATCTATGGCAGTGTTTCCCAACTCCAGTCCTCAAGGCACACCAGCAGGTCATGTTTTCAGGATTTCCTTATCATTAGACAGATGATGGAATTATCCCCTGTGCAAGTGATTAAACTAACACCTGTGCAATCCTAAGGAAATCCTGAAAACATGACCTGTTGGTGTGCCTTGAGGACTGGAGTTGGGAAACACTGATCTATGGGAGGTGACAGGTCCTCTTTAAGGAGACCTAATACACATGGAAGAACTGATATACACTACCGTTCAAAAGTTAGGGGTCACCCAGACAATTTTGTGTTTTCCATGAAAATTCATACTTTTATTTATCAAATGATTTGCAAAATGAATAGAAAATATAGTCCAGACATTGACAAGGTTAGAAATAATGATTTTTATTTGAAATGATCATTTTCTCCTTCCAACTTTGCTTTCGTCAAAGAATGCTCCCTTTGCATCAATTACAGCATTTGCCATTTGTCATTTTAGCTGTTAATTTTGCTGAGGTAATCTTGAGAAATTTCCCCCCATGCTTCCTGAAGCCGCTCCCACAAGTTGGATTGGCTTGATGGGCACTTTTTGTGTACCATACAGTCAAGCTGCTCCCACAACAGCTCAATGGGGTTGAGATCTGGTGACTGCGCTGGACACTCCATTACAGATAGAATACCAGCCGCCTGCTTCTCCCCTAAATAGTTCATGCATAATTTGGAGGTGTGCTTTGGGTTATTGTCCTGTTGTAGGATTAAATTTGCTCCAATCAAGCGCTGTCCACAGGGTATGGCATGGCGTTGCAAAATGGAGTGATATCCTTCCTTCTTCTCAATCCCTTTTAGCTTTGTACAAATCTCCCACTTTACCAGCACCAAAGCAACCCCAGACCATCAGATTACCTCCACCATGCTTGACAGATGGCATCAGGCTCTTCCAGCATCTTTTCTGTTGTTCTGTGTCTCACAAATGTTCTTCTGTGTGATCCAAAAACCTCAAAATTTGATTTGTCTGTCCATAAAACTTTTTTCCAATCTTCCTCTGTTCAATGTCTGGGTTATTTTGCCCATATTAATCTTTTAATAGCCAGTCTCAGATATGGCATTTTTTTTGCCACTTTGCCCTGAAGGCCAGCATCCTAGAGTCACCTCTTCACTGTAGACGTTGACAATGGCGTTTTGCAGGTACTATTTAATGAAGCTGCAAGAGACTCTAATGTACTTGTCTTGTTGCTCAGTTGTGCATTGGGGCTACCACATCTCTTTTTACTCTGGTTAGAGCCTGTTTGTGCTCTCCTCTGAAGGGAGTAGTACACACCGTTGTAGGAAATCTTCAGTTTCTTGGTGATTTCACGCATGGAATAGCCTTCATTTCTAAGAACAAGCATAGACTGTCGAGTTTCACATGAGAGTTCTCTTTTTCTGGCCATTTTGAGAGTTTCATAGACCAAACAAATGTAATACTCCATTTTCTCAACTGGCTCAAAAGACGGTCAGTTTTATAGCTTCTCTAATCAGCCAAACCGTTTTCAGCTGTGCTAACATACTTGTGCAAGGGTTTTCTAAACATCCATTAGCCTTCTTACACAGTTAGCAAACACAATGTACCATTAACACACTGGAGTGGTGGTTGTTAGAAATGGGCCTCTATCCACCTATGTAGATATTGCATTAGAAGCCAGACGTTTGCAGCTAGAATAGTCATTTACCACATTATCAATGTATAGAGTGTATTTCTGATTCATTTAATGTTAGCTTCATTGAAAAAAATGTGTTTTTCTTTCAATAATAAGGACATTTCTACATAACCCCGAACTTTTGAATGGTAGTGTATAAGTGGGGGTGCTATGGTCATCAATATGAAAGTCACAGTGGATCCCTTTAGTATGTACTTTCTTAAGCATTCCAAATTGCAAAGACTCCACAGACACTTTTTAAAGTATTTGTCTTAGACTAAGTACCACCACCACTCAGATGATGCCACAGTGGCCAGAAATTCACAGTCTGCACAGTTCACTTCAATAGAACCTGCATTGCAGTGCCTGAGCACAGCCACTATGCGGTGTCTAGAGCCCTGGTATCCCAGCTCCACCCACTGATCTTCCTGCAGCCTCAGCACCAGGTATTAGTTTACTGGTTGGTGTGAAAGGTGTCTGATCATTAAAGAGGTTTTCCACTACTAATGTGACCCCCTTATATTAGTGGTAACTATTCCTAACTAACACTTTCCAAATACACTTCTACTACCTACCCTCCTCCTGTAAGTTTTTCTCTCTGAGGCTCGTAAATACCTCTTATTGTTGTTCTAGCTTTGATCCTTCCTGTCTTGACACTGTAATCGGGCAAACTTAGCAGGGCACGTCATTGGTGGGGACTGAGAGGAGAGTGAAGTGTGATCTGGACATACGTGGCCAGACTGCTGTCACTCATAGAGAAAAAACAAATAGAAGTGATGCGGTGTTAGGGAAGTGCTGAGGCGGTGTCCTTGTTCTATGTTATGGCGTTCTTGTTCTTGTTCTATGTTATGGAGTTCTTGTTCTTGTTCTATGTTATGGAGTTCTTGTTCTATGTTATGGCGTTCTTGTTCTTGTTCTATGTTATGGCGTTCTTGTTCTATGTTATGGCGTTCTTGTTCTTGTTCTATGTTATGGCGTTCTTGTTCTATGTTATGGAGTTCTTGTTCTTGTTCTATGTTATGGCATTCTTGTTCTTGTTCTATGTTATGGAGTTCTTGTTCTTGTTCTATGTTATGGCGTTCTTGTTCTTGTTCTGTTATGGAGTTCTTGTTCTTGTTCTATGTTATGGAGTTCTTGTTCTTGTTCTATGTTATGGCGTTCTTGTTCTTGTTCTATGTTATGGAGTTCTTGTTCTATGTTATGGCGTTCTTGTTCTTGTTCTATGTTATGGCGTTCTTGTTCTTGTTCTATGTTATGGCGTTCTTGTTCTTGTTCTATGTTATGGAGTTCTTGTTCTTGTTCTATGTTATGGCGTTCTTGTTCTTGTTCTATGTTATGGCGTTCTTGTTCTTGTTCTGTTATGGAGTTCTTGTTCTTGTTCTATGTTATGGAGTTCTTGTTCTTGTTCTATGTTATGGCGTTCTTGTTCTTGTTCTATGTTATGGCGTTCTTGTTCTTGTTCTATGTTATGGCGTTCTTGTTCTTGTTCTGTTATGGAGTTCTTGTTCTTGTTCTATGTTATGGAGTTCTTGTTCTTGTTCTATGTTATGGCGTTCTTGTTCTTGTTCTATGTTATGGAGTTCTTGTTCTTGTTCTATGTTATGGCGTTCTTGTTCTTGTTCTATGTTATGGCGTTCTTGTTCTTGTTCTATGTTATGGCGTTCTTGTTCTTGTTCTATGTTATGGCGTTCTTGTTCTTGTTCTATGTTATGGAGTTCTTGTTCTTGTTCTATGTTATGGCATTCTTGTTCTTGTTCTATGTTATGGAGTTCTTGTTCTTGTTCTATGTTATGGCGTTCTTGTTCTTGTTCTGTTATGGAGTTCTTGTTCTTGTTCTATGTTATGGCGTTCTTGTTCTTGTTCTATGTTATGGCGTTCTTGTTCTTGTTCTATGTTATGGAGTTCTTGTTCTTGTTCTATGTTATGGCGTTCTTGTTCTTGTTCTATGTTATGGAGTTCTTGTTCTTGTTCTATGTTATGGAGTTCTTGTTCTTGTTCTATGTTATGGCGTTCTTGTTCTTGTTCTATGTTATGAAGTTCTTGTTCTTGTTCTATGTTATGGAGTTCTTGTTCTTGTTCTATGTTATGGAGTTCTTGTTCTTGTTCTATGTTATGGAGTTCTTGTTCTTGTTCTATGTTATGAAGTTCTTGTTCTTGTTCTATGTTATGGAGTTCTTGTTCTTGTTCTATGTTATGGCGTTCTTGTTCTTGTTCTATGTTATGGCGTTCTTGTTCTTGTTCTATGTTATGGTGTACATGGTCACTCATAGAGGCATCCCTGACCTCACCAGTGATGTGACTTGCTCACTTTTTCCGAATATAGTCTGCAGCCCGAAAGTATCAACGCTACAACAATAATAAAAGGTATTTACGAGCCTCAAAGAAATATGTTACAGGAGCAGGGAAGGAAGTAGTGGTATATTGGAAAGAGTTAGGACAAAAGAAAGGGAGTCACATTAGTAGTGGAAAACCTCTTCAATAGCTAAGGGTACCGTCACACTTGGCGACGCTCCAGCGATCCCGACAACGATACGACTTGGTAGGGATTGCTGGTGCGTCGCTACATGGTCGCTGGTGAGATGTCAAACAGTCAGATCTCACCAGCAACTCAGCAACGATACGGAACAATATGGCAGTCGTTGGGAGCCTGTCACTCTAGGGCGTAGTATTGAGGTCGTTGTCCCTGTTCAACACTGCGATGCACGCTGCCCAACGATCATAAAATGGTCCAGAACGGTTTGTAACGATCAGCGATCTCACAGCGGGGGCCCGGTCGCTGCTACGTGTCACACAAAGCGAGGTCGCTGCTGAGGTCGTTGTTGCGTCACAAAACGCAGCAATCTCGCTTAAAGCTTTAGACTCGGGCAGCTCCCGCTAATGTATATCGGAAAGTTGTATGATAATTAAAGCAGATTATGACTTGATCTGCTGTGCAAAAAAAAAAATCACAGAAACCAATTCACCAAGTTTCCATGTGGCTGCAGTACTCAACAATATCAACGTCAGTCTTGAGTCCGTGAAATCTTCTTATTTTCTCCTGTCAGTTCTAAAAAGTGTCTGTGGCACACGGCAGCCCCTGTCAGGATTGAGAGGGGAAGACGCAGTCACCCAACATGAGCGCTTACGTTAGGAGTATCTGAAACGATACATAGCTCTCCATTGAAAGCCTGAAAGGTTGACTGAGCAGTACTTATTAAATCCCTCTAGTGAAAGTATTGAAGCACACTGTTGACTTGCTTAACCAAGTGCGTAATAAGTAAAGTAAGCACTTGAGATTGTATCAGCTTCACTGTCACTAGAAGCTAATCGCTGGGAAGTCAGCCTGCAAGAAAGCAAGCACAGTGGTCACTTCTTCTCCAGCAGTTAGTGTTGTGTGTGTTATATATATCCTAAGGCTACTCCATCTGCTATTTATCTCGCCATACACAGACATGGATGCTGCAGACAGATGAGAGCTGGTGGGCTCGTCTTCTTTTTCTTACCTGTCCTGATCTTCACATCATGATGCATCGTTGGACAATTGCTATCCGGCTAGCGCTGTATCTAAAGCTCCACTTCAGGATAACCTGGCGTTCCACCAAAGCCCCTTTCACTGCCGGATTTTTTTTATGGAGCTTCGAACCGCAAGCGAAGAAGGTTGGGGAGGATAAGGGCAGGGTTCGGCATGTTGAGGTATCTGCGGATTTGTGCAGACATGGGAAGAGTTTATATCACCAAACACTTACTCATGGTGACATGCCAACTAAAACAGCCCTAGAGCACCTCACATAATCTCACTTTATTAAGGTGAAAGCCGGCGCACCACTGTCAGCCATCGACAGAAGGCACCCCCTTTTGGATTATTGATCGGCTTTCTCGTGTTGAGACTTCTACTGTGCAGATATAACCGCGAAAGTGCTCATCTCTTCTAATGAGAATGACTTAAAGGGGCTGTCCATCTACGGTGACACATGTTTTGTTTTACTGTTTTACTGAAAGGCATGTATTTGTATTTATGGAAAAAGTAGTTTTTTTTCCGCTATAATTTCATTTTTCTTTATTAATGTATATATGTCTTCAGCCACTGGGGGCTGCCATTTTTATTTTGTAGTTGTGTAAGTGTCAGAGCAGAACACTAATGTTCTGTTTACATGGACTGACCGGTGCTAAACGTTTACGTTTCAGAAAACTATGATCCCTGCAGCTGCCTCTGCTGTGCACACTCCCTAGGTTGCTCCCCAGGCCATAGGAGACTGCAGTCGGTATCTGACCCGACACCTATGCCTGCAGCTGCCTCTGCTGTGCATGCCCCCTGCATGCTGCATAGTAAACAGCGCTTATTGCCGCTTTGCCCCGCCCCCGTGGTGATGTCACCGCCTTTCCCCGCCCTGCTCCATGGTTAACATGGAGCAGGGCGGGTATAAGCGGTGATGTCACAGCAGGAGGCGAGGCAAAGCGGCCAGCACTGCAATAAGCGCTGTGTACTATGCAGCATGCGAGGGAATCAATGATTGACATCAGGGAGGCGGCAGTGGGCGGATTAAACATGCAGGGGGTGTGAAACTGCCCTTTGGCTCCAGCCACAAGCCACCTCCTATTTGGCTCCACAATGTAAGTTTTCAAAGCGTATTATCTCGGGGTACAGGGGGGCTCAAGGGCTGGGGGACCCCTTGCCTGAATGCAGCAGATATGCTGCATTCAGTGCTGTAATTAGATCACCATGTGTGGTTGGTGACAGGTCCTCTTTAATGAAACCCATTTGCAAAAATGATTTTTAGCCACACATACATTGAGTAAAAAATAAATAAATAATTTTCCTTAAGGTGGCCAACCCCTTTAATTTAGCATTTTTCCCCCAGGGACCCTGAACCTTTTTATTTTGGAAATGTTTCAGCTGCCATCTTGAGAATTCTGATTAATCCAGCCGCATTGCTTTGTGTGCTGCTATATTTGTACATTTCTTGAGCTTAGTTTGAAGGAAAGTAAGTTTTATTTTATTTCTTTCTTTGGTCTATAAATACTTACTTTGCACCAATTTATGTTTATATGTCTTATAGTTCGTATTACCAATGCGTAATGGGATACATAACTGACCACACAAATATTCTATGTGAATAATTTTTTCCCACTTAGTGTGAGCAGTATATTATGAACTTACAGAGGTATTACCATCTTGTAAATTATAACCCCCAAAAAATGTTAAGTCATTTTTGTTGCCTATGCCATCAAGTATTGTTCAGTGGGACCTGGCCACCAGGCCTCCTCGTCCGGACACTTAACCCCCAGCATGTCTTCCCCTGTACTACGGTAGCGTTGCCATGCAGGAAAACTATATAGAGGGATTCTGCTAGACAGGGCTGTGGAGTCAGTAAGCCAAACCTACTTCTCTGACTCTGACTCCAACTCTTCAGTTTCCTTGACTTCGACTCCGACTCCAACTTCACCAAAACAGACACCGACTCCACAGCACTTGCTGTGAAGTCAGGAAGCCAAACCTCTGACTCTGGCTCCTCAATTTCCAGAATTTGACTCCACCAAATTGGAAACAGATTACAACTCCACAACTCCTACTCCACAGCCCTGCTGCTAGACACTAGGATCACTTTGGGTCCCAGAGACTGGGCCTAGTATTCCAGGTTACTACAGAAATGTCAACTACAACATGTGGTTCCACCTGTGAATTCAGAGACCTAGTGTTTATGCACAAAGCAGGATAATAGCCGCGAGCCACATATCAAGGGCCCACGCCACGTGTGGCTCTCAATCTACAGGTTGGTGATCCTAGAGCAACAGCATAATGCTCTTCTTGACTCAATGCTCTACTATATCGGGCTACTCAGAATAGTCACCATCTGGAGACCTTCTTCTCAGAGCTATTTGCTCATGCAACAGACTGGAAGACCACCATGGTCCAGCGAGCCACATATGGCTCCCTAGCTACAGGTTGGAGACTCCTAGCTTAGAGAGTTGTATCTCCAATGGGTCACCTCCTGTAAGTCGTCCATGTGCCCTCATGGAGTATAGAGCAACCCCTTAAGATGAATTCCTTATACTACATAAATGTCAGGTTTCAGAGCACTAGGACATTTATATCGTCTCTGGATCTTAAGGTCTCTGACCACAGGAAGTGTGGTAATACGTTATTATTTATGTCCAGCTACTTTGGACAATAACATATGCTTCTATAGATATACTGGAGGAAGCATAGGCGAGATTTGGACTTTTATTAACAAATATATGTCCATGAGAAAGATTAGTAGGATCTAATGGCCACTTTACACGTCCCAACATCGTTCCGATATTGGATACAACGACGCGGGAGCGCGCATTTTTGGGCAGAATTCCAAGATCGCATAGGAGATGTTACACAGCGTGATATCGGCTGGCAACGCAACTGCGATGTCTACGCCCCCTTGTGCGGGCGACCAGGAACGACCATTTAACATGGGAGAGAATAGGGGAAGTTGGACTCCAAATCGTTGTTGGGCTGTCACACAGCACGATCCGGCCACATCGTCCATCCAATATCGGGCAGTTGGAGAGCACGCTCATTTCTTCCCCGATATCGGTTTGGCATCGTTCTTGCATCGAATTGGACATTTACACCATACAACGCACGAACGATATCGGGGCCAACGCACGAACCACGTGACTTTTTATCGGAGTTGGACGCCGATATCGGGACGTGTAAAGTGGCCATAATGGGCTTTACCTGGGTATTAGTGATCTGAAGATTATTCCCAATACAGAAGTCATTCTTCAAATGGCTGCCTCCATTGCTTGTACTTAAAAGTTAAATCTTGCATCCTGATATCAACAGGAAAGCCATTCTCCAATATGTTTCCAGACCGACTATCAGCAAGGGGTTTACCCTAAACAGCTTTTCTGCCAAACTTTTACAACGTACGGCTTTGAATAGCATTCAGATATGATAAATCTTATCTGATGGCAGAAAAGGGGCTTTAAGCAGTAAAAAGATAACCCCTGACTAAATCTGCATTGAAAGCCGGCAGCTGTATTATGAAAGGTATTTTGTGCCGCTGCCAATTCGATGCCTTTCTGCAGATTGGCTCGCAGGAATGTAGCGAGGGGACAGAGCTGACCCGGGTAAGTCCCACAGACTCCGCGTCTTTCTCTTTTTGCACTATGATTCCGCTAAGACAGATTATTTGTGCTTATTTGAGTCAGGTAAGTCTTTTGCAAAGCTTCCCCCGCCAGGCCTGGGAATTGAGTATATTGAAGGGGCTATTCAGAGGCTTGTGACATAGACCGGTCTTTTATTGCATGGTGTTACATTCTGGCTAAATCCTTCTCCTCCCAGTTTGTAAGCACTATGGTTTTTTCTCTTCAATCAAAAGAGGTTATCACCTACCTTAATCCACCAAAGCAGCATGGATTAAACTCCGCTATGTGTCCCCGGGATTCCCAAAGAGGGGGATCCACAAGTAGGGGGGCGAAAAAAAATACTTGTTTCGACTTATTTTTTTCAGTGTCTTTACTAACTTCTCTTGAGCTTTGGTGGGGGATTAGCATCTAAAATAAGCAACCCCGGTGTTCTCGTCAATGAAGACATCAGATGAAAGTTCACTTAGTCAGGGCCTATGTTTCTTCCACATAAAGAGGTGCCAGAGCTCCACAATCAAAAGATGAGCTCCTCTAGACGATGGAGAGAAAACATTCTGATCGCTAATCCGGATCAAAGATAGATTAGAGAGCAGGAACAGACCCTTCTTTAATTGGTTTTAGGTTTGTTAAGTAAGTGTTATAGCAACGTTTCACTGAGAAACTTAAAGTGTTAATAAAAAAAAATAATAGAATGCTGCAAAATTAAAATAAATATCCATTGGAAATGTTGCCGTCTTTGCTAATATTTGTCGTCTTGCCAACCCGTTATTTTATCATTATTATTTTTACACTTCGTTGCACATACTAAGCGATCATATTTATCAAGTGTGATTTAGTGTTAAGTGTTAGAGTAAAGAATAAATAATAATTAAAAAAAAAATATGTCGTGGGCTTGTTACTTCAGATAAGGTATAGAAAAATATGTTCTTTAAAGAATCACCCATTTTATAAAGTTTTACTGTATTAAAGGCAATGCATAGTGGATGATGGATGAAGCTTGGGGGGTCACCGGATGGGCAAAACTGCTGTGAAGTCCGCATCGGCGGCGTGACTCAATAGTAAGTCTATGGGTCTGCACCCCACTGTGTGAGGGGGAATGTACGGGACCCATAGACTTGGTATGGAAGCATGCACCACTGTGTACACAGAGCTCATGCAGGAGCAGCACGCACAGAGCGGTGTATGGACTCAATAGTAAGTCTATGGGTCTGTACCCCACTGTGTGAGGGGGGATGTACAGGACCCATAGACTTGGTATGGAAGCATACACCACTGTGTACACAGAGCTCATGCAGGAGCAGCATGCACAGAGCGGTGTATGGACTCAATAGTAAGTCTATGGGTCTGCACCCCACTGTGTGAGGGGGGATGTACAGGACCCATAGACTTGGTATGGAAGCATACACCACTGTGTACACAGAGCTCATGCAGGAGCAGCACGCACAGAGCGGTGTATGGACTCAATAGTAAGTCTATGGGTCTGTACCCCACTGTGTGAGGGGGGAATGTACAGACCCATAGACATACTATGAAACCATGCACCACTGTGTACACAGGGCGTATGCAGGAGCAGCACGCACAGAGCGGTGTATGGACTCAATAGTAATTCTATGGGTCTGTATCCCACTGTATGAGGGGGAATGTACAGACCCATAGACATACTATGAAACCATACTCCACTGTGTACACAGAGCTCATGCAGGAGCAGCACGCACAGAGCAGTGTATGGACTCAATAGTAAGTCTATGGGTCTGTACCCCACTGTGTGAGGGGGGAATGTACAGACCCATAGACTTGGTATGGAAGCATGCACCACTGTGTACACAGAGCTCATGCAGGAGCAGCACGCACAGAGCAGAGTATAGGCTCAATAGTAAGTCTATGGGTCTGCACCCCACTGTGTGAGGGGGAATGTACGGACCCATAGACAAACTATGAAACCATACACCACTGTGTACACAGAGCTCATGCAGGAGCAGCACGCCCATAGCAGTGTATAGGCTCAATAGTAAGGCTATGGATCTGTACCCCACTGTGTAACGGGGAATGTACGGGACCCATAGACTTGGTATGGAAGCATACACCAATGTGTAAACAGGGCTCATGCAGGAATAGCACGTACAAAGCAGTGTATTGGCTCAATAGCTCAATAGTAAGTCTATGGGTCTGTACCCCACTGTGTGAGGGGGGGAATGTACAGGACCCTTAGACATACTATGAAACCATGCACCACTGTGTACAAAGAGCTTATGCAGGAATAGCACGTACAAAGCAGTGTATTGGCTCAATAGCTCAATAGTAAGTCTATGGGTCTGTACCCCACTATGTAAGGGGGAATGTATGGACCCATAGACATACTATGAAACCATGCACCACTGTGTACACAGAGCTCATGCAGGAGTAGCACGACCAGAGCAGTGTATTGGCTCAATAGCTCAGTAATAAGTCTATGGGTCTGTACCCCACTGTGTGAGGGGGATGTACGGGACCCATAGACTTGGTATGGAAGCATACACCACTGTGTACACAGAGCTCATGCAGGAGCAGCACGCACAGAGCAGTGTATAGGCTCAATAGTAAGTCTATGGGTCTGTACCCCACTGTGTGAGGGGCAATGTACAGGACCCATAGACTTGGTATGGAAGCATGCACCACTGTGTACAAAGAGCTTATGCAGGAATAGCACGACCAGAGCAGTGTATTGGCTCAATAGCTCAATAATAAGTCTATGGGTCTGTACCCCACTGTGTGAGGGGGGAATGTATGGACCCATAGACTTGGTATGGAAGCATACACCACTGTGTACACAGAGCTCATGCAGGAGCAGCACGCACAGAGCAGTGTATAGGCTCAATAGTAAGTCTATGGGTCTGTACCCCACTGTGTGAGGGGGAATGTACGGGACCCATAGACTTGGTATGGAAGCATACACCACTGTGTGCACAGGGCTCATGCAGGAGCAGCACGCACAGAGCAGTGTATAGGCTCAATAGTAAGTCTATGGGTCTGATCGCCACTGTGTGAGGGGGGAATGTACAGACCCATAGACTTGGTATGGAAGCATACACCACTGTGTACACATGGCTCATGCAGGAGCAGCACGCACAGAGCAGTGTATAGGCTCAATAGTAAGTCTATGGGTCTGCACCCCACTGTGTGAGGGGGGAATGTACGAACCCATAGACATACTATGAAACCATGCACCACTGTGTACACAGGGCTCATGCAGGAGCAGCAAGCACAGAGCAGTGTATAGACTCAATAGTAAGTCTATGGGTCTGCCCCCCACTGTGTGAGGGGGGAATGTACGAACCCATAGACATACTATGAAACCATGCACCACTGTGTACACTAAGCTCATGCAGGAGCAGCACGCACAGAGCGGTGTATAGACTCAATAGTAAGTCTATGGGTCTGCACCCCACAGTGTGAGGGGGAATGTACAGACCCATAGACATACTATGAAACCATACACAACTGTGTACACAGCTCATGCAGGAGCAGCACGCACAGAGCAGTGTATAGGCTCAATAGTAAGTCTATGGGTCTGCACCTCACTGTGTGAGCGGGAATGTATGCACCCATAGACATACTATGAAACCATGCACCACTGTGTACACAGGGCTCATGCAGGAGCAGCACGCACAGAGCAGTGCATAGGCTCAATAGTAAGTCTATGGGTCTGTACCCCACTATGTGAGGGGGAATGTACGGACCCATAGACATACTATGAAACCATGCACCACTGTGTACACAGGGCTCATGCAGGAGCAGCACGCACAGAGCAGTGTATAGGCTCAATAGTAAGTCTATGGGTCTGATCCCCACTGTGTGAGGGGGGAATGTATGGACCCATAGACTTGGTATGGAAGCATACACCACTGTGTACACAGGGCTCATGCAGGAGCAGCGCGCACAGAGCGGTGTATAGACTCAATAGTAAGTCTATGGTTCTGTATCCCACTGTGTGAGGGGGAATGTACGGACCCATAGACATACTATGAAACCATACACCACTGTGTACACAGGGCTCATGCAGGAGCAGCACGCACAGAGCAGTGTATAGACTCAATAGTAAGTCTATGGGTCTGCACCCCACAGTGTGAGGGGGAATGTACGGACCCATTTACATACTATGAAACCATGTACCAATGTGTACACAAGGCTCATGCAGGAGCACACACAGATTCGTGTATGGACTCAATACTGTCTATGGGTCTGTACCCCGCTGTGTAAGGGGTACGTACTCATAGCAGTAATATTAGACCATACACCGCTGTGTACACAGGCCTCATGCAGGAGCCGTACTGATCAGAGCAATGTTTTGACTAATCAGTGAGGACCTGGTCCTCCACCTATAGGCAGCGCTTTTCAGAGCCTATAGTGTATAAAATCTTCTAAGCTCTCCCTCCTACATCAACTCTCCCTGAACTGCAGCGTTCCGAGCATCGTGCCTTCGGGTCTATAAGACCTGATAACGTCATTCAGTGGGCCATTCACAGTAATGCATTAGCCAAAATGGCTACAGTATTACCGTGTACGGCAGGCAATCCCCTTATGTTCATTGGTTGTCTAAAACATGCAAGGCAGGGACCCAAGCATGGCGCTCGAGCACCTGCGGACATTCGATGGAGTAATGAGTATCCCCGAACTCCCAACTCCCCCCATATTCTCGTCCAAATATCGAGCAGTGGGGAGCGCTCTCGCTCATTACTGGCTGTAACCTATCGAGATCCACCTACTAATGTGCATGGCCAACTACGGGTGTAACAAGTATTGCCAACACCTCAAGTCAATATTGCAACCAATCCCGTTTCTCATTTAGTTTTTCAGTACAGTCTACACAAAATAAAGCTGTAATTGACAATTTTTAACTTTTGTTTGTTGCATGAGTTGTTATACCTGAAGAATAGGACATTTATGAAGTCACGGTCCATAGCCGAGCAAAATGGACTGGTAGCGGTGTTTTACATTTTTGAACTTCAGCTCCATATCTCACCATCCACTACAGCTTTGGGCGTGAGACTACCTTCATTTTATAGACAATCATCTTGGCTACCTCATACATAAATTTAACTTTCAACTATTTAGCATATTATAATAATAATAATATTTATTCATTTATATAGCACTATTAATTCCAAGCGCTTTACATACATTTGCAACACTGTCCCCATTGGGGCTCACAATCTAAATATCCTATCATTTGAAATGTGAAATGTGGAAGGAAACCAGAGTGCCCGGAGGAAACCCACGCAAACACGGGGAGAATATACAAACTACTTGCAGATGTTGTCCTTGGTGGGAATTGAACCCAGGACCTCAGTATATGCATATGATTAGCTAAGCAGATTCTTGTCATGTTACTTTAGTGTTACGGTTTTGCTCCTAAAAATTTAAATTACATTTTTATTAATTTGTTAGTATTTTGTAACTGTGTATCTTTATTGTCATTGAACTAAATCTTCACCAATCTTGATGATGCTTCAGGTTTCTGTCCTGCTGGAATACTTTGTCGTCCTTTTCATACCCATACGTAGTACTTGAGTGTATGAAATAACTTATCTTGTAGGATATCGCATATAGCTTAACATTTGTTAGGTCCCCTGGCACGCTCCCCAGCTCACCTCTCCTGGGCCTGCATCATCTGCTCCTCTACCGATCGGGTATCCGGCGTCCAGGCGGTTCGGTGCTGGGTCCCCTTCCTGTCTGCTGACCACTCAGTGGTCAACATCAGCACAGTCTGAATCTAATCACTGTGCACTAGGCCGGCCACCTCCTCCCCTGTGAATCTAGTGGCCGGCACGGCTCAACCTGACACTCCCCTGACTAATAGCTGTCCGTCCTCCGGTATATCAGGCCACCTCCACTGCTGGGAGGTTCCCGATTATTGTGTTAGTATGCTTCTACTTCTCTGACTAGTAGTCGGGCTCACCTTGTGCTCACCTCTGGTAGAACCCGTTCCAGCTCCCCTGACCCAGGACTCTGGTGCCTCCTTCCCTGTTTGGCCTTACCGTAGTGTAGGATAACCCAACGAGCCACCCTCTAGTACTAGCAGCTGTGGTATTTAGACCCCCTGGGCTTGCCCCTGACAATCCCTGTATAGGGATTGGCTAAACTAGGACCAGCTCACTCAGGGGAGTTCGGTCGGTACCACGGCCCAGTGGGTCCACTCTGGGACACCTTCCCCCGGAAGCGTGACAACATTGAGATCACCATCGAACCTGGTCAAGTATTAAACACCTTTAGCTGTGAAACAACCCCATATCTCAGGCTTCCTCCACCAAACATGAAGTTCCTTCAATTTCTTGATCCAGTAGCAACTTTTTCCTTTGTTTCCTCCAGACTCATTTGCACCTATCCAAGCCTAGTCTATTGACTTTTTTTCCTCATTGCTCCAATCACTTGTTTCCAATCTTCTACAAATCCCATGAGCGCTGAACAGTGTTAAATCCTTCCATACTGTCCACTTTTCTTATATTTTTGCAAACTCAAGCGAAAGCTTATGATGATATTGAAGTTGAGGCTTTGTCTCCTTTATTCCGGCCACCACTCCAGACTTGTGTAATTTATGTTGCACAGTGCTTGCATGGATGTCTGTGATCTCAACATTACAAAGCATAGGAGTCATCTTCACTGCCATGTTTGCTGCTCCAGAACTGGTAGACCTTGTGAGGAGCCAGCTTGTTGACTTTCTTGGCACCCACATGATGCAGTTTGGCAATTTTCTTGGCAAGACACCACTATTGATGAGCTGGAGGATGCCATCTCCCTGTTCTTCTCCTCGTTTAGAACCAGTGATCTTTTACTTGGAAATCAACCTAATAACACACTGAGCTATTGGAGAATGTGAGAACATGGTTATAATCTACTATATATATTGCCGTAGGCATTTTCGTGTCGGCCCCCGAAAACGTGCCGTGGCTTTGTCACTATTGTGACGTCATCACGGCGAAGCATTGGCCGCGTAGCGGCCATTGCGAGCCGCTGACGTCACCACGTACGAGCGATGGCCGCGAAGCGGCCATTGCGAGTCGGTGGCCGAAAATAGAACCAGAGGCTCGGCCACAAACTTAGCGATGTACCGCTGAGGTAGCGCGAGCAATGGCCGCGAGGCCATTGCGAGTCGCTACCTCAGCCGCCGCACTTGCCGCAAGTCCCCCTATACTTTCAATGGGGATTCATTGCGAGTCGCTACCTCAGTCGCCGCATCTGCCGCAAATCCCCCTATACTTTCAATGGGGATTCATTGCGAGTCGCTACCTCAGCCGCCGCACTTGCCGCAAGTCCCCCTATACTTTCAATGGGGATTCATTGCGAGTCGCTACCTCAGTCGCCGCATCTGCCGCAAGTCCCCCTAGACTTTCTATGGGATCCATTGCGAGTCGCGTTACACTTGCGGCGCGGTTGCGTTAATCTCCATAGAAAGTATAGGCGGACTTGCGGCAGGTGCGGCAAGTGCGGTTTTATATACATGTCATATTATATATATGTATATGATTAGTATATATATATATATATTGTATATTATTCTCTGTCTCTATATATATATATATATATATATATATACATGTCATATTATATATATGTATATGATTAGTATATATATATATATATATAGTATATTAATCTCTCTCTATATATATATATTATTATTATTTTTTAATTTATTTATTTATTTATTTTTTTTTAATATTTTTAATATTTAATATTTTTAATATTTTTTTAATATTTTTAATATTATTAAATTGATTTATTATTTGTTATTTGAAGTGAATTTATTGGTATTTGAATTATTTTATTGTATTACAAAACCGCATCTGCGGCGTGGTTGCGGTAATCCGCATACAAAGTATAGGGTGACTTGCGGCAGGTGCGGCAAAACCGCACTTGCCGCAAGTCACCCTATACTTTCTATGGGGATTACCGCAACCGCGCCGCAAGTGCTCGCACTCAGCCAGCGACTCGCAATGCGGCGCGGTTGCGGTAATCTCTATGGGTATTACCGCAACCGTGCCGCAAGTGCTCGCACTCAGCAAGCGACTCGCAATGCGGCGCGGTTGCGGTAATCTCTATGGGTATTACCGCAACCGCGCCGCAAGTGCTCGCACTCAGCCAGCGACTCGCAATGCGGCGCGATTGCGGTAATCCTTATGTGATTAATCTATATATATCAGCTAAATTCTGGCTTCGCGGCCAATGTTTCGCGCTGCTAAGGCGACTCGCCATGCTCGCTGTGCGGGCATAGCGAGTCGCCTTAGAGCGACTCGCAATGGTCGCTGCGCGGGTATAGCGAGTCGCCTTAGAGCGACTCGCAATGGTCGCTGCGCGGCCAATGCTTCGTTCGTATCCACATCACCACGCTGACTCGCAGCGAGTGCGGTTTCAAAAGGGGCAAAAAACCCATTCGTGATTATATAATAATATATAATATATAATAATATAATATATATATATATATATATATATATAATATATAATATATATATATATAATAATATATATATATATATATATATATATAATAATAATAATATATAATATATAATAATATATCTATATATATATATATATAAATACTGTTAATTCATCAATTCAAACAATTGACATATTAAGAAGTATTGGTACTTTGTGTTCTAAGACCCTTACAACATAATAGTTCAATTTTCCTTAAATGATATCAACCATACAAATATATGTAGTTGGTGGAAAGATGTCATTGGATTAATTGGATTATTATTTGAAAATCTAAAAAAAAATTTAAAAATATTCTAGACACCCGATGCATTTGCTTCGGGCTCACAGCTAGTTTTTAGTATAAAGGAAGAATAAAATATTTTTTTAAACTTCAGGAGCAAAACAGTAACAATAGAGTGACATGACAGGAATCTGCAGATGGTTAGATAGAGAGCCTGAAAGTCAAATGTTCAAAACATTGTTACCCTTTTGCTCGTCGGTATATGGCCATTATTTCCATTAGTCACACAATTATCAGTAATCTATTCTTCTATCAATGGTGATGCAAAATGAATAATGCTTTTTTCTATTTTCTTTATCTGTATAGTCCGTTTCTTTGTCGTCCGCAAGATTTGGCCATTATTACGATATGTCAAAAACGATGTCACCAGACATGCTGCAATCTGCCAAGACACACAGCTTCCACCTTCCCAGTATAATACCTCTGGACGGAGCATATGGGTAAAACATTCTTCTTACATTTTCCATAATTACATGTATGATATAAATATGAATCTTAAGGCCCCGTCTCACGCTTCAATTCTCCAACGATCTGACTTGACCTAGATCGCTAGTCAAATGTCACACATACAGATATCGTTAACAACGCAGCAACAATTCCGCGACAAGCGAACGCTACTTGCGGTCGTTAGCTCGCCTACGTCCTTCACTTCTCAATAGGCGAGGTCGTTAACGACATCGTTATCGAGGTGTCACACACACCCATGCTCCCGGTTGAACGAACGTTCATTGTTTGGTTTAAGGTCCGATTTAAAAACCTCCCATCACCGATCTGCCCGATTATCATAGATCGGAGGTACATGTCACACTGAACGACGTCGTTAGAACGACTGAAAACCCTTGACGTACTAACGAGTGTTAGATGGGGCCTTAACTCAACTCAGAATTCATCAAGTCAAAGTTCTATTTGGATATTTGAAAATATGTTCTGTTATCCAGACAATCCTGTTAATATTAGTAACTCTTTAACATATAGATGTATCTGCTGCTTTAAACCTCCAGAGATATGATTTTTTTTTAAATTGCATATATATATTTTTATTTGTTCTTCCGTAAGCAGCCAAGGGTGGCTGGTAAAATACCCCTGAATTCATTTTCAGTAGAAGTTGTGTTTTGCTAGTTAAAAGCGTTCAAACATATGGAAACCTAATGCAAATATTGCTGCCAATCAATCACCAAAGAGTCAAATTTTCCTTGAGCAAATTTCCAAGCTTTATTTTCTTCCTCCTACGCGTTTCGGCGCCTAGCCTGGCACCTTCATCCCTGATGAAGGTGCCAGGCTAGGCGCCGAAACGCGTAGGAGGAAGAAAATAAAGCTTGGAAATTTGCTCAAGGAAAATTTGACTCTTTGGTGAGTTTTTGCATTTGGAGCAGCGTGGACCGTGGCACACCTGCATTCCCATCTTATATAGACGTTGTAGTATCGTAGCCTGGAGACCTCTCTACTTTGATCTGCAAACCAGCACACTCAGGAACAAAGTAGCTATGGAACAAAGGACGGAAGCGCTACTAAGTTACCTTCTTTTCATTCAAAGCCGCCCAATCAAAACGCAGCAGCAGGCAACAATCGGAGCTGAGGGGGCGGGAAAGGCAATGCAAAAGCACGCCTATGTGGCCGGGTTCAAAGACGCTAACGATGTCGTTGTTAAGGTGTCAAACACAGTGATGCATGCTGCCCTGCGGGAGCGCAACGACCAAAAAATGGTCCTGAACGATTTGTAACGATCAACGATCTCACAGCGGGGGCCACATTGCTGCTACATGTCACACGTAGCGAGGTCGCTGTTACGTCACAAAACCTGTGGCGCCTCAGCGATATCGTTAGCGATGTTGCTGTGTGTGAAGTATCCTTAGAATACCCTCCCTTCATCCAACTGTGTACTGACGAGCAAACAAATCTCTAATAAAACACAAAGATAACATTGATGTAACCGGCGCTCCGTGCCGTAAAAAGTCTTCACTACGTCCATTAGCCTTTAGTTTATGGCCGCCTCCTCACAGTGACTATAAACATACTCTTTTAGCAATAGAGCCCCAGAAACTCGTTTAGCGTGTCTGTCCGGAGCATGTCCTAGCTCCCGTGCACACAGTGAGTATTTGGTAAGCTATTTACCTCTGGGTTTGTAGCCAAAACCAGGAGGGGAACAACCAGAGGAAAAGTCAAAAGGGGCAGTCGCACGCGTCAATATCGCTGCTGCACGTGACGTTGCAGCGATATTGACGCGTGTGACATGGTATATCAACCAGCGATAAATCACTGGTGATGGTCGCCAGGTTTTCGGACTGGACAGAAAACCTGGCGATGGTCGCCCGATGGACACGACGCGATCAGCCAGCTCCCAGCGCCTTTCAGGGGAGTAGATATCTTTATCGAGGTTTGTACATAAGTATTTATTAAAAAAAGGGACTGCTATTGAAAAAGCAAGAGCGCCTTCTCAGCACTCTTCTGCATACGTCCGGCCTTTTTACGTATGTGTGTCTGGAGGTGCGGGGGCAATTTCATAAGCTTTCCTGGCGGCTAAAGCAAACAAGGTTAGTGCTAAGTATTTACCTTTTTCTTCTTAATGCAAACAGCCTGGAAAGAGCTGTTTGGCAACACTACAGGCAACGTAGGACGTGGACAAAGGTCGCAGCGATTCTGATCATCCTTTCTGTTAGACCTTTTCTGGTCAGCAAATAAAGCAATCTGTGCACCTTTGGGAGATGGAGAAGGATTTTAAGGGTTTTATTTTTACAGTAAATAACATTAAGCCTGTTAACTGCACTTACAGATAAACCTTCCGTTACATATCCCAGAAACCTCCTTATCACCTTTACCTTTTCCTATTTTTCTATTTTCTTTCCTATGTCGCTGGAAAAATACAAAAATAATAAAAAAAAATTCTGGTGGAAATATTGTTGTGTATTGTGGTTTATTCCTTTTCATTTTGTGTCTATGAATGGATATACAACCCCTGGCAAAAATGATGGACTCCCCGGGCTCGGAGGACGTTCATTCAGATGTTTAATTTGTAGAAAAAAAAGCAGATCACAGACATGGCACAAAACTAAAGTCATTTCACATGGCAACTCTCTGCCTGGAAGAAACACTAAAAGAAATCTTGAAAAAAAACGTGCTAGCCAGTAACGGTTACTTTTGTAGACCAAGCTGGGAGAAAATATATGGAATCACTCAATTCTGAGGAAACAATTATGGAATCATGACAAACAAACAAAACAACACTCCAATATATCACTAGTATTCTCTGGCTTTTATAACAACTTGCAGTCTCTGAGGAATGGACCTAATGAGTGACAAACAGTACTCCTCAATCTGGCTCCAACTTTCTCCGATTGCTGTTGCCAGATCAGCTTTGCAGGTTGGAGCCTTGTCATGGACCATTTTCTTCAACTTCAACCAAAGATTTTCAATTGGATTGAGATCCAGACTATTTGCAGGCCATGACATTGACGTTATGTGTCTTCTTTCAAGGAATGTTTTCACAGTTTTTGCTCTATGGCAGGATGCATTATCTTGATAAATGATTTCAGTATCCCCAAACATCCTTTCAATTGATGGGATAAGAGAAGTGTCCAAATTATCAATGTAAACTTGGGCATTTATTGAAGATGTAATGACAGCCATCTCCCCAGTGCCTTTACCTGACATGCAGCCCCATATCATCAATGACTGTGGACATTTGCATGTTCTCTTCAGGCAGTCATCTTTATAAATCTCATTGGAACGGCACCAAACAAAAGTTCCAGCATCATCATATTGCCCAATGTAGATTCGCAATTCATCACTGAATATGACTTTCATCCAGTCATCCACAGTTCACAATTGCTTTTCCTTAGCCCACTGTAACCTTGTTCTCTGTTTAGGTGTTAATGATGGCTTATGTTTAGCTTTTCTGTATGTAAATCCCATTTCCTTTAGGCGGTTTCTTACAGTTCGGTCACAGACATTGACTCCAGTTTCCTCCCATTCGTTCCTCATTTGTTTTGTTGTGTATTTCCTGTTTTGGAGACATATTGCTTTAAGTTTCCGGTCTTGACGCTTTGATGTCTTCCTTGGTCTACCAGAATGTTTCCCTTTAACAACCTTCCCATGTTGTTTGTATTTGGTCCAGATTTTAGACACAGCTGACAGTGAACAACCAACATCTTTTGCAACATTGCGTGATGATTTACCCTCTTTAAGAGTTTGATAATCCTCTCCCTTGTTTCAATTGACATCTCTCGTTTTGGAGCCATGATTCATGTCAGTCCACTTGGTGCAACAGCTCTCCAAGGTGTAATCACTCCTTTCTAGATGCAGACTAATGAGCAGATCTTATTTGATGCAGGAAGAATTCTTTTAGTGTTTCTTCAAGGCAGAGAGTTGCCATTTGAAATGACTTTAATTTATTAGATAAAGAAGCAGATCCCACACATGGCACAAAACTAAACAACTGAATGGACATTGTGATTGCATAATTTTTGCCAGGGGTTGTAATAAATCTTTGTGTCCTGAATACCTCTTCCAAAAATGAATATGGTAAATAAAATAATTGTTAGTTTTAAGCATTTGAATTGGTTTATTCTTTCAATACATAAATAATCCAATAAAATGTGAAAAAGCCTTATTTACCGTACTGCTCCCATCCAGCCCTCCATATTATTTTGCACATATGGCACCCTGCATTGCTTCTTTAAGTCTAAGGCCAAGTTCACACGCTGCGTTTATCTGGCTTTTTTGTACTGTGTTTTTGTTGAATTTTCAGCAGCAAAACTGGATACGTTTCCGGAAAAAAAATGGAAGCGAAATGTATCATGTTTTTGACGCGTTTTTGCTGCTTTTTTTTCATTACTTTGGATTCAATGGAGAAAACAGTGGTGAAAACGTATCGCTAATTGACATGTTCATTTGTTTTCTGGATGCGTTTTCTGCCCCCAAAAATGGACCAGTAACAAACAAAGCATTTCTAAAAATTCATTGAATTTGCTGGGTCGCCACTGACCGTGCGGCGACCAATAATCGAGGCGCCTCTCGCCTTGGCGGGAGATTTGAATCCCGCTCTACTCATTGGCTGAGCGGAGCGGGATTCAAATCTCCCACCAAGGAGAATCATCGCTGAATCAGCGAAGCGCAATTCAAATCTCGCGCCATCGGGGCGAACAATCAGCGCTCTCGCCGCGTGATCCCGGAATTGGCGGGGTATCTTAATCCCGGCCGCCATATAGGAATACCTGCAACTTTGTGTAGTCCAGTGTTTCCAAATTGTGACCTGCGCTGCCCAATCCCATCAAACGCCGCCACTTCTAATTACATGTAAGTGGAAGACGTCTCTATGTAATTATCACAGTGCGCAAAGTCTCACTTCTGCACATTGGAATCACTGGCTGTTCAATAGGGCACAGTTAGGCGCGCCTGTGCGGTTCTCTGATTCCATGGTTTAGAAGCAATAAAGCTAGTGACAGGCTCCCTTTAACTCATTTAGAAATTGCTCTTATGTCAAATTAAATTTCCTCATTAAAATTAATTGAAATGCTATTAATTCGTTCCAGTCCTCACTTATGGCCCCCTAAACTGGTATATTGCCCCCATTCTGTTACTGTGTATATGATCTCCCAATCTGATACATGGCCCAATCCTGGTATATATATGAGCCCACCCTGGTTGTGAGGTAGTGCTTCGCATAGAGACTCGCTTGGCAACGGAATGACACCAACAACCGTGTTTTTTTTTTTCAAAAGTAACACAATATAGCAGTTTATTATGCTAGCATAAACTGCTTATAACATACTAGATGGTGGCCCGATTCTAACTCATTGGGTATTCTAGAATATAGAAATAGGGATTGCATGGGGAAGGCGGTGAGGGCTGAATAGGGAAGGACTTTGAGGATGGATTGGTGGGGAGAGGACGGTGTGGCAGGGGGGAGGAGGATGGAGGGGCACAGGTAGGGGGAGGACGGAGGGGAAGAGGATGGAGAACGGAGGAGGTAGCGGCGGGGTGGGGCAGGATGGAGTGGCACAGGCAGGGGGAGAACGGAGCACAGAGCGGGCGGGGGGGGAGGACAGAGGATGAAGCGGCGGGGTGGGGAGACAGAGCAGCACAGGCAGGGGGAGGACGGAGGATGGAGTGGCGGAGGGGAGGACAAAGAGGAGGAAGCGATGGGGTTGGGGAGGATGGAGCGGCACAGGCAGGGGGAGGACGGAGCAGCAGGGGAGGACGAAGCACAGAGATCGGGGAGAGGAGGATGGAGGACGAAGTGGCGGGGTGGGGGAGGCTGGAGCAGCCCAGGAAGGGGGAGGACATAGGATGGAGTGGCGGAGGGGAGGAGGAGAAAGGAAAGATGAGGAAGTGGTGGGGTGGGGGAGGATGGAGTGGCACAGGCAGGGGCAGGACGGAGCACAGAGCGCCGGGGGACAGGAGGATGGAAGACGAAGCTGTGGGGTGGGGGAGGCCGGAGCAGCCCAGGCAGGGGGAGGACGGAGGATGGAGTGGCGGAGGGGAGGAGGACAAAGGAAGGAGGAGGAAGCGGTGGTGTGGGGGAGGATGGAGAGGCACAGACAGGGGGAGGACGGAGCACAGAGTGGCAGGGGGAGGAGGACAGAGGGAGAAGCGGCAGGGTGAGGGAGGACGGAGCAGCACAGGCAGGGGGAGGACGGAGGATGGAGTGGCAGAGGGGAGGAGGACAAAAGGAGGAGGAAGCAGTGGGCTGGGCAGGATGGAGCAGCACAGGCAGGGGGAGGACGAAGTGACAGGGGAGCACGGATCACAAAGCGACGGGGAGAGGAGGATGGAAGACGAAGCGGCGGGGTGGAGGAGGCCGGAGCAGCACAGGCAGGGGGAGGACTGAGCACAGAGCGGCGGGGGAGAGGAGGACGAAGGACGAAGCGGCGGGGGAGAACCTACAAGACATTATTTACATTTGAACAACATACATAGCAGTATTTACATTTATCACATCAGCAGAACCTTAAGGCGACCCTTACCGACCCGGTCTGGTTCTAATGGCTGCTATGCCCGCCTAGCATTATTTACAAATCTACAGAACCCAATACCTCTACAGGGATCTTTATAGCCAGGGTCCACCATAATAACAGGAATCTTTCTGCCCAGTACATACGAGACCTTTACAGATCCACCGGGATCCCGGACACATCTAGTACATCCAGTCCCATACACATACATAGATCAACAGGACCATCACGACCTGACAGTCCAAATGGCGGTTACTGCTGCCTGGCCTTTGAGACATACCCAGTCTCACCCATGCATACCGTCCATTATACGGCTACATGAACTTCCACCTAGTAGCTGGCCTATACACGTGTACATCCAGTCCATCATACCACATCCATGGACTGCAGCCTACTCAGGCCCATACACATGCACACACAGTCCATCATAAAATATACATGGACTGTGATCCTTACAAGGCACCGCCTCATACACATCCACACACACAGTCCATCATAAAATATCCATGGACTACATCCTATAAAGGCTCAGACCAGGGTTTAGGAAACCTGAGCTATCGGGTAAACCAGGCGTCCCCAAGGTCTCCTCACCATGTGTTTCCAGGTCGCCAGCCACCTCCAAACCTCCATACCATGCAGGTCTCCAGGACCACGGCTGCACCCTTACGTTGAAGTGAGCACGCTCCAGGTTCGGCTAGGGTCCCGCAACTCCAGGAGCCACCTTAACCCGCTATCTGGCAACAGGCTTACACACTCGTCAGAGGGACAGGTGCCTCCCGCATGGAGAGTGCAGGCTTCTCTCCACGTCTCAAAGGGACGGGACACCTATGACCCACAACCTCACATCTCAAAGGTTCATCCTGATCTGATCTCCTTCTCTCAGCCCTGGGCAGCCTAATATCACTGCCAGCCACACCCACACCTGGGATCGCTGTCCGCAAACAGCATTCACACAGACCTAGCTGCAGTTAACCCTGTGTGTACTACTACAGAGCTAACACGCAGTTAACCCTATGTGTACTAAACAATCACCCAGATTGCAGCAGGCCCATGTGAGTCATACTGGCCATGTGCTATAGTGACGGCATGCCTCACATGGTACATGGCCACCCCGTATCCTGGTACATGGCCACCCCGTAACCTGGTACATGGCCACCCCGTATCCTGATATATGGCCACCCCTTGTCCTGGTACATGGCCACCCCTTGTCCTGGTACATGGCCACCCCTTGTCCTGGTACATGGCCACCCCTTGTCCTGGTACATGGCCAACCCGTATCCTGGTACATGGCCACCCCCTGTCCTGGTACATGGCCACCCCCTGTCCTGGTACATGGCCACCCCCTGTCCTGGTACATGGCCACCCCCTGTCCTGGTACATGGCCACCCCTTGTCCTGGTACATGGCCACCCCTTGTCCTGGTACATGGCCACCCCTTGTCCTGGTACATGGCCACCCCTTGTCCTGGTACATGGCCAACCCGTATCCTGGTACATGGCCACCCCCTTTCCTGGTACATGGCCACCCCCTTTCCTGGTACATGGCCACCCCCTGTCCTGGTACATGGCCACCCCCTGTCCTGGTACATGGCCACCCCCTGTCCTGGTACATGGCCACCCCCTGTCCTGGTACATGGCCACCCCCTGTCCTGGTACATGGCTCCTGCACACTGATTGACTGTTGGGATACTGTATTCGCTGCTCTCCACTCCCAGGATGATGGACGGGGAAACAGGGAATATTACCGTAGTTGCTTAATGAGCAGGCACATGTGATCACACTTGTGCTTGCATCTCAAAGCAAAAAAACAAAACAAAGCGATGGGTTTTATCTAAAAAAAAATGTGTATGTTGGTGCCCTCTTAAGTCAAGCTACTACTGTATATAAAATATATTGTTTGTGCTAATTTTCTTTATAAATGTTTGAGCCGCTGTCTTTGGGCTCAGTAATATTTCTATTGCTCTGCAAATGCATTTTCTATTTTGCTAGAATTACTGCTTACAATTTTCAATACTAGCCAGCCATCCCTATATGACAGCAAGGTGCTATATTGTGATAGTGCTGGTTCCCATTATCCAGCCTGAATCTAGCACAATGTAAGCAGAGCAGGCATCGAGGGAGTGAGCTGGCTCTCATAAAGTGGTGTCGAGAAGGTGAGAGCCATGGGGGTGCATAGCGGCAGAAGCGTCATCCATGAACTGGTAAATATCCGCTATAAACATACAGCAAAACATTTATCAGTCTAATTGATCTTTAATCTACTGTTAAAGAAGGTGTGTAACTGGTATAATTGTTACTGTGTCCTGTAACACTCAATCCAACATACTGTATATCATCCAGTATATACAAACTATGTAAAGAAAAGTATTGGGACATCCTGCATGCTCATTGAATTTGGGTTTTTCATTCATTCACAATGCCCTAGGGGTATAAAATCCAGCAATTCACCATGCAGAGAGAATGGCTCATTATAAAGAGTTCAGTGCATAGAGCGTGGTCCTATTATAGGATACCTCTATTGTAACAAGGCATTTTGGGAAATTTCTTCCCTCCCAATGTTTGGAAATCAAAACACCTCGGTCATGTAGTGGAGAACATATAAGTCGGATCAACGGGTGGTGAGTTGTTTAGTGCATAAAAGTCACCAATGATCTGCTGATTCAACACTTAGAGTCAATATCATCTCTGACATTCACATCGGCACAAAATCTGTGCATCGGTGGCTCCATGGTATGATTGACCATGACCGAGTAGCTGCAAGCAAGCCGTAGGCTATAAAGCAATTCTGAAAAAATGAGACAAATGCGCAATAGGGTCTTATCTCTAGATAATAGGGGTATATGTATGGCGACAAGGGCCTGCTCACCTGATCTGGTTGTGTAAACCCACAACCAGTATGAACGCTTAGTCAGTAGCTGCTGCTGGATCCACACATCTACGGTTTACCTGGCTTCTTCCTCGTATGATCCGCGCTGCTACCAAGAGGAAGGAGCCAGGAGGGGCTCCGAAACGCGTAGGACTAAAGAGTTAACTTCAACCAGACTATCCCTTGTCCTGGTCTTCCTTTGATAGCAGGGCAGATCATACGACACATATATGTATGTATATATATATGTGTGTATATATGTGTGTGTGTGTATATATATATATATATATAACTAGAAAAAAGTACTCTGCAGCACTCAGCTACTACCAATGATGTACATATGCTGACAAGCTATATATATATATGAGAAAAAAGTTTAAAAACTTACGTTTTTTTCAAAAAACTCAAAATCTTATCTTTTTATTTCTGGGGTTCTTGGTACACACATTGGCCAATGTCTGTTTGCTCATCGACTGCGACAAAGTGACCCCAGGTCTGATGAGTCCTACGCTGATATCCCTATCCTCCTTGTCCGCTCCCCACTTCTCAGTGGGCAGACTCCATCTCGACCCTAGATCACCTGTGGTCAATGAGGGTGCAAATTGCAGACATGGAGCCAGCAACTCCATAAGATACAAAACAGAAAAAAACCTGCACAGCACTCACAGACTAATGTGAACTGGTGCCAGCAGGGACGCTGGATCAAATAACTAGAAAAAAGTCTCTGCAGCACTCAGCTACTACCAGTGGTGTACATGTGCTAACAAGCTATATATATATGAGAAAAAAGTTTAAAAACTTACGTTTTTTTCAAAAAACTCAAAATCTTATCTTTTTATTTCTGAAGTTCTTGGTACACACATTGGCCAATGTCTGTTTGCTCATTGAGTTTTTAAACTTTTTTCTCATATATATATATATATATATATATATATATATATATAGCTTGTTAGCATATGTACATCATTGGTAGTAGCTGAGTGCTGCAGAGTACTTTATTCTAGTTATTTGATCCAGCGTCCCTGCTGGCACCAGTTCACATTAGTCTGTGAGTGCTGTGCAGTTTTTTCTGTTTTTTTCTGTTCTTTTTTCTGTTTTGTATCTTATGGAGTTGCTGGCTCCATGTTTTGAACAGCATGCATCTTCTTCTCTTTTGAACAGCATGCATCATCTGTTTTGATGCATCCAGTTCCCAATGCAAAGAAAGGGATGTAAGAATTGAAGCATCATTGCCATCTTCATGTTCCGCACAGGCGCTCCTTACAATACCGTTTTAGTGCACATTATTGAGAGCTCCTTAGTGTAAGACAGTATTCAATGTAGTATAATTTGCAGTGGCTGGTTAATAACTTGACCACTGAACTCTGTGGCCTCCATTATCTTCAAGTAACACTTCCAACCTGTTTCCCCTTGTTTAGAAAAACAGACAGTGTAACAAAAGCAAAATTAACCTGAATGGCCTCATGCTTGCTGTTTAGGTAGAATGACAATAGGTAGATTCATTAGCAATCATAACAGATAGGGGGAGCAAATTACCCTGCGGAGAGCCTGAAGTGGAACCAACTCCTGGGGAGTGACAGCCGAGGTCATCTGAAAGTGCACTACAGTGTCTGCTAATACCATGGATAAAGAATGGAATTAGCAACGGTCTTATGTTTGTGACTAAATCAATCGACAAATTAGCATTATACCACACCAGATTCTCCCATATCATAAATTTCTTTATTGATTTCCATGATTTTGATGTGGAATTTGTCACGACACTACAAAGTGCCGCCAAAACATTTGGGCTTCCTTTTAGATTTCAGATAATTCTTAAGGGTACTTCACACACAGCAAGACCGCTAACGATGTCGCTGAAACGGCACAGGTTTTGTGACGTAACAGCGAGCTCGCTTGTGTGACACGATCAGCGATCAGGCCCCTGCTGTGAGATCGTTGATCGTTACAAATCGTTCTGGACCATTTTTTGGTCTTCGGTCTCCCACTTGGCAGCGTGCATCGCTGTATTTGACAGGGTCAATGACCAACGATCTCAATACTACACCCGAGAGTGACAGGTTCCCAACGACCGCCGTATCGTTACTGCATCGCTGGTGGGATCTGACTGTTTGACTTCTCACCTGCGACCACGTAGCGACGCACCAGCGATCGCGGCCAGGTCAGACGCTGGAAAGTCTCAGCGTCTAAAGGGACCCTTAGGCTGTGTGTAGACTATATGGAGGCACTGCGTCTAGGACCTGTGGGAAGCCGTAGGTGAACGCAGGGAGAATCCAGCTGCCCAGTACCCACGATCTGCGTTCAGTGCAGGGCAGCTTCTCCCTGAGTTCACCTGTTGGTGAATAAATTAACATGCTACGGAGATGCGGAAGCGCAGCAACCTGCACTGCAGATGAAATAACACTGTGGGGGGGAGAAGCACAGTGAGCAAGTGATTTCTAGAAATCCCATCCACTGTGCTGGTAATACGCTATGCAGCATTATGCACGTAGTACAAATGCTGTGTCCATAACGCTGTATGCATGCACCCTTAAGCTACAGTGGAAAAATCATGGCATACAGAAAATATGAATTGTTACAGATATGTTCAAGGAAATTGGTGATTGTCTGAATGGGTAAAGAAGTCCTGTAAACAATATATGGATAAATTATCAGACCGTGTGGGTCTCTTCTTCTGCGCACCATGTATGCACCATCTATACATGTATACTCTTCATACATTTACCCCAGTAATTAGAAAGTATGTAGTGAGGTCATTGGCTTCCTTTTAGTGGAGGATGTATAGATGGAGTTTTATGATCTATATTCTGTAGGTGCGCTGACACATTAGAGCATAGGTCCCTAGATCTTATGAGTATCCAGGCCTCCCAAGTCTCCAACAGATGAAGAAGGATCGGGCATGTTGAATTTAAACTCTCACTTCTGGTTTTAGGAAAATTATGCCCCTGTGAAGCCTTTCTTTTGCAGCTTCTCCTTCCACTCCTACTATTGAAGTTGCATGCATGCTCGGCTGAACCAAACATGTAGAGAAGTAGCTGTAGACAGGGGCATAACTACAATAGGTGCAGGGGTTGCAATCGCACCCGGGCCCTACAGCCTAGGGGGCCCCAAAAGTCCCTTTGGCCTATAGAAAATGACTAATACTATTAAAGATTTCCAATAATTGGGGGCCCAGTTGGAGCTTTCGCATCGGGGCCCCTGGGCCTGAAGTTACGCCAATGGCTGTAGGCTAATAGAACCGATATAAAATGATACAAGGACCATATTTCTTGCCTTTATTCCAAAAAATGGTGATGTGTCAACTGTTGAAATCTTGGGTTCCAGTTTGCTGTTGGCTTTTCTCATTGTTGGATTTCTACATTGATAAGGGTGAGACAGATAAAGCTCACCAGCTCACCAGTAGGACATCCCTTATTGTGAATATACCGGGAATAGAAACCGGTATGGCTCCTAAATGCATTGTGGTGGCATAAAAGACAAATGACCACTTCAGAAGTACTTTTGTGGTTGGACATTACATCTGATTCATCAGTGTTTACATCAGAATTCTGCCTTAAAACACCTAATCTTACAACGTTTTTAACAACTTCATGTTAATTTTATGCCAATCTCCGTTAGCTTCGCACTGGGGCGGGCCAGGGTGTGACGAAGCCCAACCATCACACTTGAGTCATTTTCCTATTTATTCTTCTGCATCTACCTGGAAGGACTCTCGTCTACAACACCTAATAAACATCATGTCTTCTTGGTCATCGTGCGCCCATCACAACATCACGTTAGCAGATACTGATTAGGCATCACCCAAAATATAACATTGGTGACTAATATGTGCTCCAGTTCCCTTTTCTCTTCTATCCATCAAAGAGGACCCATGACATCTAATGCCTGATACCCACCACGTATTACCACATCCAACAGTAGAGGTCATCAGCTGTGGGTCATATTCAATGTTCATGGTTATACCCTAGATCCTGCAATTTGTACTGCCTTGCAATAAATACATGAAGTACCTACTATGACCTACCTTGAAGGTAATTGCTTACTGAAGGATGCACAATAGCTGCATATTGGTTCAGGTGAAGCCTGAAAGGGCTGTGTGTGCAAGACACTTGCAGATAACGTAAGGGTAGAAATGGGACACAATGAGGGCCTATAATAAATTGCTGATAAGAGCCAACAATCCACCAATCTGCATCTGTTTTTCAGTGTAATTAATCTGTATTGTACATCCCTCTCTGCAATCTGCAAATACTCTTACCTCCCCCTAAGTGAAGCCCATAAACATGGTAGTATGTACTTACAGTTTCTCTATTTCTCCAGTTTCCAGACACATTTGGTTGAAGCGGCTTAGGCAACAGTTCCTAATGGAGTCCACCTCCTGATAATAACCCTATTTGTCATATCTTTGATAAACTAACCTTTCACAAATGCTTGGAAACTGTATCAATAAGGAAGTGGAAGTCTCGCGTGTCGCCTGGTTACTCTCTTGCCAACTTGTGCGTTATCAGTTACTAGAATCCTCGGTTAAAGGATAAAAGTTAATTAGCTTAAAAACCATTGTTAAATAGGAGATGTTTAGTTGTAAAGTGGCCCAGGAAATATGACAAAACGCACTGATGCTGAGATTTATCGGGTTTCCAAAGCATTTGCAAATTTTGCAAGAGTCTCTCGGCTTTTAGTGATCACAGTATGACTTGGTAAGGTTCCTTCTGTTATCCTTGGGGAAGAGAAGACATTGGGTCGTCTTTAATAATAGTTCGCCCGTATTTAGCTTTCTGTTTTATTACACAATTTTCTGGGTTATTTTGCTTTCTTTTTACACGGTTTCTTTGGTTTGAAAAAAGACGCTGGTCCATCATCCTGTCTCCATCAGTTATACATTCTCTATCATTAGATGATTTAGAACCAATGATGCGCGAACCTGAACTTTAAAGTTTGTGGTCCGTGCCGAGCACCTAGTGTTTGGGCACAGGCCCAGAACACTACCTTCCCTGAGAAAGCCATGTTACTGTTCAAGTTCGGCTAGTGGAGCTGTGAGCATTATACTAACCAGTCTCCAGCAGCCACGCTCTCTTATGGGGTCCGCTCATTAACTTTCATGTTTATTAACTCCACTTACTCCCAACAGCAAATCTCAAACACCCACTATCGGTGATGGCATCTGTGATTGGCTGTTCAGTCAGACTGCGCCCCCCACCCATTGTGCATCTGTGTCTGTAATTGGTTGCCATACACATTAGTGTATCGGCAATGAACCTGCCATCATATGTGTGGAAATAAATAAATCATTAACAAAAATTGCCTAGTGGTCCCCCATATTCTTGATTCTTTGCGCAGATAAAGCGGACAGTCTGCAACCCCCAGCTATGTACTTTATATTGATTAACACATAACGGACCTCACACGGTTTTTTTAAATTAATTAAATAGTTTAAAAAGCCAGTGGCATGTAAGTTCCCCCCAGTTTGATACTCAACCAAGATAAAACACATGGCTGGGGGTTGGTATTCTCACCCTGGGGAGGCACATAGTTATTGCCACCCCCCCCCCCCAGGTTAAAAATAGCAGTCTGAAGCCAGCCCAGATATTGGCACATACATTAGAAGTTCCAAATCCTGGCGCTTTGCTAAAGTGCAGTGGCAATCACAGTTATAGAAGGGGTTAATGACAGCTGAAAATTGACAGCTGTCATCAAGCCCTAGGTTGGTAATATTAAGACCCCCATATTACCAAATCTATAGGTATATAATTAAAAACATAGACACAGAAAAATAATTTATTTAAGAGAAAACACAGACTCTCTCTTTTACCCATTTATTTACCCCAAGCATACACAGCTCTGACCGTAACTCCACAGCACAATGTCCCGCAAAGCTCCCCTAGCTCTGCTACATTGCAGTGAGCAGAGACATTATGGTATCCGCTCAACAAAAACAGCTTACTCACACTGACAGTCTCAGCAGTGAGAACAGTGACTTCAGTCAAGTTCATCTGAGGTCACAGCTGACATGGCTCAGTTGTGACCTCAGATGAACTTTCTGACGTCACCGCCCCCTAGCTCTTCCTGCCAAAATTGTATTACTCTAAAGCAGGTTTGGGGAACCTTTTTCTCCTGGGTTGCCATTTGGAAATTTCTACCATCCTTCGGGGGCCGCACAAAATTATCAACTTGAAAATTGCCCGCTATATTTTGTTAAACTATCAACTCATCCCTACTGTGGTGGCTGGGGCTGCTTCTCTTTGGCATGGCTGTGATGTTAGGTGATATTCATCATGTTAATTTACAACAGTTTTTCCAGGTTTGCTAGATCCATAGACATCACACGAGAGGCTGGGGTATATACCGTATGTCACTGGGGAGGCTGAGACTGGGGCATAGAGATCACTGGAGAGCTGGGTTTAAAAGGCAGCCAGCCAGCAAAACGTGTCTGACAGCCCAAGTACTCTGGTCCCCAGGAATCTACCCGAGGGTCGCAGAAAAGGTCATCGAGGGCCGCATGTGGCCCTGGGGCCTGAGGTTCCCCGCTCCTGCTCAAAAGTTTTAGTCCCCTTAAACTTATATGGGATTTAAGGTTTATTCGGTCCCCCATATTCTTGATTCTTTGCGCAGATAAAGCGGACAGTCTGCAACCCCCAGCTATGTACTTTATATTGACTAACACATAACGGACCTCACACGGTTTTTTAAAATTAATTAAATAGTTTAAAAAGCCAGTGGCATGTAAGTTCCCCCCAGTTTGATACTCAACCAAGATAAAACACATGGCTGGGGGTTGGTATTCTCACCCTGGGGAGGCACATAGTTATTGCCACCCCCCCCCCCCAGGTTAAAAATAGCAGTCTGAAGCCAGCCCAGATATTGGCACATACATTAGAAGTTCCAAATCCTGGCGCTTTGCTAAAGTGCAGTGGCAATCACAGTTATAGAAGGGGTTAATGACAGCTGAAAATTGACAGCTGTCATCAAGCCCTAGGTTGGTAATATTAAGACCCCCATATTACCAAATCTATAGGTATATAATTAAAAACATAGACACAGAAAAATAATTTATTTAAGAGAAAACACAGACTCTCTCTTTTACCCATTTATTTACCCCAAGCATACACAGCTCTGACCGTAACTCCACAGCACAATGTCCCGCAAAGCTCCCCTAGCTCTGCTACATTGCAGTGAGCAGAGACATTATGGTATCCGCTCAACAAAAACAGCTTACTCACACTGACAGTCTCAGCAGTGAGAACAGTGACTTCAGTCAAGTTCATCTGAGGTCACAGCTGACATGGCTCAGTTGTGACCTCAGATGAACTTTCTGACGTCACCGCCCCCTAGCTCTTCCTGCCAAAATTGTATTACTCTAAAGCAGGTTTGGGGAACCTTTTTCTCCTGGGTTGCCATTTGGAAATTTCTACCATCCTTCGGGGGCCGCACAAAATTATCAACTTGAAAATTGCCCGCTATATTTTGTTAAACTATCAACTCATCCCTACTGTGGTGGCTGGGGCTGCTTCTCTTTGGCATGGCTGTGATGTTAGGTGATATTCATCATGTTAATTTACAACAGTTTTTCCAGGTTTGCTAGATCCATAGACATCACACAGAGGAGCTGGGGTATATACCGTATGTCACTGGGGAGGCTGAGACTGGGGCATAGAGATCACTGGAGAGCTGGGTTTAAAAGGCAGCCAGCCAGCAAAACGTGTCTGACAGCCCAAGTACTCTGGTCCCCAGGAATCTACCCGAGGGTCGCAGAAAAGGTCATCGAGGGCCGCATGTGGCCCTGGGGCCTGAGGTTCCCCGCTCCTGCTCAAAAGTTTTAGTCCCCTTAAACTTATATGGGATTTAAGGTTTATTCGGTCCCCCATATTCTTGATTCTTTGCGCAGATAAAGCGGACAGTCTGCAACCCCCAGCTATGTACTTTATATTGACTAACACATAACGGACCTCACACGGTTTTTTAAAATTAATTAAATAGTTTAAAAAGCCAGTGGCATGTAAGTTCCCCCCAGTTTGATACTCAACCAAGATAAAACACATGGCTGGGGGTTGGTATTCTCACCCTGGGGAGGCACATAGTTATTGCCACCCCCCCCCCCAGGTTAAAAATAGCAGTCTGAAGCCAGCCCAGATATTGGCACATACATTAGAAGTTCCAAATCCTGGCGCTTTGCTAAAGTGCAGTGGCAATCACAGTTATAGAAGGGGTTAATGACAGCTGAAAATTGACAGCTGTCATCAAGCCCTAGGTTGGTAATATTAAGACCCCCATATTACCAAATCTATAGGTATATAATTAAAAACATAGACACAGAAAAATAATTTATTTAAGAGAAAACACAGACTCTCTCTTTTACCCATTTATTTACCCCAAGCATACACAGCTCTGACCGTAACTCCACAGCACAATGTCCCGCAAAGCTCCCCTAGCTCTGCTACATTGCAGTGAGCAGAGACATTATGGTATCCGCTCAACAAAAACAGCTTACTCACACTGACAGTCTCAGCAGTGAGAACAGTGACTTCAGTCAAGTTCATCTGAGGTCACAGCTGACATGGCTCAGTTGTGACCTCAGATGAACTTTCTGACGTCACCGCCCCCTAGCTCTTCCTGCCAAAATTGTATTACTCTAAAGCAGGTTTGGGGAACCTTTTTCTCCTGGGTTGCCATTTGGAAATTTCTACCATCCTTCGGGGGCCGCACAAAATTATCAACTTGAAAATTGCCCGCTATATTTTGTTAAACTATCAACTCATCCCTACTGTGGTGGCTGGGGCTGCTTCTCTTTGGCATGGCTGTGATGTTAGGTGATATTCATCATGTTAATTTACAACAGTTTTTCCAGGTTTGCTAGATCCATAGACATCACACGAGAGGCTGGGGTATATATGTCACTGGGGAGGCTGAGACTGGGGCATAGAGATCACTGGAGAGCTGGGTTTAAAAGGCAGCCAGCCAGCAAAACATGTCTGACAGCCCAAGTACTCTGGTCCCCAGGAATCTACCCGAGGGTCGCAGAAAAGGTCATCGAGGGCCGCATGTGGCCCTGGGGCCTGAGGTTCCCCGCTCCTGCTCAAAAGTTTTAGTCCCCTTAAACTTATATGGGATTTAAGGTTTATTCGGGCTTAAGTTCAAGTCAAGTCTGGTCCCAAACCCAGAATTAAAAAAAATAAAAATTACCTGGATCCATTGAACCTGAACATCGGCAGGTTCGCCCATCTCTGTGACTCACAATATGTTTTGTAGTCAGAAAAACATCCGGCCCTTTTTTTTTAATGTCATTCTACTGTCGCCCATTACTACCCCTTGTGGTCGGCATTCCACAGTCTCACTGCTCTAACTGTAAAGAACCCTTTCTTATTTAGCTTCCAGAATCGCTTTTCTTCCATGCTATATTTTAAAGCAAAAATTGTTAGTCTCAACAGGATTTGATGCTTTTTGTTACTATATATACATCGCTCACACTGAACTGTATTACAGCTAGCTGAAATCAGAACACTTCTGCAATATGATGCTACACCAGGCTGTATGGCAACACAATGGGTGCCTATGACATTGGAAATAAATGACAAGTATATTGCTAACTTGCTTAGTGTTATTTGGTATCTTAGCAAAATATTGTAGTGCGCATGCACGGCGCTCTTTGGCCTTTCCCGTAGCATGCACATTACAGTACTTTGCTCTGCCTCGGGAGGAGTGCGATCGGGGGAGACTGTGTGGATGACGTAGGATGCATCATCCACATGAAGCAAGAAGAGAAGGTGAGTATAATAAAAGTGGATTGAGGACATATATACAGTATTCTACTAGTGCATCTCAATGAATTAGTATATCATAAAAAATGTTACATTTATTTCAGTACGGTAATTCAATACAAAAAGTGAAACTCATAGATTTGTTACAAACACAGTGATCTATTTCAAGTGTTTATTTCTGTTAATGTTGATGATTATAGCTTACAGCCAATGAAAACCAAAAGGTCATTATCTCGTGCCGTGCTCCTTCATCTTCTGTAGTGTACCGCTTAGCTGACACTGACCAGGGTTCGGAAGGTGGCACTGGCATCCTCGTCCTGCAGTGTGACTGCCCAGAGGCCTCTAGAAGGACACCGGTATGATGATTGGCACATTGAAAGCTGGTGCGGCCTCAGTATTGAGGTCCAGGATATTACAGTGCAGTGTCTGTTGGAAGGTTTAGTTTATATGTTTGAGGTGGTTTTATCTCCATATTATCTAATAAGAATCAGTGCGATGTGTGTAGACATTACAGCAAGTTCATTTATCATTCGAGTCTCCAAAGTGTGGACTCAGAGGTATAATGATCAGGTGTACTTGGGGTAGCAGCTCATTAACTATGTGTTAATTATCTGTGATTACTATTTAAATGCAATGGCGGTTTCATTACATACTCCATTGTGAGACCGGTTTGATATAATTAAGTCATTCCAGTTTCCAACGCCTTCACCTATAACCCTTTCTTTTCTGCTGCACCCACAGCGGCAGCCTCCGCTCCCTCCGCAGGGACGTCTCTATTGAATTGATAAACAAGTCAGCATCTCATTTGCAAACATTCCAGTATTGGCTATTGATGACTTTAACCTTCACACCCAAAAGTTATACCTTATTAACGGCAACCGAGAGACAAAATCAAATCAATTAATATTTAAATTTTTTCCCCAGAAACTCATTATCTGTGTTGTCTATTTTTTTTTTTTTTTCCTACGGAAATGTCTTAAAGGGGGAGAGAATATTTTGATAGAGTTTATCTGATCTGGTGATATGTTGTCTGCATTCCGCTGATCATGGAGTGCATTTATAGCAGCTGTAGAATCTTGGACAAAGTGCTTCGGTGTCCGCGCTGCTGCTCCAAAGCCAAAGAAACACAGACACGGGAATGTCTGGTACAGCTACAGCCTTTATTTTCCTCCTACGCGTTTCGGAGCCTCCTCCCGAGCTGGGATGTTCCCTGAGGAAGGAGCTCGGGAGGAGGCTCCGAAACGCGTAGGAGGAAAATAAAGGCTGTAGCTGTACCAGACATTCCTGTGTCTGTGTTTCTTTGGCTTTGGAGCAGCAGCGCGGACACCGAAGCACTTTGTCCAAGATTCTGCATCACGACCACGGTCACCGTTGAGAGTGCGGTCCCTGCAGCAGCTGCTTGTACGCTATTCTACCAGTTGTGGGTTTCACAACTGACTAAGGTGAGCAATTCCACATCGACAAGTGAGAGTTTTTAATTGAGATAAGACCCTATATGCGCATTCTTTCTTTCACAGATTTATAGCAGCTGTGTCTGAAGTCTATAGGTCTAAAGGCCCTGTCACGCAGAACGACCGCTCCAGCGATCCCGACAGCGATAACGACCTGCCGGGATCGCTGGAGCGTCGTTACCTGGTCGCTGGGGAGCTGTCAAACAGTCAGATCTCCCCAGCGATCAGGGACCTGGGAGCCACCACCCACATCGCTGAAGGCGATGTTACAGCGTCCTCCCTGCTTAGCGCTGCCTGTAAAAAAAACTCATCAAAAATGGCAGGTAAATACCCATTGCACCTAGCAGCGGCTGCCAGCTCCCCTGAGAGGCAACACCGGTGTCTGTATACCGGTGCTCAATCACCTGCAACCCACAGTGGGGGCGGTTGTGGCACCAGCGTCCGGCCATGCTGTCAGTGAGGTGACTGGTGGCATTTAAAGACACAAGGTTACCAGTGTTCTGTTGCTGCCTGTAAGCAGGGAGGATGCTGGTAACTATGATAAACAGCGGGTATCTAGGCAGCGTGTGCTGCCTAGATACCCGCTGTTTATCATAGTTACCAGCGTCCTCCCTGCTTACAAGCAGCACTAAGCAGGGAGGACTCTGGTAACTATGATAAACACCGGGTATCCAGGCAGCGCGCGCTACCTAGAATACCCGCTGTTTATCATGGTTACCAGCATGTGAGGTCACTGATCGCTGGTTTCTCGCAGTCACACGCAGCGATGCATGCTGACCAGTGGGAAACCAACGATCAAAAAATTACCCAGAGCACTTTGCAGCGATCAGCGACCTCACAGCAGGGGCCTGATCCCTGCTAAGTGTCACACATAACGACATCGCTGGAGAGATCGTTGTAACGTCACAGTTACAACGAACTCGCTAACGATATCGTTGTGTGACTGGGCCTGAACTTATATCACAAAGGAAGTCCTATCTAGACTGACACTGACCCATTCTGGGGGTCCGAGCTTCTGAATCTCCGCTGATCTAAACTTCTGATGTAATTCCAACACTTCATAATTGTTTTTGACGAGTAGAATTATTGTCCCAATAACTTGGTGTTACAGATTGGAGCGCAGCAGGATGGCTCAATGTTGCTTTGCTACCAAGTCCAGTATCTACAATTATTACCAAAGAAAAAACGGAGAGAAGGAGTGCGTTTTTGGAACAACGTTTGTATTGAAATAAGCTCGCAGTGCCAATTATAACAGAGAGGGGGCACACATGGGGCAAAGTATAGAAAACACCAATATTGCACAATTTACATGATCAAATTTCAGCTACAGACATAAATAGGCATAAAAAGCATGCAATATACAGAGGATATGTGCATCACATCACAATATTACACAACCATATAAAATGACATATAATGCATATGCATGACATCAAGGATAGATGCCTATACTGGACCTCATATTATTGCACATTATATCATGTTAGCAGCATACATGTCTCAGTAGCTCCACTAAGTATTACTCCATTGTATAAAGTGCAATGCTGGTGCTAATCAAAGTTACCCCATAGTGGGGGCACCAGTATTGCTGGAGTAATACTTAGGGTACCTTTACACGCGGCTACATTTCTAGGGTGGCTGGTTGCAGTGAAATCATGGAGACAAGGTTCTATCTTGTTGCTGTGTACAAATGGAATAATCTCTCCATGATTTCACTGCAACCAGTAAGTTACCTGTAGCCACCCTAGAAATGTAGCCGCGTGTAAAGGTACCCTTAGTGATTCCTTCTGTGGAGCTACTGCTGCTAACATGATATAATGTGCAATAATATGAGGTCCAGTATAGGCATCTATCCTTGATGTTATGCATATGCATTATATGTCATTGTATATGGTTGTATTTTCTTTGGTAAAATGTGATATTGGAGTCTGTAGAACTAAGTGATTATACGTCACTTGTGCCCTAATTACAGATTGTATGGAATTGTATCTAATATCTACAATTAGTTTATGTTCTCTCCGTGTTTGCATAGATGACCTCCCACACTACAAAGACATGATAGGGAATTAGACTGTGACTTCCAAAAGGAATCTAACCCCAGATTATGTCTGTAAAAGGCTATGGAAATTTGATGATGCTAAAGAAGTAAAAAAAAAGCTGATACATTGAGTCAAGAAGAGCTTTATGCCATAGCCCCAGGGTCCCCAACCTGTAGTTTAGGAACCACATGTGACTCGCGCATCAGTGATGTGTGACTAGTGGCGGTCTTCCAGCTTGGTGCATGATCATGTCTAGCAACATCTATAAAGAGCAGGTCTGTAGTTGGTGACTATTGCGAGTAGCTCCATATAGAAAAGCAAATCTAGATGGGGATAAGGTGGGAACCCCTGGACTTTGGTATAATGGCTCGGTGGGATTTGTGTGGAAATGCTCTGGCTGTCATTATGCCGGTAATGGCGGCTCTGGGTGTCACTACTGCGAGGGAGTTAGGAGCAAGATGGGGCTCGGGAACCTTTATCAGGGCTAAATTTGGCTTCGAAAATCTTCCATAGCTGAATGTGGCTTGTGACCATCTTTCAGAGCTCGATGTGGCTCAAGGTCGGAAAGGTTGGGGACCTCCGCCATAGCCTGTGGTGGCAGCCAGATTGGAGCGCACTTTAGTCTGATAGCTGCATCTGTAATAACATACACCAAGTGGTGCTCTGTTTCTTACTTCCTCCATTATCACAAGAAGGATTAATGGGAATCTGCCAGCATGTTTGGGCTATGTAATCTGAGAGAAGCATAATGTAGGTGCCGAGTACCAGATTCAGCTATGCTTCACTTCTTGGTGTTCCATGATGTAGTTTCAATAAAATCAATGTTTTATCAGCAGGGGATTATCACAAGAGAACTAGTTGTCTTCCTGCCTGATGGCCTATTGCTCTGTCTAACCCTGCCTCTATCAGTTATTGGTAGCTCTCTGTCAGTGTGTCATGGCAATAAATAGTTAATAATTTATATAAGTTTATTGAAGTCATTCAGAAATCTTCCAACAGCATGTTTATATAAATCCTTGCACTTTCCTCTAGTTATCACTTCTCCTTCTTCTTTTTCTTCCTCCCCTCCTCTGGAATTTCTCTGTCTCAGATTCTATATAATATTTTGATTTAGATGTAGCAGTGCTGAAGCTCTTGTCAAGATGTTCCCGTACCGAATGTACTAACCAAGCTAAACTGAATTGTTAACTAACACACGAAATATGATTGAATGTTCTCTTCAGAATAAAATGCAACACCCCTTTAATATCTCTTTAAGGAGCCGTATAAAAACTGGCTACCCCTCCCTTAATAAAGGTCTTTGTCATTAAGCTCTACTTTGACTTGTTGCCAGCGTGGTTCTTACGGTGGCGTGCACACACTTAGACAAAGCATCAATTTGGCAGCAGACACTTAAGAGGACAGCCCACTCGAAAAGTGTGAAGGCCTCCCATGACAAGTGAACACAGAAAGCTGATGATCAGTGGTGTGAGTGGGTTATACAGAGCTCAGCATTCATAGAACTTGGAGGTCTGCAGCAGAGAAAACAGGGATTGTATGAAATGATAGCAAGCAGCCAGGCAAGTGATACATTTTCAGAATCAGAGTCTCTTCCCCTACATTATGCTGCTATCAGTTTATATAGCAGAACTGCTGACTCATTCCGTGTAACATGCTTATCTAAAATGGCTTTATGTCTCACATTTGTTTTCTTAAGATTTCATATGCTGTAAATGGTCATTTTCATCTCAGTGTGATGTCTTCTTCCTCTCCAGCTTCTCCGGTGAGATGTCCTGTGACTACCTTCAGCTTCTCCAGTCTATACAGAGTGCAATTCACCAGGGAAACTTTGATGGATCCAACCCCCAGGTATCCATCACCTACACTGTCTTCTATATTCACATAAGTAATTGTATGGTGGGAATTCTCAGGGGTCAGTCCAGAGGATGTAGAAAAATAAGGAGCAGGAGTGAGCTGCTACCAGGCATTGACCATGATCAGGGCGATGAAGGTCAAGTAGTAGACATGTAAGGCTATGTGCCCACACTTTGCATTTGGTGCTGTCATTTTTTTGCACCAAATATGCATCTTCTGGCAGAAATACGCACCCAAACAGCAATGTCCCAGCTGGGGCCTGATACACCCAATGTGGAGACACATGAACTGCAAAACTATATTTTAGTTCTTGTGGTTTGTTTATGATATGGTATCATGATTATGAAAGTTAGAGACCTTAAGGTACCGTCACACGAGGCGACGGCACTGGAGATGTCGGCGGCGACTGGCGGGTGTGCTACGTTTTTGGCGCCCCGCCAGCGTCGCCGTCCCCATTAAGGGGCGACACCTCCAGCGCCGCGCCGGCGATCTGTCAGGCAGCATCGCCGCCGGGGTCTCTCAAAACGCCATGGCTCCCAACGCCTGTCAGGTCGCCAGCGGCCATTTACATGGGGCGATGTATGCACATCGCCCCAGATCGGCCGCCTGAAACCAGGCAACCAGTAAATGGTGTCGCCCTGGCCCATTTACATTAGGCGATGCAGGGGCGATATCGGCGCCGACAGGCCACGCCCCTTCATCGCCTATTAAATCGGCGGTACCGTCGCCTCGTGTGACAGTACCTTAAGTGTTGCTCTCCGCGCTCTTCTCTCTTGCCTTGGTCAAGCTTTTCCAGCCCCCCTTCACGTAGTCCTGCCTACTGCCGCTACCTCACTGATGGGGTGTCTGGTGCTGCTTCCACTATGCTTCTTGTGTACTAAAAAATATTTTTTTGTGTACAAAAATGTCATCCTAAATATACCTCTAACATGAAGTACAATATTGAATAATAATTAGGGTGCTCAGAAGTAGAAATCAATTCAAATATATGGAAAAACTTCAGCATACAAAAAGGATGGGTGAAAAAAGATTCAGAACAGGGGTTCGCTATAATTAGGCGTCCAGTTCGTACACTAGTGATCATACCAACATTTCGGCCTTAAGATGCCTATATCAACGTTTATCTGGAACAGTGTATGAGGAATGAGTAAGGGTCTTGTGGTCAGAGAAGCATGAGGTTCTTTAATTCTTATTAATCACAAGGTTCAAGAATATCCATAGGTAAGGTCCTGAATGGAGGCTGTGTCCAAAGGAGAAAACGCATGGACCTGAGAAAGCTTTTCACACTGTGAAAGTCCTATCTTGAACCTTGTGATTAATAAGAATTCTAGAACAGCACGCTTCTCTCACCGCAAGACCCTCATTTGTTGCTCATACACCGTTCCAGATAAACCTTGATGAAGGCCTTTTGAGGCCGAAACGTTGGCATGATCACTTGTGCATGAACTGGACATCTAAAAAACAAACACCTGTTCTGAATCTTTGTTCACCCATGGCTGAAAAAAAACAACAAGACAATAAACACATAAAGAGGCTTTACTGCCTACATTGAATATACATGAAGTACAATATATCACGAAAAAAACTATCTTGGAATCTATCTTGGATCTGGGATCCGTTGAAGCGTATTAGAGTTATACCCACTTAAAGTGACACTGGTCAGAATTGTGAAAACTGGTTGGCCTGGTCATAAGGGTGAAAACTGGCTGGGTGGTGAAGGGGTTAAGGCTTCTAACAACCTAACAACATGAAAGAATATTTTACGATGGTGCAGATGTAAAGCAGACGTAAATGTTATTTATTAACTTTTTTTTGTGTGGTTTTACTATCTGGATTAAAATAATAATCAAAATTCGAAAATTGCCAAATTTTTGAAAATGTCAAATTTCTTATATTTTTGTAAATAAACGCAAAACCTATTGACCAAAATTTACCTTTAACCCCTTAAAGACTGAGCCTTATGTTGTCATTCTGACCAGTGTCACTTTCTGACGTTATAACTCTGGAACGCTTCAATATATCCCAGTGATTCCAATGTTTTCTCATGACCTATTGGACTTTATGTTAGTAGTAAATTTAGGATGATATTTACTGCATTTTTTTGAACAAAGAGAGTGTTTATACACAGTGGAAACAGGACAAAGTGCCGGTGATCCGCGCTGCTGAATGGAAAACCAGGACCCAAGAAGTCTGGGGCAATGGTGTGACTTTATTCCGTTTGCGTTTCGGAGCAACCTCTGCTCCTTCCTCAGGGTTTATCGGATAATTCCTGGGGAAGGAACATAGGAATAAAGTCACACCATTGCACCAGACTTCTTGGGTCACGGTTTTCCATTCAGCAGCGTGGATCACCGGCACTTAGTCCTGTTTCCAGTTGTTTGCACGTGGAGGTGTGGATCCAGCGGCAGCTGTACGAGCGCTAATACTGGTTGTGGGTTCACACAACCAGACCAGGTGAGCACATTTCATTGGGCGATTGCCCCATTCTACCTAGAGATAAGACCCTATGCGCATTTTTGTCTCACAATTATAGATATGTTTACACACAGTGACAGTTCAAATCTGTGACGGGTATAGCCGTCATTGGTCATGAAGGGGTTAATATAAAGTATAATGTGTCACATAAAAACACTCTGTCACTGTGTAGGGAATAATGATAAGGGAATGGCAGTTACGGACAGGGTGACCAGGGAAGCCTAGTCTGACCCTAGTCTGGAAACCCTGAATGGCCCTGATCCCGACGGTATCTCTGATGGTGAGAAGGTTCAGGCCTCCAGCCTCTCCCTAAAACTCCTCCACCAGCCCTGCTCTTTTCCCCCCTCACCTCCCTCCACAGAACTGGGATACAGGAACTCCAAAGGAAAGGACTTCAGCAACACAAACACACAGGTCAGCACAGCACGACTTCCAGGCATAGAGTGAATCTCTATCAGCAGCACCACCTGGTGGAAGGAGAGGCTACTTAAAGGCTAGGGGGAGGGGAGCCCAGGTGAGTCACACATTAACCTCTCAACCAGCAGCCGAACTCATAATGAATGCAGTTCTGGAGCACAACACAGGAGGCCAGGACCTTCACAACTATCAACCATGAAGCTCTTAAAGACAAACACATACACGGCAGCATCCAGCAATGTCAGCGCCAACTGAGAGCGCGACACTCTCAAAATCACTGAAATACATTAAACCATTTCATAGTATTGTCACATAAGGTGACACTGATGAGATTTGAAAAAATGTGGCCCAGCCACTAGGGGGTTAGGCCAAATCTGCTCCAATCCTAACGTTGCTCCTGTTTCATGGTAAGCCTCATGCCAATATTTGGGTTCAGCAGTCACTGTAAAGAGTGTAAACATCATAATTGGTGCCGTGTTACACGATTGAATCAGGTTTTAGTTGTTAAGGTAGAGGAGTTCTAGAAAGCTTGTTATTATTATAAGGTGAAAATGCTTGTACTGTGTTAGCCAGTGGATAGAAAAATATTAGAATGTGAGAGTCATCAGTGGCTGATAGCTTTTAATGGCGAACTGAAAAGATGGTAAGAAAAAGCAAAGCAAACTTTCGAGACACTATGGTAAGAGAAACACCCAGCTACATTCAGGACACAACTGACCTATTGAATAAAGTATCAGCAATAGGTCCTCTACCAGAAGGAACCATCCTCGCCACCATGGATGTGGAATCTCTGTACAGCAACATCCCACACCAGGATGGATTAAATGCCTGCAAAGTCTTCCTGGAGAACACAGGAATTGATGCTGACTCTGTGGTAGAACTCGCAAAATTCATCCTCACGCACAATTACTTTACATTTGATGACAACATATATTTACAGGAGACTGGCACAGCAATGGGGAGCAAAATGGCACCACAATATGCAAACCTTTTCATGGCCAAGCATGAAGGTGACTTTTTATCCTCTTGTCCTATCAGGCCTCTGGCCTACTACCGTTACATTGATGACATTTTGATCATCTGGACAGTGAGCAACAGCTGAAGACGTTCCACGAACACTTTAATCAGTTTCATCCCACCATCAATTTAACACTTACTGTATATACTCGCGTATAAGCCGAGTTTTTCAGGCCAAAAATTGGGCTGAAAAGTCCCCCCCCTCGGCTTATACACGAGTCACTGTATACTGTATACAGTATACAGCAGCCCCCCCCCCCATATCAGTATACAGGGCCCTCCCCCCCTTGGGTAGCAATCCTGTAAAGGAAGAGATTAGTATACTTATCCCTGCCGCTGTCCCGCTGCCGCCATCGCGCTCCTCCGGCTTCATCCGCTGGGCGCAGGCAATGACGTCATTGTCTGCGCGCCAGAGGAGGAAGCCGGAAGACGCTGGATGAAGGCGGAGGAGCGCGATGGCGGCGGGACAGCGGCAGGGATAAGTATACTAATCTCTTCCTTTACAGGATTGCTACCCAAGGGGGGGGGGCCCTGTATACTGATATGGGGGGGCGGCCTCTGGGGCACTACCTCTGGGGCTGCTGTATACTACCACTGGGGCTGCTGCTGTATACTACCACTGGGGAGGCTGCTGTATACCACACTGCTGGGGGCTGTATACCTGTGCTGGGGTCCACCCTCGGCTTATACATGAGTCAATAGGTTTTCCCAGGTTTTGGGGGCAAAAGTAGGGGGGTCGGCTTATACACGGGTCGGCTTATACACGAGTATATACGGTAACTATTCCTGCACTGAAATCAGTATTATGGACACCATCATCAAGCTACGGAACAATGAAGTAGAGACATCTCTGTATCGGAAGCCAATTGACCGTCCAACATATCTTTGATGGGACAGTTTTCATCCAAAACACATAAAAAACACTTGTGTACAGCCAGGCCATCAGATACAACCGGATATGTTCCAACCCTAAACATAGAGACAATCACCTTGAGGACCTCTGAAAGACCTTTTTTGAATCAGAGCCAATATCCAAGAGCAATCGGGAACCAGATTACAAGAGCCACCAGAATATCAAGGAATCATCTCCTACATTACAAAACTAGAGAAGAAAGCAACCGGGTCCCTCTTGTAGTCATCTACAATCCAAGTCTGGAGATGTAAAGAGGAGCCGCACGGAAACTGCAACCACTACTATAAAAAGATGCCCGACTAAAATCCATATTTCCGCACCCCCAACTCTTGTGTTTTAGACAACCTCCGAATCTAAAAACATCATTGTAAGGAGCGCCCTGTCCTCTCCAGCAGCTACAGGAACCTTTCCCTGCAACCAGAACAGGTGCAAAACCTCCATCTATAATGACAATGGACAAGATAAAGATTCCTGGGACAGATCAGGACTCCAAGAACCCAGGTAACTTCAGCTGCACCACAAGCAATGTGGTGTATTTAATCATATGTACCAAATGTCCAATAGGTGGCATGTATGTAAGGGAGACTGGACAAAAATTCAGAACAAGAATGAATTCTCATTGCCACACAATAAAAGAAAGGAGTATGGACCTACCTGTAGCCAAACATTTTTGTAGCTCTGATCACAATTTAACAGACACGAGTCTGCTCATTTTACAAAGTAACTTCAAATCTCAAAGACAGAGAAGAATTTGGGAATACAAATTGATAACTACCTTTGACATATTCAAAGCAGGATTGAGTGTTTGACATGGATTCATGTCTTCTTACATCAATTGAAAGACCATTTGTGGACATCACATCTTTGAAAAGACCCCATTTAGAGGACAATTAACTTTGACACTTCTTATGTGAACTGTTATCACAACCATTTTAACCCCACACCCCCATTCTTGTTCTTGGACCAACCACTAATCAAAGGACCATATAACTGTATGTTCCTTTTACTTCCCCGGCTGCTCCTTCCCCCTCCCAACTGACCACTAAATTCTTCACGTTACCTGTATTATGGATTGCATTACCCACCCTGCATTTTGTATGTATGATGTATGTATGCTGCTTGAAGAAGGAGGGCAACCTCCGAAACGTGCACACAAGGCTGGAATAAAGAGAAGTCCACTTTGAGGAAGTGATGGAGTGCTGCCTGTTTTTTTTGGAATCTATGGTTATGACGGATGGAGCACCGTTGGCTCAGGAAGTATTGCACCCACTAATAAGGGTAAGGTTGTGCTGATACTATTTTTCATTTTTATATATATGAGTGTGTGTTTCTCCAGAAGTTGTATCATTGAGCCTGATGAAGAGGCCATAGGGTCTTGAAAGTTTGCTTTGCTTTTTATTACCATCTTTTCCATTAGCCATTAAAATGTATCAACCATTGAGGACACTCAGATTCTGTTATAATTATAATAATTAACTGCATTCAGATCGATTTCGAGCCTTGGCGACTTGATTTATAAACGCTCTGTAGGAAGATCAATCTTGCGAGAGCCTAGATAAGTCGACCAAGGCCTTCTCTGCCGTTATATGAAGCCATCAGGTTGCTGGTTTCCTCTTCGCCTTGTACCTTCTGTTCTTCTACCATAATGTCCTTCTCTAGTGATCGCTCTCTTCGTATGATGTGTCCAGAGTAGACAAGTCGTAGCTTGGTGATCATTGCTCATGTAACTGTGTATTATTTAGCCTTATGTGCTACTACAAGGGCAAGCATGATCTGGTCACTCCTAGGTATTGTGGTTCATCAGCAACTCAGGTTACCTGCGGACTGATGATGAGTGGGTTAGTAGTATTGAGCGTCATTAGGCTAAGTTCACACTATGCGTTTGTGATGTTTTTTGTGCTGCGTTTTTGCACAAAAAGGATCCATTTTTGTCATGGCAGCAAAGTCTGAGACTTCTGAAATGCTGTGCCAAAGTCTGAGTTTTTTCCTTATCAAGTTTTGTTGCAAAAACCTGATCAGGAAAAGAAGTAGCATGTCAAATAAGTGATCCGGATCTGGATTAAAAACGCTCCGATACTCACCCCCCGGCGATCCCACAGTGAGCCCAGGTGATTGTGCCGGTGACAGCCTGACAAAACAAGGGAGACACAGAGGCACAGATTGTGCCTTATCACTCATTACCACCAAAATGGTGACCCCCAGATGGACCTTGCTCACCTGGTTCTGTTGTGTTCACCCACAACCGGTTTGTATGCCTGAGATGACAGCTGCCTCAGGACCCGCACCGCCACGTGAACCGTGAGAAAAAGAGTGTCCCTGTGTATCTTTTATCGGGCAGCAGAGCGGAACTGAGACACCACTCCTATCTTGGATGTTTCTGGGTGACAGCCTGAGTCACATGGGGCGCAGTTTCTGGAAGTGCTGCACCCATGGCCGGAGGAAGAAATCACCGGTCACCATGAGATCGAAAACGGAGCAAAAAAGCAACACAAATGGATGATGCGTTTTTGAAACTGCACCGAAAACGGATCAATAAAATACAGAGCACAAACGCTCTGTCTGAACTTGGCTTTACTCCACCGCGCTCTACATAGCTGAGTATTTTGCCTCCTATTTTTACTTTCTTATAGGGGTTTGTTGTATATTAACTTTGCTTTTCCTTTTGTTTTTCTTCTTGGGCTGTTGTCTTTCTCCAGCAGTGTGGAATATCTGAGCTCATTTAGCTGCTCAGATTTCAGTCTGCAGAGACTCGTGGGCAATGCTTGCTTTGCCTTTGGTGGCAGTGCCCCTCCGGAGAAGTAAATTGGTCCCTGACAAGAACCTCTCCCCGCTTGCTGCTATAACTATGGTAACAGGCATGTCATAACACTTCCCACAGTACATCGTGCAGAATTTTGTCTTTTTTTGTAGGATGACAGTTCATCTAAAATTCAGGACATGTTACTGGCGGTAGAGTAAGAGAAAAACATGACAACAGCAGCACCATCATTAGACAAAATGCTGCTGTGTCAATTTGCTGTGTTGACTTCCAGACGTCTGCTTTTTAGCTGGTGATACCTTTATTTCTATGGCTGTTCTTTTTTTGCACTTTCAGGTTACAAATAAATATAATATTTTATGTTGAAAATGTGATTAATATTCCCAGTTACTCAACCAGAACATGTTTACGAAAGAATTTTGAGACTTTTCAAAGCGCTTTACGTTAGTTTTTGACGTAAACTTTTTGATGAATCAGGACCTCTCTGTTTTTGCGCTACTGTTGTTTTGTTGTAATTTTTAGCTACATTTTTCACGTTGTAACAGACGATTCATGGATCATGTCATTTCGAGATTTCACTTAGAATCACTCAACACCATTTTCATTGCCGAAGAAAAACGGCAAACAAACCTTCTGAGAAACTGTATTAAGCATGCTGTTTGTAACGCCACCCCCAATTGATGCAATAATTTATTGTCTTGAAAATGTTTGACCATCTATGTGTCTAATGCTAGAGGACTGCATTGTGTAGATGTCCTGATTCCTCCTCTCTGTGATCGGGGCATACTGAGCTGTCTGTGTCTAACCTGGAGCCTGGGACATGCTGTGCTGTCTGTCTCTAACCTTCCCTGAGGAAGGAGTTGGGAGATAACTCCGAAACATGTTGGACAAATAAAGAAGAATCCTGTTTGATCCAGACATTCCCGTGTGGCTGGTTTTTTATCTCCATTAATTGAAGTGGCAGTGCGGACCCACGGTACTTTGTCCTACAAGCTAACCTGGAGCTGGGACGTGCTGATCTGTCGGTGTTCTGAGTGACAGCTAAGTACAATCCTATACTAGTAGGTGCTGGGCTTCTGCAGGAGTTCCCTTTTTCTCTTTAATTGCCCAGTTACTTAGCTGAGCAGCTTACCCCAGAACATTGCCAGTCTTAGCATTCAGCTTTGTGGTGCTTGTTGGCCTGTATCTGTTCTTGTTGTTCTGATTATTGTTCCTAGACCTCTTGCCTATTCCTTTTCTCTGGTCTACTACTCGCTAGGTATTCTGACTCTGGACTATTATCTGATTATGTTCTATCTATCTCCATAATCTTTGTCATGCCATCCTGGTATCTGACATCAGAATGCTGGGCTATCCTGCCTCCACAGCTTGATCTTTGTAGTAGTGTCACAGTACTATTCCCCACTAAGGAAGAGAATCATTGAAGACGCATGCTGTTTGTAGTGCCCCTTGATAGAGTATGGACTGAACCGATCTTGCAGCTTAACCACATTCAAGTGAACGGTGTTGAGCTGTCTGCTTTAGACACAGCCCATGGACAAAAGTAATACAATTCTGGGCAAGAAAAAGCCTTGTTTTTTAATTGCATAGTTTCCAGGCTACTGTATAGATAATTCTGAATGCTGACACAGCACAATATGCAGAGGGCTGCGGAGATCAGGCATTGTGCAGTGACGAGTCCCAACGCCTCTTCTAGTCTTAGCTGCCAGGAGATATGGGGGGATAGCAGTGCAGACTCCATGCTGGATTGTTGATTTGTCTGGTTGCATTTATTACGTTGGGTGCAGTTGATGAGCAGCAGCTTTGAGTTCAGTTCCGGAACTTTATTTTGTGTATTACAGTTGTTTGCCTTACATTTTATGGTGCGGCAGAGGAATAGATTGTGTAATGAATCCCATCTTCTGCAGAACTTTCTAGGAATACATGAGAATTGCTTTTACTTATGTCTTGGGATCTCCTCTTCCTCTAATAAATACATGATGATAATCTCGGATTAGGTATTTCTCTTGGCTTCAGCAGTACACACACTCATCATGTGCCCAGTGTGGTCCCTGCTTCACGACTGCCTGCTCTCAAAATAGTGCCAGACTCACACAGAGCGCTCTCCTGGCACCTCGGCTTGTCTGCTCTTCTCTGGCTCCCCGTTCTCTCCCAGGGCATGGTTTTCCATCTGCAGCCTTTTTTTCTTTATTAATTTATTTATTTCATATTTTTTTTTGCCACAGCAGGGACATGTGAGTCCTTCCTCAATGTACAGCTTCGCGTCTTTTCCTCGTGTTTAAAAGGTCCTTTAATGAGCCTCAGGTGCATGCTGTGACTCCTGAGAGCCCCTTGCTTTGCCATTTCCCTCTTGTGGACTTGTCATTTGCGTTATTTGCTTTTCTGCTGTTTGCCTTTTAGGTTCTTTATTCATTTTTATTTCCCTGCAAAAACAATAAATAAATTCAATTGGGACTTTTGCCATTGGCTTAGTAGTATATTGTTTGCAGTCTTGCTCATATCAAAATAATAGTTTTGAAGGAGAGGAGAGGTAGGACTTTTTAAGTGTATATTTTGAAATGTGGCTTTACGTTCTCCAGAAGACGGCTGGATAATTCACCTAGAACATTGTTGCTGGTCTTGAAAGGTGTGGTCTCACAAGAGCGAACCCCTTTGACTTGGGCAGTGGCGTAACTTCAGGCCCAGGGGCCCCGATGTGAAAGCTCCAACGGGGCCCCCAATTATTGCAAATCTTTAATAATATTAGTCTTTTTTTCTATGGGCCAAAGGAATTTTAGGGCCCCCCTAGGCAGCAGGGCCCGGGTGCGATCGCAACCCCTGCACCTAATGTAGTTACGCCCCTGGACATGGGAGAATTCATCTTCTAAGGGGGGAGTCACACGCGTCAATATCGCCTGCACGATCTCGGCTGCACGTGACGTTGCAGCGATATTGACGCGTGTGACATACTGAATCAACCAGCGATAAATCGCTGGTTGATGATCGCCAGGTTTTAGAACCTGCTCTAAAACCTGGCGATTGTCGCCCGGTGGACACGCAGCATCGCTGCGTGTGACACCGGGAGTAGCGATATTCCAGCTCCCAGCGCCTCTCACAAGCGCTGGGAGCTGGTATCCAAGGTAAACTGCGGGTATCTAGGCAGCGCGCGCTGCCTAGATACCCGACGTGTACCTTAGTTACCAGCCTCCAACGCTCACCGGCTGGTATCTAAGGTACACAGCGGGTAACTAGGGACCCTAGTTACCCGCTGTGTACCTTAGATACCAGTCGGTGAGCGGAGGAGGCTGGTAACTAAGGTACACGTCGGGTATCTAGGCAGCGCGCGCTGCCTAGATACCCGCAGTTTACCTTGGAGACCAGCCTGCTCCCGCTTCCAGCAGGCTCGTAGCGGGAGCAAGACATCGTGGAAACAATATTTAAATCGTTTCCATGATGTCTCTGGTCAATTGATCGCTGGTGAGTCTGTCTGTGTGACAGCTCACCAGCAATCAGCCGTCAATGTCGTCAGCGATCATCTCACTGACGACATTGACGTGTGTGACTCCCCCTTTAGATTCTTGGAAAACAATTAGGTTTACCTGTGGGCGTCAGCTAGGTACAGTATAGCATTATATGGACACTATACAGATAAATGACAATCCGCATAGTACAGGCTTGTTAGGAGTTCTCTGCTTTCGCTCATTCCACACTTTTATGGCATCCATAAGCTTTAACAGCACTGTAGTGATGTGCTCACTGACTGTAATCGAGGACACCGGCACAATTTTTCCATTAAACAAGTCCATCTGGTTTATTAAACCTCAATACATGGGAACAGTCCATTACCTTCTGTAGATACATCCTCACAGTCCATAATAACATCTACGGAACATTATGTGACATGCTATCTGTCCCAACGGTGGTTACAACCACCTGGTTTTATATACATTGTCTGTTACAATGTCCTAGTGCAGTCATCACAACCTACACTCACTGACCGAGATTGACTTCCAGGCCTGGTAGTCTCCTCACCGCGTGCGTTCAAGGATGCTGGCCGCTTCCAAGCATTCCTTCACAGGTTCTTTCCAGAACAATGGCCACCCAAGTACCGAGCGTGAGACCCGATCTGGACCTTCCAGGACATTGTTCAATCACAGCCAGAGAGAACCTTCACAGGTCCTTCCATGGTCCCTAGACCTCATGCCTAACGAAGAGCAGAGTGCTCCTGAGAATCATCCCAGGCTCTGCACACATGGTTTCCCTCACCTTGTGGCAACATGACTGCTTCCAGCCCAGAGGAACATGTGACTGAACAGGAAGTCCCATTTGTTCCTTATGAGTCACCAGTGCCATAGGAGGTGTCAGGTGAGCCAGACACGCCCATGTCTGTGTGCAAAGCTCCAAAACCACCACTTGCAATGCATTAACCCATATAGCAGAACTTTGTAGGTTTACATTGCAGAGCACAACCTGCCTCTGCGATATATACTGGCTACTTGCAATGTAGCCAGCCTCTGCAGTACAGCACAAATAGACAGCATTTTTTTAATGATTTGACTTTTTGGATAGTTTTCTGTTACTGTCTCTGAAGGTTCTTGCCTCCTGGCTATCAAATTGCCTCCAATATTTGTCCAACTGGCTCCTATGTTATATAGTAATTTGTGCACCCCTGCTATTGACAGCCAGTGGGTATTACATTCCAAAAAGCTGCCCAGAAATTTGCAATTGGCCATATGTGTTAGATATTTGTGGACAGTCTTTGTTCATGGTTGCAATCAAGTTTTGAGATCGCTGGTCCTGTTCCCCTGCGAGACTTGCTCTGAGCAGTGAGTGGTGCCTCATCATTCCATGTGCCAGGGAAACCAAAAATACATTCGCAGAGGGGATGTCACCACAAATCCCCCAAAGTCTGTCTTGGGATGCTGCTTGCATTCAAGGAAAAAAAGGGGCTAACAATCTACGCTGATGGTGGAGGAAAGATGAAGCAGAATGTGTAATCAAATGGTTTATTAAGGTCCATTCGTTTCGAAATTATAACTACTTTTTCAGGGCAAAAAGTAAAGATGTTCCTATCCTGGAGAAGAATTTAGGACTTCAAAACCCATACACCGTAATAAACTGCTTGGTTTACACAATCTGTTTCCTTTTTCCTCCGCCGGCAGTGTGGATTGTGATTTACCGGTAAGTCCCGGTCTTGGATATATTCTCTGCCTGAGTAGTTAATGCTATCTGGCTACTAGTTATTCCTAATCTGGCTCCTATGACATCACTGCTGATTGTTAAACTCTGCTAGTCTGACTCTCTGTTGTCCAGCTGTCTGCAGTCACCCTGTGCAACGTCCAGATCATGGCTGTTGTTTCCATCCTCCAAGACTTGTACCAAGAAGATCTCAACTAGTCTGCCTTACTTATGTCTGTACATACACTTGACTTTTTGTTTAGTTGCCAGTGTACACAAATTTAGGGCTTTGGGTTCAGTGCGGCTACAATGCAGGACTTATTTCAGCCAAGTGTACACTGGTTAACTATCTTTTTGCTGCACAGAGATCTGCTGAGACTATTACTGGACTATCTCGTTTATTTTGCTGGTTGTGCTATGCATTTAAGTTCTTGACTAAATTACGGTTCCCTTGTTTGCTCTGCTTCACCGTTTGTTGCACTCACACCTGGACTTGTGTTAATGCAGATTTGAACTCTGAACCTTGTCTCTGTCTTGTCTAGTCCCACGTTATCAGATTTCTAAAAGTGTCCCCAAAAGTGTTACTTCCTGAAGCGGTCTGCCATTGGTGACCTACCATTGATTTCCAAGAGGAAAGTAGACCTTGGGGCTAATAGATCACCACAGAGGAGACCATTTCCCTAATCATGTATCAAGGAGGATGAAAGGAACATATTTGGAGGGGAAAATGTAATCCTGGACAACACTATAATGTTGTAATTTATCAGGATTTGTTGGGATCAACTTGGAAACAGATCAATTATATTATTTATGGCTGAGATAAGATGGAAAACTATGACCGTAGACATCTTTTATATTTCCTAGGTGCTGTGGGTTATTTTTACTGGGAAATGTTATAATTATTGAATATGGATCGCCCATGATAGGTCTGAAAATTTGTTCTATTTCGATGTCATGTTGCTGCCAAGGTACAAGAAGGATACATTTAAGATGGACGACGATGAACTAGAAATGGTAAAGGACTTCAACCTACTCGGATCAATGATCACACAAGATGCGTCAATGACAGAGGAAGTCAATAGGAGAATAGGTATGGGAAAATCAACAATGACGTCACTATAATAGGTCTTCAAATCAAGCAATATTTCACTGGCAATGAAGACATGACTGCTACATAATCTGGTCTTTTCTGTAGCAATATACGGAAGTGAAACGTGGACAACATAGAAACAAAACAGAAGAAGAATCAATGCCTTTCAAACATGTTGATGGAGAGGGATGTTATCAATACCATTGATGGTAAGAAGAATAAATTGATCAATTTTGGAACAAATCAATACAGATATGTGACTGGAAGCAAGGATCATCAAGCTACAATGTGCCTACTTTGGAGACATCATATGAAGAAAACAATCTCCAGAGAAGTACATTATGGTAGGAAGAATAGAAGGTACAAGGTGAAAAGGACGACCAGCAATCCAGTGGCTTGATACTGTCAAGCAGTGGTGGACCTTGAGCCCAGAGGGCCCTGGTGCAGCCATGGAGCGGGGGGGGGGATGGTGCTGGCGGCCGTCAGTGAGGAGCAGGGGGGGTGCTGGTGGCCGTCGGTGGGGGGGGGGGGGTCGTTTATTAGTGAAGCGGCTCTCCTACCTGCAGAGCCGCGCTGTGTGCATTCCTGGGAGCTGTGGCGGCAGAAGAGAGGAGGTGCTTCCTGCTTCCCTTGCCTGACCCTCCTCTCCTCTGACATCGGGCAACGGGGGTCGGCTGGGGGGCCCTCTTCAGGCTTGAGGGGCCCCCTAGCAGGTCGGGGCCCTGGTGCAGCTGAACCAGCTGTCCCACGGTAGGTCCGCCCTGCTGTCAAGGTAACGGTGGCGAAGATCCTAGTGGACCTATCTAGTTTCGCGCAACATTGATCCTCCTAAGCAACGTTTATCCATCAATTTACCATGGCTCACGATCGAGCTGAAGGCCAATAAATAATAAAAATAACGATGCCATGTTAAATACTAAGTACTCAAATTGACAACAGTTTTATTGAGCGTGAAAGCTTATCCCATCAACATTATTGGTACATGATCCCCATACTTCAGTCTATAGTAGGGAAAGGAATGTACAAGCTGAGCGATGCCTGAAGATGACCTTCTGCTTGGATAAAAAGGTGAAAAGTTTGAGCTTATTAAAAAGCATGAGTCTGAGCTGACAGGTGTGTGACTACCTCTGTCTGCTATGTGATATGAAGGACAGAAGCTGATCGGTATCGCACATTCACTATGGCTGCTGGTATCACATAGCCAAGAAATGTGTTGGAGGCCCTGCAGTAACAGGGGTGAGGATGCTGCCTCCCAATCACCCAGCGGTGACAATTTCAGCTAATCCACTGCCCCAAGCAAGAATATATTAAGGTCTTGTGTACGACATGTATTGTGACTAAGGGAGCGCTGCATAGTTTTCTGGGTTAAAAGGTTTGTGGAGATGAGCATGCAACAAGTCATAATGCCAAGTCACCACTCACGTCTCCAACTTCCCTTCTAATGAAGCGTGAGAAATATTTCCAAGGGTGAGTGCAAGGGTGAAAGGGCTTTATATGTTTGTAGAATGAGATAATCAAGATCATTTTAATTCACTTTCTTGCTTAAGGTAGTTTGACCTATGAATACATGAGAAGTCTAACTTGTAAGTATATTACAAGACACAAAGTTGTTGTTTTCTTTAACTTAAACCAAATAGACAAGAAAAAGGGCGACTGCATTTTTAAAGACTGATCCAAGAGTCTGGAAAAAATGGTCCACCGATATGTACATAAATACTTGTGTTGTGGTACTATATGCCTTAAATTAGTGTCAAAACATAATATATGACTTCTCCTATCTACCTTGCTCTTGTAAGCTTATCTCTAAAATGCTCACACCTTTAGTTTTGATCTTCCGGGCTGCAGACTAGAAATTGGACCAACATAGCAGGGTATGTCACCGGTTTGGGCTGAGAGGAGAGTGAAGTGTGATTAGAGCATGCGCGCCCAGACTGCTGTCACTCAGAGAGGCAGCCACGCCTCCAACAGTGAAGTGCCATACATATTCGGTCCGAATCCGGTCTGCAGCCTGGAAGATCAAAGCTACAACACCAAAAAGGTATTTATGAGCGTCTTAGAGATAAGCTTGCAGGAGCAGGGTAGGTAGAAGTATATTGGGAATGTGTTTGTTAGGACAAAAGAGAGGGGATCACATTAGTAGTGCAAAGCCTCTTTAAACCCTTCACAACCTTGGATGTATCTATGGGTTCTAGGTTGCAAGTACCCATATTTGGTATCGCCGTGTCCATAAGGGCCCTTTTACACACTGCAACTTTCCAGCAGTCACGGCCACGATTTGACCTGGCGGGGATCGCTGATGCATCGCTATGTGGTCGCTGGTGAGATGTTTAACAGTCAGATCTTACCAGCAACGCAGCAACGATACGGCAGTGGTTGGGACCCTGTCACTCTCGGGCGTAGTATTGAGATTGTTGGTTCTTGTCCCTGTCAAACACAGCGATGCACGCTGCCCAGCGGGAGCGTGACGACCAAAAAATGGTCCTGAACGATTTGTAACGATCAGCGATCTCACAGCGGGGGCCTAATCGCTGCTACGTGTCACACATAGCGAGGTCGCTGTTACGTCACAAAACCTGTGACTTTTCAGCGACATCGTTAGCAATGTTGCTGTGTGTAAAGTACCCCTAAGGTGTTCACTGTGTTTGACAGGGACAATGACCAACTATCTCAATACTACGCCAGAGAGCGACAGGGTCGACTGCCGTATCGTTGCTGTGATCGCTGGAGAGTTGCAGAGTGTAAAAGGGCCCTAAGAACTCGCTCTAAAATCTGTTACACTAATTAACCCCTTCAGTGAACACTGTAACAAAAAAAAAGTAGCAAAAATGATGTATTTTCATAATACAGCTGACAAAATATGATCAAAAAGTCTTGTACAAATAATAAGGAAACCCCTAAAAACATGATTTTGTCCTGCAAAAAACAAGCTCCATCAGTAGAAAATTAAAAAGCTATAGCACTCATAACACAGCAATGCAAAATATTTTTTTTCTATAAAATCATAAAATTGTATTTATGGTGTAAAAGCAGCAAATCATTAAAAAACTATATAAATGTGGTATCATTGTAATCATACTGACGCCAAGAATAAAGCTTACTTTTCACTTTTATGACTTGGTGAATGGCGTTAAAAAAAAATCCTGATTCGCTGTTGGTTCTTGATTTTTCCTCACAAAAAGTGGAATAAGAAGCGATCAAAAATATTATGTGGCCCAAATGGTATTAATCAAAACTCCAACTCCTCCAGCAAAAAGCAAGCCCTCACATGGAGGGAACAGGTGACCAGGAAAAACGGAGTCCATAGTAACTCTACCACCTCCAGGGGCTGGCTGGTGGAACTTATCCCGGGTGGATGCCTGACCATGGCAGCCCTTACTTGCCTGGTGAGGAGCCTTTGGGGGGGGGGGAAGGGGTGCTGTCAGGTATGGCCGGGTGCGGGGGAGTGGTGCGGTCATGTCCAGCCGGGGGGGATTGGTCCTTTCACACAATCACCGCGCTCTGCTCCCTCTGTGTTTTTACAGCAGGCCCATTTCATTAAAGGGCCAGCCCTACATTAGGGCTAAACCACCAGCCTGGGGGGCACTTGCCCCCCTGCCACCTGGGCCAGTCTGCTCCTGACCACCTCCTTAGTGGATGAGTCCATCAAAGGTGTTGCCTGAATCACGTATTTCTGAGATGTAGTTGGAAACCCTAATGTAAGTGCTCAGCATAGAGCACAGGATAAATGTGAACTGATCCAAACTGTCCTGTACCCAAATTGCCACCATTAGCATTCAACTCCCCACTCAGGTCCGTCATCTGTTTATGGAAATATAGGGGCCTCCATATTACTGGCAGCACAAAATCTTTGGAAAAGCGCTATGACTCCCCCCCCCCATCCCATTGTTGTAGTGAGGAAGCCCACTTTAGTTATGGCATGTGTTTCTCTAGAAGCATGAGCAGGACACAATTTACGGGCACTAAAATGTACTGGGCACTACAAGGGTTTATTGATAATTTAATAATGCAACATTCACTGTGTATGACTCCATGTTTTTTTTTTCCAGAGATAAAACTGTCACTACACCCATTGATGAACTCCCAAAGGGGTGCAATTTCCAAAATGTGGTCACTTGAGGGTGTTTCTACTGTTCTGGAAATTAGGGAGTCTGCAAATGGAGTCCACAAACTACCGTACCTTAGTAAAACCTGTGCTCCAGAAATCAAATGGCGCTCCTTCCTTCCTGAGCCGTGGCGTGTGGCCAAACTGTAGTCTTCCACCAGGTCTTTGGTATCAGCGTACTCAGAGGAAATTGCACAACAAATTTAGGGGTCCAGTTTCTGTTGCCATCCTTGTGAAAATGAAAAAAAAATATATGCTGGATATTGACTAAAAGGGTCACTTAACATGGCGGTTATGGTGGTCTCCGCAAAGAGCCACCCCATGGCTGGGATATCTGACTAGTCCTGTGTTTGAGACTCCTAACCGAGGCTCCACAGACTCTATTTGCAGTAAGGCCAAAATAGGCTGGGTCATGAAGGGGTTAAAAACATGCAATGACCATATTGTACCACATCCCTGATCTGATGTAATAAATATTAGAAGCAATGATTTGTAGCTAATAATCTTTTTTTTTTCTTACCAGGAGAAAGGACAGAAGAATATTTTACGAATTGGAATCCAGTCCCTGGCATCGGTGCTATGGGGGGACGATGTCTGCAGTCAGGAGCGCCCGGACAATCCACACAGTCTGACCCGCTTTCTGTATGCCCTCAGAGGCCTCCTGCGCTCATCGCTCTCAGTGGGTGTCCTCACGGTGCCCACCCATCTAATCCAGGTGAGGCCATCAGTGATCCTCCAGTGACAGCACCTACAATCCAGCCTCGGCTTTCACATGTTACTTCTAGAATTGTTTCGTATAAAAGACATAGGGGTGTATCTGAGATGAAACCTGCGTGGATATAAGGAAGGTTCCCTGGTTCCTCAATTGTAATCTGTGGGGGCACGATGCCCAAAGTGTTCACTTTCCCAGCAGCATCACCTCTGGTGAGATGTGGTATTACACAACGCCCATTAAAAATCGTTAAAGGGAACCTGTCACCCCAAATCCCCTTCCTACCCTATTAATACCTGTCCATGCAGCCTTACAATACTTTCTAACACATCCCTGTCTCGCCTTTTTTACTAATCTATGAGTACAATAATGCAGTTAGCAAACTTATGAAATTTCTGTGAGCTGGACGTTCCTCCCGTGCCGCGCTACCCCTGCCTCTCCGGCTCTTATACGCCCTCATTACACAATGCATAGCGCGGGCACGATTACATTCTCGCGCCCGCAACGTCACCACTGCGACGCGGTCATGTGACGCCGGGATCGCGTCACTTCCGGTCGCACACAGGCAGACTTCAGCATGCAATCTGCACATGCGCGAAGTCTGCCTGCGAGAGACCTGTGACCGGAAGTGACGCAATCCCGGCGTCACATGACCTCGTCGCAGTGGTGACGTTGCGGGCGCGAGAATGTAATCGTGCCCGCGCTATGCATTGTGTAATGACGCCAATTAGGGCGTATTACAGCGGCGAGACAGGGGTAGCACAAGGTGACCCGCCTACCGGTCAAAAACGCTTGGAGGAACGCCCCGCTCACAGAAATTTCATAAGTTTGCAAACTACATTATTGTACTCATAGATTAGTAAAAAAGGTGAGACAGGGATGTGTTAGAAAGTATTGTAAGGCTGCAGGGACAGGTATTAATAGGTTATAAGGGTTATTTGGGGTGACGGGTTCCCATTAAACTATGGCTATGTTATCCATAAAAATGTCGATGTACCGGTCCTCTAGATCGAAAATCCACCCTAAATGACTACTGTCACTTTTATTCCATCTGTAGTTATGAGAATTTTACAAATACAGCTGCATCTCAGTGAATTACAATATCATCAAGAAGCTAATTGTTTTCAGTAATCCAATACATAAAGTGAAATGCATATATTATATAGAGTCATTACACACAGAGTGATCTATTTCATGTGTTTATTGATGTTAATGTTGGCTTGCAGCCAATGAAAACTCAAATGTCAGAAATTTAAAGTAAGGAGGATGAAGGGTTTAAAATCACGCTGCCGTATTCCATGAGATATCAATGAGTGAATGTGATATTGATTTATTAGTCACACCCTGAAACATGGCAATATGATATTGATTTGTCCTGAGGAAGGGGCCAGGGAGCCCTGAAACGCGTTGATTAATAAATCAATATTATATTCACCCTTTGATGTCTCGTGGAATACAGTAGTGTGGTGTTTAACCCTTCATCCTCTCTACTCTATATGCACCACACTGGGGACTGCAGCAGCCGTGATCTGCTTTTATAGTGGTTGTGACTCTCACAACCACACAAGGTGAAGCCTCTGATACCTATTTAGGTCATATTTTATCTCTCAGACCCTACATCCTCCCTACTTCAATTATCTGAGATAATGACCTTTGGGTTTTCATTGGCTGTAAGCCATAATCATCAACATTAACAGAAATAAACACTTAAAATAGATCAATGACTTTATAAACTATACGTGTTTCACTTTATGTATTGAATTACTGAAATAAATTCACTTTTTGATGATCTTCTAATTCATTGAGGTGCACCTGGACATGTGAAAGACACTAGCAGCCTATGCTATAGAGTCTATCTCTGTGTTTGTGTATTTGCTCCTTTAAATGGGTTGTCCAGGACTCATTTTTGAATCACTTTATACTGTATTGCTATGCATATTTTGGGGATGAATTTTTATTAGTCATATTTTCATTACTACATGGCTCTTGGTCCTCAGAAGTGCACCAATTATTATAATTATTGTTATAATTAGGCATTGTCCATATAGTGCCATCATATTATCCAGCACTTTACAGGCATGATCACTGCCCCCTTGGAGCTCACAATCTAAATTCTTTGCCAGTATGTTTGCGGAATGTGGGAGGAAACCAAAGAATCCAGAGGAAACCCACACAATCTCCTTGCAGATGTTGTCCTCGGTGGAATTCGAACACCGCTCCCAATACATTCCATATATTCATGTATCAAAAGAACAACAAGAATATGAGACTACTGAGGTTTAGTGCAAAAATACTTGAAGGGGTTGTCCACTGCTAGTGCAACCATTTCTGAATCTACTTGTTTCCTCCTGGTAATATAATAATCCTCATGCTCCCCTCACTTGCTGCCGTCTCTCCAACGCTCTCGGTAACCGTGGCTCTGGGTTGCGTGACATTGCAATATCCAATCATCGTTGGCTTCCTTGTCTGCTCCTTCGGATATACTGTAGTTGCTATCAACAGAAAGTGCAGCGCTCACCTCCTGTTGATGGAAGGAGAGAAGGAAGCCGGCAGTGATTGGACGTGTGGCTCGAGTGACGTCACAATGTCACGTGAGCCGCAGTTACTGACAGCGCTGGAACGTCAGGAGCACGCGAGGTGGGTACAGGGTCTATTATCTTTCCAAGGTGAAACAAGTGGATTCAGAAGTGTTTGCCCTAGTAGTAGGTAGGTAGGTAAAAGTGAGCAAAAAGAAGGTCCCACCCCAGGCAGACCCTAAAGGCCCAGTCACACACTACAATATCGCTGCAACGTCGAAACTACATAGTTGCGTCTGATACGTATCAAGAAGAAGAATGGCCAGGACCATTATTTTATCATTGGTCTTCCGCTGGCCGGCCAGCATCGGTGTGTGTGACAGTGGGAGACCAACGATCAACGACCTCCCAGTGCTGCACAGCACACGCTGGGAAGATGGTAACCATGGTAAACATCGGGTAACTAAGTTCAGCACTCAGCTTAGTTACCCGCTGTTTACCCTGGTTACCAGCATTTGACAGTTCACCAGCGATCAGCTAACTATGTCCCAGCGACCCCCATCATTTGGTTGGATCGCTGGGACATTGCATTGTGTAACGGGGCCTTTATAGCAATTCTCTTACTTGCCTGAGGAGCTTACATATGATATATGCATTTGTGCATTTATATTTGGGGATCTGACAATTGTTCCTTTTGTTATATCTATCTAAACGGTGTCTGTGAATGAGCACTCGGTACATCTGCACACGCCGTCATGTGTTTGACATTCTAAGACGTCGTATTGTGTTTGACGGAATGAAATCTGGTTTATTTGTCTGGGATTTGAGATGTATATTATAGTGAGAAAGGCTGAAAGTGCTTCTCTTTACATCTCCTCCTGTACAGCGAGAGCGTTTTAGCCCTGACCTAGATAACCCTTCTGTCTGAGAGTGCTTTTCTTGGCTCTGGCTGTCAGTGATGCTGGAGTGTGCGCTAACATTTGGATCTGTGTCCGCACCGCAATACACCAGTCACTGGCTTCTCTGCTACATCGAAGCGCTGCTTCCTTGGCGTTTTGTTCTGCAAAGCTTGGTTATAAGAATTGTGAAAAAACAGGATTATGGAGATTTGTCATTTATATTTACTTTAATTTAAGCTTTTTAGGACAGGATTTTGTACCATTTACTAATATGTAAGTATTACTGGTTCTCCTGGACTTGGAGAAACTTTCATCAAACGCTGTATATCTCTCTGTCCACATAAAGGTCTACTATGGAACATCATGTGACCAGACCAGTCCATCAGCTTCATCCAGTGGAAAAACACTTATTTTTCAAGTTGAGGAGCATTGCTACTATAAGTCTCCTCATTGCTCTGCATTAGGAGTATATAGCTTCTAGGGGAGCATCCTGCGACCAGACCAACCAGTCAGTCTCCTCCAATTGAAAAAATAAGTGTTTTTCCACTAGATGTGGCTGATGGGCTGGTCTGGTCGTATGATGCTCCACTAGTAGCTATTCTCCTTAAGCACAGCAATGAGGAGACTTAGAGCCACAATGCTCCTCTGGGAAATATGCATTCATTGAGGAAGTAGACGTACTCTAGTGCCACCTAATAAAGGTAGCAATCTGAAGTGACAATTTGCATATTTCCCAGCGGAGCATTGTGGCTATAAGTCTCCTCATTGCTCTCCATAAGGAGAATAGCTGTTCCCTCAGACCTCCTCTCAGCCTCTCATACAGCCAGATCAGAATTCCCACACACTGCACTGATGAGGGGCAATCACCCCGAAACGCAGCATCTGCAGCATTGGCACAAATCCTAAGTCATATTAAAAGGCTTGTTAAAGAGTCGATTATGACTTTGAGGATTGTTACCCTTATGAGGTGGCATTAGAGTTTCTCACTTCTTCACTGAAGTGACATTTTGCTCCACTTATAGACATTTTTGTGGACAGGAGAGATGTCCAGAACAAGTGCAGGAGAAGAACCTGTAACAAGAATATATTAGTAAGTTCCACAAAACACTTCCCCAACATATTTGTTGAAATATGGATGAAGTATCCAACCCCTTTAAGTAGGAGGGATTGTGGGAAGAGATGAGTTTACACTTATGCCGGTAAATAAGCCATAAGATAGAGAGAATGGCAACAACGCTTTAATGGTCAGGTGATGTTCTAATGGAGAGAACCACATTATTGTCTTCAGGAGAGATGGGGGAAGTAGTGAGTGATACATAGAGGATCCACTTCACCTGGTGAGGTCATGTGCAGATATCTATTGAAGATTAAGGTCTGGAAGGACAGAACACCCGCATTCTGGATAATCTGCATAAAACGTATCTTCATACACGATATTTACACGATGATACCCTGTCAGGGCTTGTTACCAGCAGGACCCTAAGGGTATGTGCAGACGATCCAGAGGCAGCTCCTCCTGGACCTTAGGGAAGCCGCGGGTGAAGGCAGGGAACCCTCAACCGCCCACAATCTGCATTCGGGGCTAGGCAACTTTTCCCTGCATTCACCCGGTGGAGATCGCTTCCGATTCCGCAGTAGTAAATTAACATGCTGCGGAGATGTGTAAGCGCAGCAACCCGCATTCAGGTGAAAACATGCTGCGTACAAAAGAAGCACAGTGGGCGTAGGATTTCCAGAAATCCCATCCACTGTGCATGTAATGTTGAACACAGCATTACTGATCACGTGCACCCAGTCTAAAGGTACCGTCACACGCTTCAATCGCGATCACGACATCGGCTGGAAAGTCACGTGATCGAGATCGTTAGAACAAATTTTGCGATATCGGTTGTGCGGTGTCACAAGCATAGATCTCGTTAACGATTTCACATTTGGCAACACGCCAGCGATCCAGCGCACAACCCACCGATCGAGGTCAGGGATAGGCAAAATCGTTAATGAGATGGTTTGCACGGTGGCACACAGCACGATGCAGCAGATCGCACAGTCTAAAATCGGCATATTAGAGAACATGTTCTCAAATCTGCGATGAGCCGATACGACGTGTTATCGTCGTCATAGCTAGGAGTCACGCTACGATATCGTGTGGACATCGTAGCCACGCCTCAAAAAACGGGTCGTAAATCCACCCGTTAGCGCTCCTGACACGTCTGCTTTATTATGTACATGGTATTCTCCATGATGTAACAATTATGGCCATCTTGTAATAGAACATGTATTTTATCCATTATTCTTCCTGGAGATCGAAACTGAACTATACCTTACCAACTTGTAGAAAAGTCACTGCTCAGCTATAGGATCATAAACGGTCATGAGAACAATTAAGTGCACCCTCTTTGATTTCTAGGGTTTTATGTATCAGGAGATAATAGAAAAATCTGGTTTTGTAAGGTCTTAAAGAGAATCTGTCAGTTTTTGATCAAAACAGCACATTCACCCAAAAATAGTATCATTAGAAGCATCCACTCAAGACACAAGAAATAAGCCGTCACACCGCCCCAGATCCTGGGAAATGAGAACGCTACGGATCGCAGAACATGGCGCAAAAAGTGCACATTTTTTTTACCCAAACTTCTGAATTTTTTTCCACCATTTATATACCAGTAAAGGTATACATGTTTGGTATCTATGAACTCGTACCGACCCGAGGCATCACCCCGTCACATCGGTTTTACCATATATCGAACATGGCAACTAAAAAAAACCAAAAAACTAACTTGTAATTGCACATCTTTTGCAGTTTCACTGCACTTGGATTTTTTTTTTGCAATTTCCCTGTACACTATATGGTAAAATAAATGATTGCATCTGAAAGTACAACTCGTCCCGCAAAAAAACAAGCCGTCGTATGTCTATATTGACGGAATAATAAAAAAGTTATGGCTCTTGGAAGCAGGGGAGCAAAAAACGAAAATGAAAAAAACAAAAAAAATTCCCGAGTCATGAAGGGGTTAAGTTCTTTGGGTTGTGAGGTGGGGCCTCTATTGATTAAACTTGTTTTTCCAATATGTCCCACAGAAGTTAGTTTGGATTGAGATTTGTGTCATTGGAAACCAAGTCGCCATCTTGAACTATTTGTCATGTCCCTTATTTCTTACGTGAACAGCTTTTGCGGTAGGACAGAATGAATGATCGTATTGCAAGAGGCCCCTGCCATTAGGGTATGCCACTACAATGACTGTGTACCTAGTCTGCAACAACATTTAGTTAGGCAACGGGTCTGCACAAAATCAATGAATGGCAGGACCCTACATCGTGCTCTGAACTCTTTTGTGCTCCATGTTGGGCTTTGCAATAGCCCAGTATGGTCCCATGTGATCATCTGTCTACGCATATATAAGGCTAACCATAACACATACATGTATCCTGATGTTAGGATTCTTAGTGTGACTGTGCACCACTACCTGAGCCATACCTGTGGCTCTGTGTCCTCTCTGCCTTGGCCATCAGTGCTTCAAGTACCAGTTTTCCTGTATTCTGTCTGCCCATTGCCTCCAGGGTTCTTCACTTCCTGTGTACCTTTATGGTGCATCAACGCTTGGGATCCATGCTCCCGTCTGGACCTGGGCTTAGAGGATCGACCTCACAAAGTGAGCCCCAAACATGGACAACAGCAATAGTTCACATGGATTTTACTTACTGTGAGACAATAAAGGAGCTCATTGTACATTTTACTCCAGGACTTTGCAGAACTATAATACATGATCTGCTACAATAGAAAGATATGTCGCACTTCATCTTAAAGGGGTGGTCCAAAAGTAAAGTTCATTTTAAATCCCTATCTATTTGATGCTATAATCTAAGATACTTTCTAACATACTTATATTAAAAACTCCCTACCATTTCCTAACTACCATATCTAACTGCTATTTTTTTGTTCTATTTCTTGTCTGACGACTATTCGTTTGAAGGTCCCAGTGCACACTCATAAACACCGCTCTGTCGCTGCCTAATTATTGATCTAAACCAACAACAGAGAGGGCGCTGTGCAGATCGCACAGTGCAAAGTGCAGGGTGGGACAGAGCAAGAGCAGACTAGCCCTTGCAATGAGCATCATGATGACGTCCCGTTTTAGGGAGGGGACATGGGCAGCGGTCACTGCCACAGAGTCTGCCCCCTGAAGATGCTTTGTTTCAGGGAGTGGGCAGATGCTGTGACAGTGACCGCAGCCTCTGCCCCCGCCCCCTGAAGATGCTTTGTTTCAGGGAGTGGGCAGATGCTGTTACAGTGACCACAGTCTCTGCCCCCGCCCCCTGAAGATGCTTTCTTTCAGGGAGTGTTCAGGGGCTGTTACAGTGACCGCAGCCTCTGCCCCCGCCCCCTGAAGATGCTTTGTTTCAGGGAGTGGGCAGATGCCCTTACAGTGACCGCAGCCTCTGCCCCTGCCCCCTGAAGATGCTTTGTTTCAGTGAGTGGGCAGATGCCCTTACAGTGACCGCAGCCTCTGCCCCCGAAGATGCTTTGTTTCAGGGAGTGGGCAGATACTGTGACAGTGACCTCAGCCTCCGCCCCCACCCCCTGAAGATGCTTTGTTTCAGGGAGTGGGCAGATACTGTTACTGTGACCGCAGCCTCTGCCCCCGCCCCCTGAAGATGCTTTGTTTCAGGGAGTGGGCAGATGCTGTTACAGTGACTGCAGCCTCTGCCCTCCCCCTGAAGATGCTTTGTTTCAGGGAGTGGGTAGATGCTGCTACAGTGACCTCAGCCTCTGCCCCCTGTTCTGATAACACTTGTTTTTTGTATCCCAGCCCTGGGATTCTCAAACAAACAGTCATCAGAGAGGAAATAGAAAAAAAAATATAGCAGTTAGTGTAATTGGGGAACTCCAGGGAATTTTTAATACAAGTATATTAGAAAGTAGCTTAGATTATAGCATCAAATAGATAAGGATTTAAAATAGTCCTCTTTTGCCTTCAGAAATCCCCTTTAACCTTACTGAGCCCAGACTGATTTAAGACCATAAAGAATCTAATACTTTCTTCCCAAACTGGTGACACTCCTCTAAGCATAGTATTGTGTCTTTCGTGGTCCACTTAAAGCAGCTGGTGATAGGATGTGTCGTGTGGCTCCTGCAGTCAATCAGTGACCGCGGATTCATTCTATTTGTTACCACTACTTTTCTTCTGTCTTCTTGACACCTTCTGCAGTGCACCCTCCAGCTTCACCATACACCTTAAACTGTTCTTTCAGTCCCTCACTGCGCCTCTTTCACGCCATTCTCACTCTCACAGGCCACTGCACGGCCATTGCAAAATGAAGTGTTTCCTTTTTCAGGAGGCTGTCTGATTTGTCTGGTCCCTTGCTTCTACATCAGCAGCCATTTTTGTCTACAGTAGAGTTGTGCAGTCTATGAGGAAAGATGTGCTAACAAGAGCAGCTGGAGAACCTGTAATAATTACATATACATATCCCATATACATACACATTCTACTATATAATCGTCTTATTGTTTCGGTCTCTCTGTAACAGAAATCCTGCGTTGCTGATTGGTCGCAGCCGGCCGGGACCAATCAGAGAAACAGACAGAATTAGCCGCAGATGGGCCTGCCCACTACTCCCTGGCAGAAAATTGTGGATCTGTGGAGCAGGGCTGGTGTCAGCACCCGGCGTGCCCGCCCAAATGCCGGGGCTCAGGCGTGACTGAGGGGCTCACCATCGCCCTCCTGCCCGCATTGGAGGTCAGCGCCGACGCAGCCGGGAGATGACCAACGCCAGCTGGTCATCTACCGGCCGCTCAGTCACACTTGGAGACGCTCCAATGATCCCGACAACGATACGACCTGTAGGTATCGCTGGAGCTTCGCCAAGTGTGCCGCATGGAGGTCAGCGGCGACGCAGCCAGGAGATGATCGGCGCTAGCTCACAACGGAAGTACCCTCACCGGCGCTAGCGAAGTCGCTCAGTGTTGGTGGGTTTACACGTCGCGATATCGGGGTCCAACTCTGATCCAACTCCGACAAAAAGTCACGTGGTTCGGGAGTTGGACCCGATATCGTTAGCGCGTTGTACGGTTTGAGCGTACAACGCGATGCTGGAACGATGCCAAAACGATATCGGGGTTGAATGAGCGTGCTATTCAACTGCCCGATATCGCATGGCCGTTGTAGCAGCATCGTACCGTGTAACAGCCCAACTACGATGTGTACTCGCACCTCACCCATTAACTCCCATGTTAAATGGTCGTTACTGGGTTGGTGGGCATACACATCGTAGGGACGTTGTTTCCCGATATCGCGGCGTGTAAACCGCCGATGCGATATCGGGAAAAGCGCTCAAAAAATGCGCGCTCCCGCGCCGTTGCCTACGATATCGCCACGATATCGGGATGTGTAAACCCACCATGTGACTTTCAGCAGCGACCAGGCCCCCTCTCTGAGATCGCTGATCATCGCGAACAGGAAGGTACCGTCACACTTGGCGACGCTCCAGCGATCCCGACAGCGATATGACCTTTAGGTATCGCTGGAGCATCGCCAAGTGTGATGGTACCTTACTGATCGCTGGTGAGGTGTCGCATGTGCAGATATATTGAACGAAGCTGCGTTGCTGATTGGTCGTGGCTGCCCGGTATTGCCGTTGCGATATTGGCGCATAATTTAAACCCCACTCTCAGTTCCAGCAATAACATTTAATGATAATGTATATATGTTACCTGGAAAATCCTGTGTATTCATTGCATTATACTTACATCTTCATAAATAAACTACATACATATTCTAGAATACCCGATGCATTAGAATCGGGCCACCATCTAGTATTACATAAGTGCCACAAAATCATGTCTACAACAGAATTTTGAAAATAAAGTTATTAAATGGGTTGTCCATTTTCCCTATTATTAATTGTCTCTGCGCCATAAAAAAGAAAAACAGAGCAATGCTTGCTAATCTCCTGATTCTCCTGATCTGACATTTGAAGACCCCTTGCCAGTCTCTGTTACGGAATAGTAGGGGAAAACAGGGGAACCTGGAGCTCCTAGGCTGACCCTCAGGCTAGGGGGGGACCCCAGCTGTCCCTTACCCCACAGATACCTCTGATGGTGAGGATATCTGGGCCGCTACCCTTGCCCTTCTCCTGTCCAGCCCTAGTCTAATACCCCCTGCTCCCACACCCAGGAAGGCCGGGACAGAAGTGGTAAAACCTGACACAAATAGTTTAGTTCTGCTTTTTTTTTTTAATAGTGGACCAGTCTTTTCGGTCTGTTTTTATGTTGTGTTTTATTTTTGGGTCCTGATAGACCGGCATCACAATGCAAACAATCATTGATCCTTTATTTTCCTTTGTTATTTAATGAAAGTATGGAACGATACGACATAGTTAAGGTGTCACTCCCGATCACTTCTCTAATGGAGAGTGGATTTGTACTCTCTACATGGAGGAAAAGGCAGTGGTAAATTTTTAACAACCTCCGGTAGCTCAGTGCTAGTGAGTAAAATGCCATTAAGAAGCCGGAGAAGTGATGGGCTCTGTATACCCTGCATTACTGTGTTCCCAGAGCCCTGCTGTGTGCTTGTTCGGCTTTCCTAGAAGCCTTTAAAGAACCTCTGAGAGCATGTGTAGAGCCCTGGATGTTAATAGATAATTGGGCAAGATGGCAGGATGGGAGAACAGGCGAACATGTGGTCTCGGGCTCCAGCACTCCACTCCACAGACCTTTATAGTGGAATAACAGCAGATGCTCACTTTGCTTAACCCTTTGGTTCCTAAAAGGGGCCAAAATCACGTTGCTTAGCACATCTTGCTCATCTCTCGTTTTGCCTACGGGCTTAGACAACCTACTTTCAGGATTGGGCTGCTAAATATACAGTGCACACGTACACAGCTGCTGTCTCTAGCAACATGCACTCATGTATATGCAGGAGAACGTATTATATGGGTACAGTTGGGCATTTTATACAAATACATCATCTGAATAACACTCATGTTAATGTTCGTACGGTAAATAAAGCAAGAAGACTGGGCTCCATACATAAAACGTATTTGTGAAGGCTCCTAGTTGTCACCTCACCTTTGGCCATTGGATAGGGATAAATCGGATATATAGTGAATTAATGTCATTTACTTGGAGCGATGAACCCTGGAGCAGCTGACAATAAACCCCCAGAAGTAGGGTACGTGCAGACAACATCTATCTGAGGCCGGAGCAAGGCACTCCAGGAAACGCCGGGGTTTCTTTCCTTGAAACGTCTTGTCTATCGCTTTTTTCGTAATACCCTTAGTGCTTTTTTTCAAGGTTTTTGGCTCCTGGTGTTTTTTTTTTAGCATTATCCCATTATTTTGTTTTGCTTTTTGTTAGTTATTTTCTTAACACCACTGAATAATAAAGAAACGGCTAGCTGTTTTTAGCAAAAACACTAACAAGTCACTCAAAAAGACACTTGTAAGTCGTCTTGGCATCGTCTTAGCCTTCTATTGACGTGTATTGTAAATCATGGGGCGCATTTGGCAACCGGAAGTAGTTAAGACCCAAAACACCAAAAAAATGAACAGCAGGTTGTTATTACATAGGAATGCATACGGTCATAGTTTTGAGCATTTTTGTTAACGCTTATGTCAGGCGGGTTTCAGAGTGGACCGTTTTTAAAGAGATGTTGTGTATATACCTTTAGGGGCCCGTCACATGGTGCCACCTAGCCGGAGATGTTGGTGGCGACTGGCGGGAGTGCGCACGCTTTTGGCGCCCCGCCAGCGTCGCCGCCCCCCGTTTCCATTTACACGGGGAGACACCTCCGGCGATGCATCGGCGAGCTGTCAGGCGGCATCACTGCTGGGGTGTCTCAAAACCCCAGCGGCGATGCAGTACAAAGGGAGCCTATGGCTCCCATCACCTGTCAGGTTGCCGGCGGCCGTTTACATGGGGCGATGTGGACACATCGCCCCAGATCGGCCGCCTGGTTTCACATCACTGATGTGAAACCAGGCGAGCACTCAGAGGCGCTGACATCGCCCCTTTACATTAGGCGACGCAGGGGCGATATCGGCGCCGATAGGCCACACCCCTACGTCTCCTAAGAAATCGGCGGTGCCGTCACCAGGTGTGATGGCACCCTAAAGAAGATCGTACTCATACCAGTAAAGAAGCCAAAAGTTGCCAAATTACCAGTTATTTTAAACCAGAATTCCGATGTAAACAATTCATAAATCCGGCCCAGTGTGGCTATTATTCTAGCCCCCAAAGGTGTTGACTCTTGAGTTTCCTGGAGTGTTTAACGTCAACCGGAAACTCTATTGCTACGTAAATCCAATGTAGGTCACTGAGATGGTAATACTGCCTGTATATTACATATAATAAATCTTGGGCTGACAGAACTGTAGAAACACCTGGGTATTCTGGTTACACGTTAGCAAAGCAATACTCAAAGCCGAAAAAGCAAATAATGTTTAAAAAAAAGGTAGGGTGTCCAAATTCAAGAATGCAGAATTTAGTTTTCAACTCTATACTGTGAAAAAGATATGAGAGTTGAGTAGGGTTCAGAGGCAACTACTAGATTATTTAATGGAATGTCATGTTTCTCATACAATGAAAGTCTAGAAAACTTGGTGTCATACCTCTCATTTGATCTGGCAGTCTGTTTCTCTCTCCACTGAGCCACAGTCTGTTTCAGTTGCTGTCCTGGTTCGGAACACTTTGTGTTTATTGCCTTTCTACCAACATATGTTTCCATTCTGTAATTCAGTCTGACCTATCACCTGGTGGGTGTAACTATTTAAATCTTCCCCAAGCTTGCATTTCTTGATGGTGATATTTTTCAAGTGGACCCTTCTTGGAATTACAACTTGTTTCTGCCAAGTGCTTTTTCTGGCAAATTGGTATTTTGGGTTTTTGTTATATTTCACTCTGCACCTTCCTCTGGATTCTTTAGGAGGTGCGTGATCCAGTTAGGTTTGTTTCAATCTCCGAAGGGTGCTTTAGAGACTGCGTAGCTAGGACCTCTAGTATGTACAAGAACTGATTGGGTCAGATGTAGTAGTATTGAGTTAGACCATCTTTTATATTTTCCATGCGTGCAGCACTACGTGCATAATACTTGGGTGCGTTTAGCCTGAAACAATGTAGCGTTAAAGGAGTTAATTGGGACTATTTTATATTAACTTTCTGCCTGGAATCGATCTCTGCCTGCCCAGAGCGGTCACAGACTGCTCCTGATGGCAATTCAGCGGTTTAGTTGATGTTATATTCACAGAACATCAGTTTATCTTCTGCTCTACACATTTGACCAGCCGTGACTTCTGATGTCATGCTGGTTGACGGCCGCCTCCCAACTGCCTATCTGTGGTGATCCAGCTGTCAATCAGCACGTCATCGGCAGTCCCACCCCACCGACAGAGCAGCCTGGAAGAGGAAGAGTGGCAGTTAGAACAGCCAGGTAGTTATCACCTGCCGGGCTGTTAGTTCTTTTTCCCATAGTAACAAAAATAGTCCCTTATTATGCCTTTAATGGACCCTTTACACGGGACGATATCGTTAACGATATCGTTGGTACATCACGGCTTTTGGGGCGGTGCAACAATGTCGTTGCATGTAACACCTAGATACGACCAACGATAAGTCGTTGATCGTAGATTTATGAACATGTTCAAAAGCCTGTTGTCCGTAGTCCGTTCAACCTGCGGCTTGGGTGTGTGGGACACATTGATAACGATGTTGTTAACGACTTCGCCTATTCAAAACTGAAGGACGTAGGCGACCAAACGACCGCAAGTATCGTTTGCTTGTTGCGGAATCGTTGCTGTGTCGTTCACGATATCAGTACGTGTGACACCTCACCAACGATCATTGAACGTTGTTCCAGCGATGTAGGTCAAGTCAGATCGCCGACACATTGAAGCGTGTATCGGGCCCTTAAGGCTACATTCACACATCCCTGTGAAATGTCCAAGTACTCCCAGCACATGGACCAATAACGTTTCAGGGATCTATTCACACATCTGTGAAAATCATAGATCTGACTGTGAGATCCTGGAGACTCAGAACATATCCTATTCTGATCCAATTTTGAGAACACCAACACTTTATATGGATGTGTGAATGTAGCTTTAGGGTGGTCAATACAAAGAAGTGGCACATTTTGCATTTTTTCGAGACTTCAACAAAAAAATCTACAAAGGCCAAGAAGACTTATTACTTTTGGAGGAAGGGTAATTTAGACATCAATATAGGCAAAAGGGTATTTTCAGTTACAGTAGTGTAAACTATAGCATACACTACCATAGCGAACAGCAGTGGCAGGTGCTAGAGATAGATGCTTTATCATTGTTTGGAATTGAGGTCTAAGAATGAATTATCATAGGTTGAACGTGATTAACATTGATGGTAATTAGAATTACCTACATTTACCAATTTAGGCTGGCTTCACACCACGGCAAGGTCTGGTCCGGGGCTGTCCAGTGTAAACCAGACAGCGCCAGACCGGTTTTTGGCCCTATAGTTGCCTATGGGGCCGGATGGAGCCGGATGGAATCGGATTTTTCTCACCGTACACACAAACTACTGCTTGCAACGTTTTTGTGTCCAGGGAGAAAAATCTCCCCAAAAAGCCGGATCTCGGATTTTCCTGGATTCTCCTGGATCCGGGGCAATCCGGTCCTCCTAACATGGGAGCCTATGGGGCCGGATTGCCCTGGTCCAGGCGAATCCGGGAACTGGATACTGGCGGCGGCACGCCGCTGTTGTTTCAGGACCGCGGCTAGCTCCATGCTAGCCGCGATCTTGAAAAGTCAGCAGCTGCGGCTGCAATTACAGCCATCCGGCTGCACACAGGACCGGAGGGCACATTTGGCCCTCCAGTTCTGCGTGCTGATCCGGTCCGTGCCTGACAGCCCCGGACCTTACTGTGGTGTGGAGTCAGCCTAACAGCTTGGATTTCCGGAGAATATCTCCTGTAGTGAAAACTCGTTCATTTTGTCTCTTTTTTTCTGTTCTTTCTATGCCAAAAAAAAACGGTCTAAGCGCAGCCTCAACAACCTGTCACTTATGATTGGCAGCACCCGACTGAAAAGTCAGACATGACATTAAACTTCTAATAACCTATAGCCTTCGCTACGCTGATATGTTGTAAAATCCAGCTGGAATGAGTGTTTGGGAACAGTGTGAAATACACTCTTGAAGGTGTTGTAACACAGAGGTCATGTTTTGTTCTATGGGCAATATTTTTCATTGGAACCATGTTAGTTTTTCGATTTTGATTGCCCGTCATAACTTTGATATTGTTAACCGTTTATGCACACTATCTCCAATAGGAAAAAGCCTATATGAAGTTGTCTGTGAAGCTGCGAGCTCCAGCTTGCTGTTCACACCTTCTGACTATCATGACTTTTAGTTACGTAATTGGTTGCGTAAATTTTCTGAAAAATTTCCTGAAAGTCTATTAAGCATAAAAATTTAGAATCTCCATATATTCCCTCATTATATATGTCAAAATGATAGAGGCACATTGTATTCTAACATTCATAGTGTTCCTGATATATGCTCCCCCGGTCTTAGCTGATCACCTCTGTCAGGTGTCTCTGCTTCATTCCATTCTCCTGATTACCTTTGTATAACCAAACTAGTTTGACCCTTAAGCCCGGGTTACACGCTTCAATGTGTCGGCTAACCGACCAATGATCCGACTTGACCTACATCGCTGGAACGACGTTCAATGATCGCTAGTGAGGTGTCACACATACTGATATCGAGAACGACGCAGCAACGATTTTGCGATAAGCGAACGATACTTGCGGTCGTTTGGTTGCCTATGTCCTTCAATTTTGAATAGGCGAAGTTGTTAATGACATCGTTATTAAGGTGTCACACACACCGATGCTGCAGGTTGAACGAACGATGAACGACTGATTTATGGTCCGGTTCATAAACCTCAATCAACGATCAGCCGACTGATCATTGGTTGATTCTAAAGGGTCCATTACACGGGGCGAGATCTCCGCCAATTACATAGGCGACGTAGGGGCGTGGCCTATCCGGCGACATCGCCCCTATGTCGCCTCATGTAAAGGGGCGATGTCGGCGCCGCCGGGAGGTCGCCTGGTTTCAGAGTAGTGCTCTCAAACCAGGTGACCGATCTGGGGCGATGTGCACACATCGCCCCATGTAACCGGCCGCCGGCGACCTGTCAGGCGACGGGAGCCATAGGTTCCCATTGTCCTGCATCACCGCTGGGGTTTTCAGACACCCCGGTGGCGATGACTCCTGACAGCTCGCCGGCGCGGCGCTGGAGATGTCGCCCCGTGTAAATGGGAACGGCGACACTGGTGGGGTGCCAAAAGCGTGCGCGCACATCCCCAGCCCCGTCGGCAGGTGTGACGGGGCCCTAAGTGTTACACACAACGACGTCGTTGATCCGCCCCAAAACCCGTGACATACCAACGATATTGTACCGTTTAACGAGCCCTTTAGACTGCTTACATTTTTCAGGTATGACCTGGACATTGACACAGCCTCCCCTCACTATGCATTTGTTTTTACCTCTTTGGTTCCAGTCTGAGGTTTCGTCTCTCAGCCAACTTCACCGGTCAGTAGCTACTTTACAGTCACAACCCAGGGACCACTGCAGCAAAGTTCAGATCCTGTTAAGTAGAGTAGTTTGTACCAATTCTGACTTTGAATGTTTGACCTATTATGACTGCTATTCTTTGGGGGATGTGATTTTTTTATGACCTTTTGAAAACACAAAATAGTTGCCTCCATTTTGTGGTGGTATAGTTGTTCTAACAGGGTGGCAAGTACTCATAAGATGTATGTTTCCTTGCATGGTCAGTAGAGAATATGGACATAGTCGTTCCATTCTTCATCGCTCAGTCTTTTAATTCTTCAAAACATTATGTAGATATTTCATGATATACGGCAGAAAACATCACAGTTTAACCATAATTTAAAGCCCGAGTCAGTGGAACTAGAGTAAGTTCAGTTAAGGGATACCAGGATGGTGAGCAGACTGCAAACTATGTCCTGTGGGATACAGTTAAAGGATCTGGGAATGTTTAGCTTGCAAGAAAGAAGGCTAAAAGGAGATAGCGGTCTACAAATTTCTCAAGGGCTGTCACACTGTAGAGGGATCAGCTTTATTCTCGTTTGCACAAGGAAAGACTAGAAGCGATGGGATAAATCTGAATGGAGGAGGTATCAGGTTAGACATTGAGGGTGATCAATGAGTGGAACAGGCGGCCACGAGAGGTGGCGAGTTCTCCTTCAACGGAAGTCTTCAGAGGCGGGACAGACATCGGTCTGGGATGATTTAGTGAATCCTGTTTTGAGCAGGGGGATTGGACCATATGACCCAGGAGGTCCCTTCCAACTCTACCATTCTATGAAAACCGAAAGGCTCAGGCTCGATTTATTATTCTGTTTAAAATCTTCTAACTCTTCTTCCTCTAAGAAACTTCAATATGGCGGCTTGTTTGGTAGAGTAAGCATACTAGAGACCTTGATGAGAAGCCATCACTATTGACCATTTCAGAGCTCACAAATCAGATTGGTGTGTCTTGTTTTGCTGCTTTGATTTTGATACTTCCTGGTATTTAGCTTTCACAAACCTTTATTGATATATTGCACTTTTTGTGCAGTGAAAATACAAAGTGTGAAAAACTCACTAATGGCTCGTCATAGGACATAGGAGCTTAACCTAAAAGATAGAAAGCTAAGGAAACTATAAAGGATTCCAGCCAAGCTTCCCCCAGGTCTCAGGATTCGATGCCAGTTTGGGTAGCGGGGATATACTGGATGGCTGCTTTTTTTTGTGTACTGGTTTTGACTTAGGCTTTTAAAGAGGACCTATCACCAAACCAGGCATGGTGATCTAATTACAGCACTGGATGCAGCATGTCTGCTGCATCCAGGCAAGGGGTCCCCCAGCACTTGAGCCGCCTTGTACCCCGAGTAAATCCACTTAGAATACTTACATCGTGCAGCCATAAAGGAGGTGGCTAGAGGCGGCAGCCAAAGGGCAGATTCACATTCCCTGCTGCATGTGTAATTTGCCCACCGCTGCCAATCATTGTCTCCCTCTTCTGCAGCATAATAGAGAGTTTCCCCCTTCCCCCCAGAAATGGCCGTTTAGCCCCGCCCCCTGTGGTGACATCACCGCTTATACCCGCCCTGCTCTATGGTTAACATAGAGCAGGGCGGGGAAAGGTGGTGATGACAGAGCAGGTGGGCGGCCACCCCGACTCCTGCAGTGACATCACCGCTTATACCCGCCCTGCTCTATGTTAACCATGGAGCAGGGCTGGGAAAGGCGGTGACATCACCGCAGGGGGCGGGGCTAAACGGCCATTTCTGGGGAAAAAAAACTCTCTATTATGCTGCAAAGAGGGAGACAATGATTGCCAGCGGTGGGCAGGTTCCACATGCAGCAGGGGGTGTGAATCTGCCCTTTGGCTGCCACCTCTAGCCACCTCCTTTATGGCTGCACGATGTAAGTATTCTAAGTGGATTTACTCGGGGTACGAGGCGACTCAAGTGCTGGGGGACCCTTGTCTGCATGCTGCAGACATGCTGCATCCAGTGCTGTAATTAGATCACCATGCCTGGTTTGGTGAAAGGTCCTCTTTAAGTGGTTACTTAAATAGATGTTGAGATTCTGTGATTCATACAAATCAAGTCTAATGCATATCCTAAAAGTAATAAAGATAACATTAAGTGCTTGTTACCGTTCAGAGGCTATAGTATTATGAATTACCGTCCATCACACTGATAACTGTATAACTGTATCCAGACTACAGATCAGTCTCTACCAGTTAATTCAGCAGAAATAGCTGAGCAAAGGGACATTTAAAGAGCCAAATGTTGTGTCCTTTACAACCCAAAAAAAACATTGATAGGTCACATAAACACGATATGTCTGAAACATCTCCATCAAGGGTCCAGGTAGCCTAGAATAATGACCTTTTATTTCAGTAGAGACCAGTGATTTATTTTCCATCCTGTATTGGTTCTTAGCGTCCCGTCACACTTGGCAACATTCCAGCGATCCCGACAACTATACGACCTGGTAAGGATCGCTGGAACGTCGCTACGTGGTCGCCGGTGAGATGTCAAACAGTCAGATCTACTCAACGACGCAGCAACGATACGGCGACCCGTATAACGACCTCGGCGGTCGTTGGGACCCTGTCACACATCAGCTAGTCTGACGAATCAGACCTACTTGGCTGAGTTCTGAGTCGCCAACGAAGTCGTTGTTAAGGCGTCAAACACACCGATGCATGCTGGCCAGCGGGAGCCCGACGATCAAAAAATGGTCCAGGCCATTCCGACACGATCGGCGATCTCACAGCAGGGGCCCGGTTACTATCGCTGGTGAGGTCGCTGTTGCTTCACAAAACCTGTGACTCAGTAGTGATCTCGCTATGTGTAACGGGGGCTTAAGGAATGAATAAACTATTTGTTAATTTTACAATAATTGATTTTTATTTTCAGTGAGTCATTTACCAGGGAGGATTTATAACCGATTAAGACATCCATCCTGGTACTCGCACAGTAGGGAGAGAAGTGAGTCTTTCCCACACCCAATCTAATCTACTTACAATCTAACTTACTGGAAGAAGCCGGAAGTGATACACACAGGGATGTTTTTGTAAGCTCCCATCTCTTTAGTCTTTATTTGGTTGGTACAGCCAGTAGGTTGCTCCTGAGATAGAGCATGCTTATTCACTTTTACTCAGACCAAGACAGCCATCGAAAGAGAATCTTTTCAACGAGTTTCATTGGAGGGCGGCATGATGTAGGCAAAGAGAGTCCGGATCCAACAATGTACTGTATTACTTTAATGGGTGCAGCAGTTGTGACGCAATCTGGGTTTTTAGATTTACTAATGCTGCAGGGCTGAGAAACTGGCCCACACCAATCTTTCAATGTGTAAAGTCTACAGGCACAGAGATGCCAGTCAAAACAGAGGTAGCTAGTGTAGTCCAGGCAATGATAATCTCAAATGATAAAACCTTCGCTATAAGTAAACAACAGCACACAGGGTAATAAATGTCACATCATTGAAGTCTAAGGAGTTAAAACAGAAGTATGACGTACACTACCGTATTTATGTACCCTTCATTGCTGAACTGGAGTACAGACTTTGACAACCACCCACCATTCAGGTGTAATAACTTCCAGGGAAAGTGTTCAAAATGCACAATATCCAAAAGTAGAAAAGATGAAGGTGCACTGGCCGGTCAGGTGGGAACATGTGTGGTGATTGGATAATGCAGGCGACGGTCCTGGACAACTATCATTTAACACGCTGATGTGCTTCAAAAGGATAAAAAATATTAGAATCTGAGAATCCTCCGTGGTTGATACCTTTTAATGGCGAACTGAAAAGATGGTAAACACATCAAGCTTTCGGGACCCTGTGGCCCCTTCGTCAGGCAGATAATTTCTTATAGAAAACACTCATACTCATAGAAAACACTGAAGGGCTCAGCCTTCATTCACACTGCCAGAGACCGAGCACTCACTCATAGAAAACACTGAGGGGCTCAGCCTTCATTCACACTGCCAGAGACCGAGCACTCACTCATAGAAAACACTGAGGTGCTCAGCCTTCATTCACACTGCCAGAGACCGAGCACTCACTCATAGAAAACACTGAGGGGCTCAGCCTTCATTCACACTGCCAGAGATTGAGCACTCACTCATAGAAAACACTGGGGGGCTCAGCCTTCATTCATACTGCCAGAGACCGAGCACTCACTCATAGAAAACACTGAGGGGCTCAGCCTTCATTCACACTGCCAGAGACTGAGCACTCACTCATAGAAAACAATGAGGGGCTCAGCCTTCATTCACACTGCCAGAGACCGAGCACTCACTCATAGAAAACACTGAGGGGCTCAGCCTTCATTCACACTGCCAGAGACGAGCACTCACTCATAGAAAACACTGAGGGCTCAGCCTTCATTCACACTGCCAGAGACGAGCACTCACTCATAGAAAACACTGAGGGGCTCAGCCTTCATTCACACTGCCAGAGACGAGCACTCACTCATAGAAAACACTGAGGGCTCAGCCTTCATTCACACTGCCAGAGACGAGCACTCACTCATAGAAAACACTGAGGGGCTCAGCCTTCATTCACACTGCCAGAGACGAGCACTCACTCATAGAAAACACTGAGGGGCTCAGCCTTCATTCACACTGCCAGAGACCGAGCACTCACTCATAGAAAACACTGAGGGCTCAGCCTTCATTCACACTGCCAGAGACCGAGCACTCACTCATAGAAAACACTGAGGGGCTCAGCCTTCATTCACACTGCCAGAGACTGAGCACTCACTCATAGAAAACACTGAGGGGCTCAGCCTTCATTCACACTGCCAGAGACCGAGCACTCACTCATAGAAAACACTGAGGGCTCAGCCTTCATTCAACTGCCAGAGACAGAGCACTCACACATAGAAAACACTGAGGGACTCGGCCTTCATTCACACTGCCAGAGACTGAGCACTCACTCATAGAAAACACTGAGGGGCTCAGCCTTCATTCACACTGCCAGAGACTGAGCACTCACTCATAGAAAACACTGAGGGACTCGCCTTCATTCACACTGCCAGAGACGAGCACTCACTCATAGAAAACACTGGGGCTCGGCCTTCATTCACACTGACAGAAAACCAGAGCACTCACTCATAGAAAACATCTGAGGGGCTCAGCCTTCATTCACACTGCCAGAGACGAGCACTCACTCATAGAAAACACTGAGGGGCTCAGCCTTCATTCACACTGCCAGAGACTCGAGCACTCACTCATAGAAAACACTGAGGGCTCAGCCTTCATTCACACTGCCAGAGACTGAGCACTCACTCATAGAAAACACTGAGGGGCTCAGCCTTCATTCACACTGCCAGAGACTGAGCACTCACTCATAGAAAACACTGAGGGCTCACCTTCATTCACACTGCCAGAGACTGAGCACTCACTCATAGAAAACACAGGGGCTCGCCTTCATTCACACTGCCAGAGACGAGCACTCACTCATAGAAAACACTGAGGGGCTCAGCCTTCATTCACACTGCCAGAGACTGAGCACTCACTCATGAAAAACACTGAGGGCTCAGCCTTCATTCACACTGCCAGAGACTGAGCACTCACTCATAGAAAACACTGAGGGGCTCAGCCTTCATTCACACTGCCAGAGACGAGCACTCACTCATAGAAAACACTGAGGGCTCAGCCTTCATTCACACTGCCAGAGACGAGCACTCACTCATAGAAAACACTGAGGGGCTCAGCCTTCATTCACACTGCCAGAGACTGAGCACTCACTCATAGAAAACACTGAGGGCTCAGCCTTCATTCACACTGCCAGAGACCGAGCACTCACTCATAGAAAACACTGAGGGCTCAGCCTTCATTCACACTGCCAGAGACCGAGCACTCACTCATAGAAAACACTGAGGGGCTCAGCCTTCATTCACACTGCCAGAGACTGAGCACTCACTCATAGAAAACACTGAGGGGCTCAGCCTTCATTCACACTGCCAGAGACCGAGCACTCACTCATAGAAAACACTGAGGGGCTCAGCCTTCATTCACACTGCCAGAGACGAGCACTCACTCATAGAAAACACTGAGGGCTCGCCTTCATTCACACTGCCAGAGACCGAGCACTCACTCATAGAAAACACTGAGGGGCTCAGCCTTCATTCACACTGCCAGAGACTGAGCACTCACTCATAGAAAACACTAGGGGCTCAGCCTTCATTCACACTGCCAAGAGACAGAGCATCACTCATCACATAGAAAACACTGAGGGGCTCGCCTTCATTCACACTGCCAGAGACCGAGCACTCACTCATAGAAAACACTGAGGGGCTCAGCCTTCATTCACACTGCCAGAGACTGAGCACTCACTCATAGAAAACACTGAGGGGCTCAGCCTTCATTCATGCAACAACTGCACAAGAAGGGTAACCTGCAGACACATCACTCATAGAAAACACTGAGGGGCTCAGCCTTCATTCACACTGCCAGAGACTGAGCACTCACTCATAGAAAACACTGAGGGGCTCAGCCTTCATTCACACTGCCAGAGACTGAGCACTCACTCATAGAAAACACTGAGGGGCTCAGCCTTCATTCACACTGCCAGAGACTGAGCACTCACTCATAGAAAACACTGAGGGCTCAGCCTTCATTCACACTGCCAGAGACGAGCACTCACTCATAGAAAACACTGAGGGCTCGCCTTCATTCACACTGCCAGAGACGAGCACTCACTCATAGAAAACACTGAGGGGCTCAGCCTTCATTCACACTGCCAGAGACGAGCACTCACTCATAGAAAACACTGAGGGGCTCAGCCTTCATTCACACTGCCAGAGACCTGAGCACTCACTCATAGAAAACACTGAGGGGCTCAGCCTTCATTCACACTGCCAGAGACTGAGCACTCACTCATAGAAAACACTGAGGGGCTCAGCCTTCATTCACACTGCCAGAGACTGAGCACTCACTCATAGAAAACACTGAGGGGCTCAGCCTTCATTCACACTGCCAGAGACTGAGCACTCACTCATAGAAAACACTGAGGGGCTCAGCCTTCATTCACACTGCCAGAGACTGAGCACTCACTCATAGAAAACACTGAGGGACTCAGCCTTCATTCACACTACTATAGACTGAGCACTCACTCATAGAAAACACTGAGGGGCTCAGCCTTCATTCACACTGCCAGAGACCGAGCACTCACTCATAGAAAACACTGAGGGGCTCAGCCTTCATTCACACTGCCAGTGACCGAGCACTCACTCATAGAAAACACTGAGGGGCTCAGCCTTCATTCACACTTCCAGAGACTGAGCACTCACTCATAGAAAACACTGAGGGGCTCAGCCTTCATTCACACTGCCAGAGACCGAGCACTCACTCATAGAAAGGGCCTTCAGTCACACTGCCAGAGACCGAGCACTCACTCATAGAAAACACTGAGGAGCTCGGCCTTCATTCACACTGCCAGAGACTGAGCACTCACTCCTAGAAAACACTGAGGGGCTCAGCCTTCATTCACACTGCCAGAGACTGAGCACTCACTCATAGAAAACACTGAGGGGCTCAGCCTTCATTCACACTGCCAGTGACCGAGCACTCACTCATAGAAAACACTGAGGGGCTCAGCCTTCATTCACACTTCCAGAGACTGAGCACTCACTCATAGAAAACACTGAGGGGCTCAGCCTTCATTCACACTGCCAGAGACCGAGCACTCACTCATAGAAAGGGCCTTCATTCACACTGCCAGAGACCAAGCACTCACTCATAGAAAACACTGAGGGGCTCAGCCTTCATTCACACTGCCAGAGACTGAGCACTCACTCCTAGAAAACACTGAGGGGCTCAGCCTTCATTCACACTGCCAGAGACTGAGCACTCACTCATAGAAAACACTGAGGGGCTCAGCCTTCATTCACACTGCCAAGAGACTGAGCACTCACTCATAGAAAACACTGAGGGGCTCAGCCTTCATTCACACTGCCAGAGACCGAGCACTCACTAATAGAATACACTGAGGGGCTCAGCCTTCATTCACACTGCCAGAGACCGAGCACTCACTCATAGAAAACACTGAGGGGCTCAGCCTTCATTCACACTGCCAGAGACCGAGCACTCACTAATAGAAAACACTGAGGGGCTCAGCCTTCATTCACACTGCCAGAGACTGAGCACTCACTCATAGAAAACACTGAGGGGCTCAGCCTTCATTCACACTGCCAGAGACTGAGCACTCACTCATAGAAAACACTGAGGGGCTCAGCCTTCATTCACACTGCCAGAGACTGAGCACTCACTCATAGAAAACACTGAGGGGCTCAGCCTTCATTCACACTGCCAGAGACCGAGCACTCACTAATAGAAAACACTGAGGGGCTCAGCCTTCATTCACACTGCCAGAGACCGAGCACTCACTCATAGAAAACACTGAGGGGCTCAGCCTTCATTCACACTGGCAGAATATTTTATGTGAGAGGGTTGTGACTATAATACAATCAACGGTAAGATCTCAGTGTGTTTGTAATGGGCCGGTCACACGCTACAATATCGTTGAAACGTCACGGGTTTTGAGACCTTCAAACGACGTCGTTGCGTGTGACACGTCGATACGACCAGCGATAAGTCGGCTGATCCTTGATCGCAGGTTTATGAACCAGACCAGAAATCAGTCGTTGATCTTCTGTCCAACCTGCAGCATGGGTGTGTGTGACACCTTGATAATGATGCAAATGGAGTCTGTGGAGCCTCGATTAAGTGTCTCAAACGCAGGACTAGCCAGATATCCCTCCAGTAACTCGTAACTGAGTGGGATGTTGACTAAAAGGGCCACTTAATATGGTGGTTATGGTGGTCTCCCCAAGGATTCCACCCCAGGACTGGGTCCTTCCCTGGAGGGATATCTGGCTAGTCCTGTGTTTGAGACTCTTAATCGAGGCTCCACAGACTCTATTTGCATATTCAAATTCCCGGGGGGCAATGCATCATGGATTTCACTGTGTTTGAGCGCTTTAGCCGGCTGCCCACAATGTTTTCCTTGACTGGTCTCACTAAGATCAGTGAATACTTTGTGATGTTGGTCTACCAGGCATTGCTCCCACCTAATCAGAATCCTACTCCACACTGATGAGGGGCAATACCCTGAAACAGCTGTCTGTGGATGGATACCTGGCTCTGTTAATTATCTTGTCATATCCTTAACTCGTAACTGAGTGGGATGTTGGCTAAAAAGGCCACTTAATATGGTGGTTATGGTGGTCTCCACAAGGATTCCACCCCAGGGCTAGGACCTTCACCGGAGGGATATCTGGCTAGTCTCGTGTTTGAGACTCTTAATCGAGGCTCCACGGACTCCATTTGCATATTCAAATTCCCGGGGGCAATGCACCATGGATTTCACTGTGTTTGAGCGCTTTAGCCGGCTGCCCGCAGTGTTTTCCTCGACTGGTCTCCCCGAGATCAGTGAGTGCTTTGTGACCTTGGTAATGATACCTTTTACGACTTCACCTATTCATAACTGGAGCACATAGGCGACCAAACGACCGCGAGTATCGTTCGCTTGTCGCGGAATCGTTGCTGCGTCGTTCTCGATATCCGTACGTTTGACACCTCACTAGCAATCATTGAACGTCGTTCCAGCGATGTAGGTCAAGTCGGATCGTTTCTCGGTTTGCCGACACATTGAAGCGTGCAACCCGGCCTTAAGGCTATGTTCATATTGTGTTTATGCCAGAC